>JASPKZ010008870.1:120000-655988 GCA_030220185.1 Diploptera punctata | reverse complement strand
CCGATGAAGGCACCTAGCACTGCAGGATGTAGCTAGCGCAGCAACATGCCGCTATCCATCACTGTTTATAACATGTTGAATATGTATTCATATTTGAAGACATTGAAAATATTTATTAATATTGATATAATTTTCTATACAAACGTACATTTGTTCCATGCAGACATGTTATATTTGATTTCTAATATTTATTGGTGAAATTATGAAGATAACAAATAAAATGATATATCGGGAGAGTGGAACCAGTAAATGAATTACTGTATTTATTTAATAAAAATATCATGATAAACAGTACCAAGTCACTTTAATGGAAATCGAGTATGTAAAACGGGTGACAAAATTAAACCAGAAAACTGTCGAGGAATTACATTACATATCATCTCCCAAAAAATATTGTAAAAAGGACTTCGTTCCGTTTAGGTTATTCTTTATTATTTAAATAAAAAATATTATTTTTTAAATATATCTAAAAGTGTTCAGAAAGGTATTAAATAATAAACTAAATACATTCATCCACGTTAGAAATAGCTACAACGATTACGGAAATTGATCAACATTAAATAGAATTTATATGTGAAATATAAGACATAACCAGATTTATCATAGATGGAAAATAATATTCGAAAATTATATGGAAGGCAGCTACTTGAAAAAAAGGTAAAGATGATAGATCAATAAACGTGAGAAGAGAAAAGGAAGACAAGCCTAGAGTTGGGCAGGCAGAGGAAGCACATCAAATGCGTCTTCCTCCGAGGAGTGACTTGGGAAATAAAAAGGATGGAAATTCTAGAAATAGAGGATAATAGTAATTCGAAGATAGGGAAATGATAATTTTCTTCTTCCTATTGGAAACAAAATGAAGATCATCATTGTTTCGTCAATCAACAAATTTGTATAAAGCGTCTCCTCTGTACAAACCTCTGACCCCCGAGAGTATAAGCTACATTTCTAGCGCAGTTTTCTAACAGAAACTCTCGATCAAAACCTAAAGCCAACCAAAAGATCTTTCGTCAGCTGTAAGCAGCTAGTAAAAACATCAGAGTATCACTACTTACATTGTTTATAATTGGAAGGTTTTCTTATATTCTTCTCTTCTGAAAATCATATTGCTTTTTAAATCTCCTTGAGCCCCAAAAACTCTAGGAACTTCGTAAAAACTCTTGTTACTTGCCTTCTGTTTCTTAGTCTTTCAATCACTGAAAATTAAAACATGAATAGTAATAATAACAATTAATGTTATTATTAGTAAGTAGTGATTGCAGCAGCTTTGCAGCTAACAGCGATCATGGCAGGCAACAACAAAAATAGGAACGATAGAAGGCACCTAGCACTGGAGGAGGTAGCTAGCACAGCAGGCATGCATAAGACATAACCAGATTTATCATAGATGGAAAATAATATTTCAAAATTATATGGAAGGCAGCTACTTGCAAAAAAGGTAAAGATGATAGATCAATAAACGTGAGAAGAGAAAAGGAAGACAAGCCTAGAGTTGGGCAGGCAGAGGAAGCACATCAAATGCGTCTTCCTCCGAGGAGTGACTTGGGAAATAAAAAGGATGGAAATTCTAGAAATAGAGGATAATAGTAATTCGAAGATAGGGAAATGATAATTTTCTTCTTCCTATTGGAAACAAATGAAGATCATCATTGTTTCGTCAATCAACAAATTTGTATAAAGCGTCTCCTCTGTACAAACCTCTGACCCCCGAGAGTATAAGCTACATTTCTAGCGCAGTTTTCTAACAGAAACTCTCGATCAAAACCTAAAGCCAACCAAAAGATCTTTCGTCAGCTGTAAGCAGCTAGTAAAAACATCAGAGTATCACTACTTACATTGTTTATAATTGGAAGGTTTTCTTATATTCTTCTCTTCTGAAAATCATATTGCTTTTTAAATCTCCTTGAGCCCCAAAAACTCTAGGAACTTCGTAAAAACTCTTGTTACTTGCCTTCTGTTTCTTAGTCTTTCAATCACTGAAAATTAAAACATGAATAGTAATAATAACAATTAATGTTATTATTAGTAAGTAGTGATTGCAGCAGCTTTGCAGCTAACAGCGATCATGGCAGGCAACAACAAAAATAGGAACGATAGAAGGCACCTAGCACTGGAGGAGGTAGCTAGCACAGCAGGCATGCAGCTATCATTTCAATGTTTAAAACACTGTTGAATATGTATATCATATTTGGAAAAAATTGAAAATATTTAAAAATATTGATATAATTTTCTATACAAATGTACATTTGTTCCATGCAGACAAGTTATATTTGATTTCTAATATTTATTGGTGTAATTATGAAGATAAGTAAAACGATATATGGGGGAGTGGAACCAATAAATGAATTACTGTATTTATTTAATAAAAATATCATGATAAACAGTACCAACCCACTATAATGGAAATCGAGTATGTAAAACGGGTGACAAAATTAAACCAGAAAACTGTCGAGGAATTACATTACATATCATCTCTCTAAAAATATTGTAAAAAGGACTTTGTTCCGTTCAGGTTATTCTTTATAATTTAAATAAAAAATCTTATTTTTTAATTATATCTAAACGTGTTCAGAAAGGTATTAAATAATAAATTAAATACATTCATCCACGTTAGAAATAGCTACAACGATTACGGAAAATGGATCAACATTGAATAGAATTTATATGTGAAATATAAGACATAACCAGATTTATTATAGATAGAAAATAATAATCGAAAATTATATGGGAGACAGCTACTTGCAAAAAAAAAAAGCTAAAAATGATAGATCAATAAACGTGAAAAGAGAAAAGGAAGACAAGCCTAGAGTTGGGCAGGCAAAGGAAGCACATCAAATGCGTCTTCCTCCGAGGAGTGACTTGGGAAATAAAAAAGGATGGAAATTCTAGAAATAGAGGAAAATAATAATTCAAAGATCGGGAAATGATAATTTTCTTCTTCCTATTGGAAACAAAATGAAGATCATCATTGTTTCGTCAATCAAAAAATTTGTATAAAGCGTCTCCTCTGTACAAACCTCTGACCCTGAGAGTATAAGCTACATTTCTATCGCAGTTTTCTAACAGAAACTCTCGATCAAAACCTAAAGCCAACCAAAAGATCTTTGTCAGCTGTAAGCAGCTAGTAAAAACATCAGAGTATCACTACTTACGTTGTTTATAATTGGAAGGTTTCCTTATATTCTTCTCTTCTGAAAATCATATTGCTTTTTAAATTTCTTCAGCCCCAGAAACTCTAGGAACTTCGTAAAAAGTCTTCTTACTTGCCTTCTCTTTCTTAGTCTTTCAATCACTGAAAATTAAAACATGAATAGTAATAATAACAATTAATGTTATTATTAGTAAGTAGTGATTGCAGCAGCTTTGCAGCTAACAGCGATCATGGCAGGCAACAACAAAAATAGGAACGATAGAAGGCACCTAGCACTGGAGGAGGTAGCTAGCACAGCAGGCATGCAGCTATCATTTCAATGTTTATAACACTGTTGAATATGTATATCATATTTGGAAAAAATTGAAAATATTTAAAAATATTGATATAATTTTCTATACAAATGTACATTTGTTCCATGCAGACAAGTTATATTTGATTTCTAATATTTATTGGTGTAATTATGAAGATAAGTAAAACGATATATGGGGGAGTGGAACCAATAAATGAATTACTGTATTTATTTAATAAAAATATCATGATAAACAGTACCAACCCACTATAATGGAAATCGAGTATGTAAAACGGGTGACAAAATTAAACCAGAAAACTGTCGAGGAATTACATTACATATCATCTCCCTAAAAATATTGTAAAAAGGACTTTGTTCCGTTCAGGTTATTCTTTATTATTTAAATAAAAAATGTTATTTTTTAAATATATCTAAAAGTATTCAGAAAGGTATTAAATAATAAATTAAATACATTCATCCACGTTAGAAATAGCTACAACGATTACGGAAAATGGATCAACATTGAATAGAATTTATATGTGAAATATAAGACATAACCAGATTTATTATAGATAGAAAATAATAATCGAAAATTATATGGGAGACAGCTACTTGCAAAAAAAAGGTAAAGATGATAGATCAATAAACGTGAGAAGAGAAAAGGAAGACAAGCCTAGAGTTGGGCAGGCAAAGGAAGCACATCAAATGCGTCTTCCTCCGAGGAGTGACTTGGGAAATAAAAAGGATGGAAACGCACCGTTTTGATTTAAAAATAAGTTTGAATATCGAAACACAATGAACTGATATCATGAGTCTTGTGTTTCAGAATAGGTATTAGAGACTTTCAGTTGTACTACACCTATCGAGTCGGAGGAAGATCTTGCACGAATTCTCGTGGCAGATGAAATTATTGGACACACGTCAGGTCTTGTGGGGCGTGTGTATGAAAACATGCGTCGCAGGTACTCTTTGTGCAACGTACAACAGGGTCGCCATGTGGAACCACAGTTGTAGTACAATATCTAGAAGTCTGTAACACTTATTCTGAACACAGGACACACGTTATCAGCCCAATGTGTTTCTATTTTCAAACCTATTTTACATCGTTTCAGGACATAGGTTTACTATCAAATTTTTATCTATTAAGTCTCCCTCTACAACCACTAGAAGTCTGTAATACGCATTCTGAAACACTCTGTATATAATTTTGCTTAAATTATATTATAGTTTAATGTTTTAGTAATTATTATTAACTTCGTAGTACCCGGCGTGCGCTGTAAAGTATAAATACATAAAATACGATTTTAAAATGTTCGTTTCGGATGAACTCCTACAATTAATGGTCTGAGAGCAAAATAGATAAGGGTTAAACACTCCATCTAACTTAAAACTAGAATTTAAAATGGTATTTATTACGGCGAACCAAATATGACGGTTCTCAAGGGTACATTTTTATTTTAGGATTTTCGGTAAACACCAGGTTATAGTGGTTTGATTTCGGTGATTTTTTTTGATAAAATCTCTCCCTAATTTATTTAATTAGAATATACTGAGTTTTGTTGTGAAACATCGAAAATAGTGTCGGTTGTTAAGAGCCAATTTTTATTTTAGAATTTCAGGTAAACCGCAAGTTCTAGCGGTTTGATTTCGCTGATTTTTGGATAAGATCTACCCACATTTATTTTATTGGAATATACAGAGTTTCGTTGTCAAACATCGAAAATTGTGACCGCTAGATCAATTTTTAAATTTTCGTTACAGGTGAACTATGACACCTAATGATTTTAGAGCATAATAGATATCGTCAAACACACGCATTTTAGAATGCAACGTCGTTTCAAATTTTCAAGTCAATCGATCGACTATTTTTCAAGTTTTGCGAGCACAAACATACTCAGCCTCAGTTTATATATATATATGACCAACTTCATGTGCTTAGAGGTCAGCGTTTCTGATTATAGTTCATGAGGTCCCGGGTTCGATTGCCGGTCAAACCATAGGAATTTTTCCTTATATGGTCTGGAATTTAGGTTAAGAACTCTCCTGGCGCTTCATTATAATTTATCACTTATATTATCGGGGTAACATGACTCCGCATTTCAGCTGCCCCAACCTAAGAAATGGATTACAATTCCGCCAATACCAGGGTAGAAAACCAAAAATGTCATAATAGACAACCAGGTGGTATTATACAATATATATATATATATATATATATATATATATATATATATATCCATCCATAGTAATTCTGCCCGAAAGCAGACCTTTCACTGCAATAATAACATTTTCATGCCAAGCTTTACAGCTTTACTAGGGAATTGTAGGTGTGGTAGCTTCCCACACCGGTAAAGGAAGATGATGATGATGATGGCCGCATGATTTTCGGGGAACGTTGGGCCCTAAGCTTCCTGACATTTGTCTTACAGATGAGGAAAAACCCCGAAAAAACCTCACCCAGGAGCCTGTCCCGACCCGGGATTCGAACCCGGGTCCGCTGCGTGACAAGGCAGCACGCTACCTCGAGACCACAGCGGTGGATATACATACATATATAAAAGATAAATTGATTTATTTATTTTGATGCAACCTCTTCAAGTCGCATAGTCGTTAGTTCGATATCAGATTGGATCAGGGATTTTAAACTACCCTAAATCATCTGGGGTCACCTAACCCCTAGGAATGACTCAACCTGTAACAGAAATGAGTACCAATACTAGACATATGTCCTGGGGGTAAGGACAGGGCTGATAACTAACTTTAGTAATAAATAACTAACTGCCACTATCAAGCCCATACGTTCATGACAGTGCGGACATAGCTCTTCATACTTTCCTATTCCGAGCTAATATTTTACAACTACGCCCTGTATAATATACTTCCCTCAACTCATAAAAGTGATCCCACAACAGGCCCGGAGGCCCTTGGGGTAGTAGGAGGTTAAGGCTCCCACTTTTTCTAGACAATCGGTCCTTTATGTCAGCCGGGTTGTCAGCCCTACGTGACGACCGCCTTTACCCCAGAACAAGCGTCTGGTACTCATTTCCGTTAGAGGCTGAGTCGACCCCAGGGCCATAGTGCCGCCAGAGGATTTGGGTCAGTTTAAAAATCCTGACCCCAACGGGACTTGAACACTCGACCCTCCGGCTTGTAGCTCAGTGCCCCTCCCTCAAGTCATGGTTAATGTTATTCTCACACTTCGTTTTTAGCTGCCGTCTGGGCGCTATCCTTCTGGTTTTCCAACAAGGAGTTTCCATGCCCTACTTTCATTTCTCATTCGTTCCACATGTCCTGCCCATCACAGTATAAAAGACTTAACTTTTCTTATTATATATTTTTCCCTGAAAGATCATGTTGTCGAAGGAGAAACACGAGTTACGGACCACGACCTTATTGGCCCGAAATCATATAATACTATGCTTAGTAATGTCCACTTCTTCTCTCCCGGCCCAAAATAACATTTGTTCTTGACCAGAAATCCAGTGGTCACAGATCATTTTTGATATGCTAATCAAATTTGTGTGAATTAATTTTCATGTTTTCGTTCGTCTTGATTTAACATCTGAAGCTTCATGTATCCCTGTCCTCATAGAGTTACGATCTATGGGAGAGGATTTATAATTATGGCAAACAAATATATTCTTTTGACTATATAATGGTATTAGAACTAACTAAATACCAGGCTAACTCCGAAATAACATGAAATTGTATGACTTATAGTTACACACGAGTTGCGGTAAACAATTGAAATGAACGTTAGAAGCATTGTAGTTCTATGAAATACGAGTAGTAGATTACGATGCGAGGGAAGTGGTTTTTATAGAAGCGAGTAAATGTTTAAAAACCGAGCGATATCGAGGTTTTTAATTTCCGAGAGTCTGTAAAACACTTCACAAACGTGCGTTGTACATTATTTTTTGCGCGATAATGTTTCCAAAATAATAAATAATAGAAAATAATAACATATTTGTTTCAAATATTTGCGTTCATTATAAACAACTGACTAACGTTAACAGTGTGGGGAATGTTTATTAGTCGAGACTATAGCAGACCGTGACGCCAATTAGTTATAAAATGGCGGCAAATACGTACTTATTGTTTTATATTGCTTCAAATAAAGTTCAGTTCATTTAAAATGCACTGATTTGTTACGTATAATATATATTAACACTGCTTTTAGGATATATTTTGTATATTCGTTGTACGCAGTATACATAAAGGGCAGTGGTTTTACTTCCCGCACGAGGTTTGTAATATGTAACATTACAGTATAGTTATTTAGGTTTGCAACTCCGAAAAGTAGGAAGTTAAACTTTCAGTCATTGGTCACCATTGCTGTAAGAATGACAAAACGCACTATCGCGCTAAAATATAATGATTTAGGTAGTAGGATCTTTATGTCTATCATGGGTATGTGGTCATCGTGGGATGTCAGGAAACGAACTACGGATGTTTTAGCCAAGTCTACAGCAGATTCTAAATCACGGTATGCATATGATCTCTGCCACACTTCTTTCCTGAAGTCACAAATAAAGATAGGCCTACATATAATTGCAAGATGGAACAACGTGTGGCTCAATGGTACCACAAGTAGCTACATTAATACAACTGTTCTTTCCAACTATCTACGAAAATAAAATGAAAACACGATGTTCCAAATTTTATACTACCACAAATCTTAACAGGACACGGTAAGTTTGGCCAATACCTCCAGAGATTTAACATCAGATAAAATGCAAGTTGTATTACGGCATTAGCAACCAAAAGCGTTGAGCATGCTCTCATCGATTCTAATTTGTTCTGGAAGAAAGATTCGAATTCTCGTGTCTTCTAAATAACACCGCCTGTTTAAGTGAACCAACCATTACAGAAGTGTTTATGACAAAGTAACTACATACTTTTTAATGTTTTATAAGTAAAGTTCATAAAAAAACTTCAATTTTAGATACATTTTAGATAATGCCTCACAACTTTGTAACAACTGTAACCCTAAAGTACCTTAGATGAAATAGAGTTTATAAATTTCAGATAATAGAGAACAGTCAGTATTTAGAGCAGGTCGTTCCACAACCGACAATTTATTTTGCATTACTCAGGTAATAGAAAAGAAAATGCAATATGGACAACCTTTGCACCTACTATTTGTAAATCTTGTGAAAGCATACGACAATGTCCCTATAGAGAAACTATTGATTGCTTTAAGACGTATGGGAATTAAGACTAAAATAATTAAAGCTATACAAAATGTATATGACAATTGCATATCTAAAATGAAAATTGTCACTTGGTTTTACGATAAATAAAGGTCTACGTCAAGGTTGTTTCTATCACCGACTCTGTTTAAAATATCCATCCATAATAATTCTGCCCGAAGGCAGGCCCTTCACTGCAATCATAGCATTTTCATGCTATGCATGCAGCTTTACTAGGGAATTGTAGGTGTGGTAGCTTCCCGTTGCTTTCCATACCGGTAAAGGATGATGATGATAATGATAAGGATGATAATGATGGCCATATGATTTCGGGGACCGTTTGGGCCTTAAAGTTTTCCTGGCATACAGGTGAGGAAAAACCCCGATAAAAACCTCACCCAGAAAAACTGCTCCGACCGAGGATCGAACCCGGGTCCGCTGCGTGACAAGGCAGCACGCTACCTCGGGACCACAGCGGTGGACGTCTAGAATATATGCACATGAAATATTAAAGAATTGGAGGACAAAATGTTCAAGCTTGGTAATTCGTGTTGCAAACAGTAAAACTTTATACAACTTACATTTTGCAGATGATCAATTGTCATTTGTACAAGATTAAGAAAATTTAAGATATATGACTAGAAAATTAATAGAAGAATGTGATAAATGGGGATTAATTTTGAACATGAAGAAAACAAAATATTTATCAATCGATGAACCAGAGCAAAATTTAATTTTGGAGAGTGGAGAAATAACAAAATCTTATAGTTAGGTCACATATTTAGGAATTAAAATAAAGATCGTAGTTATGAAGAGGAAATAAGAAATAGAAATAATAAATAAAAATTTGCTTCAATGGAATATTGTGGGATAAAAATATAAGTAGTAGAAACAAAATGAATATATATCATACAATTGTTAAAAACACCATTACGTATAGAGCAGAACTTCGGTCATTAACAGCTAAAACAAATAAGTATCTTTTGAAAACGGAAATGGATTTTATACGAAGGACAGCAAGAATTTCAAGAAGAGAAAAAAATTAGAAACTCAGTTATAGTTGGAAAAAATGAAGATTGAAGACACTATTTTAGATTTTATTAAAACTCGGCAATTAAGATGGTATGGATATGTTCAGCGAATGGAAGAGGAATGGCTACCAAAATGTGTTTTGGAATGGAAACCTGAGGGAAAATGAGGCAGGGGAAGAATTAAAACAACCTGGAGTCAGGGAGTGTATGAAGGGAAAACATCTACATCCAAGAGATTGGATGGACCGACAAAATTAGCTATTAGCAATCGGACGATGTCAAAGACATTAATCAAATGATGATCTATCTATAAATAAAAAAAATTAAAATAATAATAATAATAATAATATATGAAGAATTAATGATTATCACTGGGTACTAGAAAGTTTGGATCCTATTGGGCATGAGATTTCATGTTCATTATTTTATATTTGTTGTAGGGCCATGATGAAAATATCGATGGAATTGGGAGGGAATAGCATAGGGGATCTTACATCCATCTCATGAGCTGAAAGCTAAATCGTGATCAGATTGCTGACACGTGCAGCAGATGCCTGGAATACATAACCATGGCTTACATAATACTCGCATTTCCAGATAAAACTTGTCCTGCACAAACACATGGAATACCTAATCATGATCCCAAATTATAACTCCAGTTGTTAAAAAAAGCATATAATAATATAATAATGATAATACTAGTGATCATTATATTAACATTGTTATATTATCATACCCTTTCTTTAATAGTAAAACATAATTAACAGAACAGAGCAACTAATTTATAAGTCCATCTTAGAAAGTATAATGTTATATGGATCGGAAGTTTGGACAATGACACAACATGTCAAAAGAATAACTGCAGTTTGAAATGGATTTTTGGGGAAGAGCTGCCAGAAAATTTCGGCTGGAAAGAGTTAGAAATACATAAATTATATGGATGAATGCAGAAAGAACTATAATGGATTACATTCAACACAGAAGAAGAAGGATTCAGGATGTAAGACTACCAAAGGCCGTCCATGCGTGGAAAATTGAAAGAAGGAGCAGAAAAGGAAGACTACGAACCACCTGGAAGAATAACATTCAACATTCTTTGAGGAAATTTGGTGTAACGGATCAAGACACAGAGGACAGAGCACGATGGAGAACTTTAATTAAGGGAAATTTATGAATGTGTATTACAAACTGATAATCTATTAGTCCGTAGTCATTTATGTATTTTTAAAGCTCATTTTGAATAAGATTAGTTGAAGGAAAACCTCAATGATGAGGAAAGTTCTCATAATAAATAAATAGTATTTAGTTATGATAAAATAAATATTAGCTCACCGATTGAGGGTCTTTCCACTTTTCAGCGGTTGCCCTTTTACCAGCCGGCTGCTGGCCCTTCACATCCACATGTGTCAATCACAGAGGTAGATGATCAACAGCCAGTGTAGGGGTGACATGTGGTTAGCATGTCGAGTCCCCCAGCCGTTATAGCTGGTTCCTCAACCTGGAGCCGCTACTTATTGTAGCTACCCAATTGCCTCACGATGCTGGGTGGGCACCGGTCCCATACTGGCCGAAATACCATGAGAAAATTTCTTCCCCCATGGAGACTCGAACCAGCGCAAGTCCCGTAGCTCTGCGCCAAGGCTTTCTACCTTAACCGCTCGGCTACGGCGCGGGACAATATTAGCTCACAAGATTAATTAAACTAAATCCTCATTCACGAACAGCTCACCATCTACAGGCACAATTAGTCCCCACGTATCGGCAGAATACATCGTTCCAGATTCCCTCGAATAATCCTCAGAAATATCTCTTTGTCGACCCTTTAAGAGACCATAACAAGCCACTACGCCTACTACGTGACTTGTATGATGCTGATGATAACTGAATAACTTAGACACATTCGAATCTGTTAGGTTTACGAACTCATGAGAGAGACCTATTTTATAGAGGACATCAGACTAAACACTGACTGCCATCAACAGGACCCTATCAGGAATTGATTAACATCTGGGAACACAAGAAGAGAGTTCTACACCATACCAGCCATGGTAGATGATAGTTGGACCAGAGAGTGTAAGACCCAGAGACACGTCATAACAAGACTCGCAATACACGGGTTTCACTATACAATTTGTGCAAACAAATTCCACGAGTCTACAGAAGATTGTACATGCAAATATCTACTATGCGGACAAATATGTAGAAAATACCACATCATAACGTGTGCAAACGAACAAAATCTATAACAGACTACAGCAAAAATTAAACTCAAAACAAATGCTCAACTTGAGCGCACTTTTGTATATTCTATACAATCGAACCCGCTAGTTCATGGCTGCGCGGGCGAAAGCTCTCCATACTTTCCTATTCTGAACTAATGATTTTCAATCACCCTCTGTATAATTCATCCTCAATCTTGATTAAAGTTATTCTATCACCTCATTCTTGGCCTACATACTGGAGGTTTCCTTCTGTTTTTTCTACGAGAGCTTCCACATTCCGCTTTCATTCCCCAAGATTCGTGGCCGCGAGGCATAAGCTCTTCCTACATCCCTATCCTAAACTGTTTTTATCATCTCCTGTATAATTTATTTCTCTCAAATCATGGCTAATTTTATTTTCCCAATTCTTCTTGGCCTGCCAATTGCGCGCCTTCCCTCTGGTTTTCGTTCAAGAAGTTTTCAAGCCCCTCATTTATTCCCTATTCGTCCAATTGCAGTCTACGAGACTTGATCTTCTTATTAAATTTAGTTTCCTATAAATATCATGTAGGCTAGCTGCTGTTAAGAAGTCTTCTCCATTCGTCGGTCTGTTCATTTCTCTTTGGTCCAAAATTTTTCGTAAGAACTTTATTTTCGTATTCTAGTAATATTTTCTCCTCCCTTAAAGTAAGAGTTCATGTTTCACATGTATATAATGTAACTGGGAGAATAATAGCTTTAAGTGTTTTCAGTTTAACGTTTTTTGAGATAAGTTGAGACAACAAGTGTCCCTATAGTGCAGAATATTATCTAATTTCTTTCTGCACCTCATACTAACAAAAATTACTAATACTTTTAAATATAAAGGTAAGGAGATAAATGAGGGAGTAGGAAAAATTAATCATCTTAATATTGACCCTCCTAAAATAACTATAATTAATAATCCTACCATACCTACTAATAATAGTAGGTATGGTAGCATTATTAATTATAGTTATTATAGTTCTTGTTCTTTCCCCCATATAACCTTTCCTAAGGTATTTGAATTCAGCTACTTCTTCAAAATTTCGCTAATTTGCCATTAACTGTACATTTGCAATGTATAATGTATTTCTATGTGGTACCATGTATTTAGTTTTATTGATGTTTACTTCCTGTCCCAATTTCTTAACGTTACTCAATAGAATGTGTGTTGACCCTTAATATGTCCTCGCTACAGTCTAATACTATTACAACATAAGCATAAACTAACAGCTTATTAATACCATAGAACTGTAGGTCTTCTTCTGCTATAATGATTTGAAGGCAAGCTTCAGTGCAAGCATCTCTTTTCTTTAACACATTGTGAATTTCAAAAGTATCCGAAAACTCTTTGCCTACACGCATCATACTCTATCTGCTATTTAGACATGTTCCAATGAGTCTAACGTTTAGGACTGCCTAAATTCATCAGGATACTATATAAATTCTCCCACTTAATTGAATCCTATTTCTTTATTGAAGTCTATATATAGTTGAAGCATAGTGCCATTATATTCCCATTTATTTTCTTAAATATGTATTATACTAAAAATCTGATCTATTGTAGACCCATTTCTTCTAAATCCACACATGTTGATCTTCACCTTTTACGTGTCATATAGCAAGTAAGTATGGATATTAATATATCTGTTATAATTTAGTACGACGTGTAAAGTAATGAGATGTCCCTGCAGTTGTTACACTCAGTTTTATCGTATTATTATAGATTGGTACGATAATAGATTCCTTCCGTTTTGAAGAACCAGTTTTTTTCCAAGTCATACTAAGCAACAGATGTATCTTGTCAATCAATTTTCCTCCCATCAGTTTATCAGTTCTGCTGGGATCCCATCTGAACCTGATACTTTATACATCTTTAATATTTATATCGCTATTTCAACCCATAGTGCCCTTGGTTCTATGACTAACGTTTCTGCTGTCTGTAAATCATCCTCTTGAATATCCTGTTGTGCAAGCACATTTAATAGCTGATTAAAGTAACGTTTGCATATATGTAATATACTTCTGGAATCTTCAATCAAATACCCATTTTCATTCCTAATTATGTTGCTCTAGCCTCAAACCCATTCTTCTCTATCCTGATTCCCTGATATAATTCTCTGATATTTCTGTTTTTGCATTTATTTCAAGATATTTAATCTTCTCTCTCAAATATTCTGAACTGCGACAATAATATAATAATAATAATAATAATATTATTATTATTTTCTTTATCTTCAAGGTGGATCTTTAGATCCGTTCCGCTCATAAAGGATCCAAATCATCTATCCATATCATCATTATTATTACTTTGCATGGACCCTCTCCAATGACCTAAAATATTTTATAAATGGAATAACAAAGTTTTAAATGTATTAGGTTACTAATTACACAAATTGAAAATATATTTAGAAAATATAAGGAGCGTCGTTGAAACAGAAAATAATTAATATTCTAAATTCAAATGTATAGAACGGAAGCATTATAAAATAAAATATTGGTTTTAATACGGTAGTAAAAGTCGTTTGATATATATGGAACTGTAGTCTGCATACTCAAAAAAAATATAAAGTGATAGAGATGGACTATTTAGTGTGTATTTTTAGAATATCCACAAAAGTAACATTATTAATAGTATGAGACAATTGGAAACTACGAAATATATTGTTAAAGACATAGAAGAAAATATTGTCCATAAATGTAAAAGAAGTGGAATTTAATTACTTCAAGCACTGAACCACAGTCAGAAAAATAATGTAATATTAATATTGTTTTTGTACTAATTTGAAGTCACGTAAAAATGCAATCGTATTTAAAACTCCATAATGAACTATGTTAGCTATTGCAGAAAAAATATCTATACTGAATTCCACAAAGCCAAAAGTGCTGTATATTATTTTCCTCGTATTTACGATAAGGGATAGGAGCTGTTTGCCTAGTGCTTCCCAGAATTTACGTTTTAGCGGTAAGTACACTTTTGAATACGAATAAACTTCTGGAAATAATGGAGAGAAATGGAAAAGTTATCATCTTAATATCCAGAAGATAAAGAGAAGGGCAGATGTTGTTGTAAGCTGAAAGTCAATACAACTTGGAGTAATATAAATATTACGTTCTGTAATACATATGTTAATTATAAAATAAAAAATATAAATCAAGACTAAAACTCTCTAAAAAATTTTAAAAAAACTTTCAGATGCTATGCGGAAAAGTAGAATAATTTTTTGCGGTTATCTTCTCAGAATGAAATGTAACAGATCATCCAAACAAATCGTTGGTCTTTTCCGTAACCGTAAAACAAAATCCAATTGGTTTAAAGAAACTGCAAAGACCTAATAGAATTAAATATTACAGAAAATTCACTAAGCGGTCTAACAGCTAAATCAATTATTCAGGGCGAAAAAATAAGGTTCCGAGATAAATCTAAACAAAAATCGAAACCTATTATCTCAAAAGAATAGAGGAAAAGAAGATTAGAAAGAATGAAGAAATACTGGGCAGTAAGAAGGGAACAACATACAAAGAAATGTTTGAATAAACGTACCCCATGATGGTTAAAAAAAATTAACTAATTATTAATTTTAATAATGTCATATGGATATAGTGTAGATAATAATTATAAGGTTTTGTTGTAGGTTTTACAATTGCAGTTTTGTCCTAGATTCTGATGGTACTAGGAATAATAGCTACGAAATTGAGGATTAATGCGTTACGGTACTACGTTAGATGATGTAGACTTGAAGTCTTATTTTCAAGTCTTACGCGCTATATCAAGGCCATCCCTCATACTAGTCCGAGCTTGGACGATTCATATTATTTTGTAAACAAAAAACCTTCTCTTTGCCCCATTCTAACTAGTATGGTATCGAGGACTGACATCACTGGTCTTTGTATTCAGTGTTCTGTGAATAGTGATTTGTGTTGTTTTGGAGCTCTTTTATTTTTGCAGACAATTTTACAGTAATCAAGTTTTAAAAGGTAATTACAAAACTTAAACACTTTGTTTTATTTAAATAGACTCCTAGATGTAGTATAAATACTTCCTAATAGATATAAGTTATTGGTGTATCAGAACTACTTTTGTTTTTATTATATATTTAGTTGTTTATAACTAAAAGTAATGTGAAAATAATCTAGGATTGTAGAGCAGATGACTTAATGCGGTAATTTAAAAAAAAAATGCAACAGAAGTCAGACAAATGCAAAATTTAGTGTAAATGAAGGATTATCGTAATTTAAAAAATACGTTCTTTGCATGATGCCCATCTGCATAAATTCGAATAACCCTCATAATTTTAGAATTCGTACCTGATAAAACAGTTGTCCTCAGATATATTTATAAAACGTCACACTATTAAAATCTAGGCCTTTCAAAGAGCATGTTTTATCTTCAGGATATCTCATAGTACTCTAATTTTAAAAGTATAATAACCCTCATAAGATATGTGAATTACGTTTTTAAGTAAGTAATTCATTATTTTAAAAAAGTATATTATTTAAATCCAGAAAATGCCTAAAAATTGTATGAAAAATAAATGTAAAATAACCTAAAATATGCCAAATTATCTTCCGAACACGTACAGAATTTCAAAACTATATATCTCCCAGATAAAGTTAAAATTTGCAGAACAAAATAGATTCAACATCTAGATAGAATGGAAGAGATCCAAATACCCAAAAGAGCCTGGGAATGTGAACCTATAGAAAAGAGATCCCAAGATAGACAAATAAGGCGGTGGAATGAAGAACCGGGACAGGCAAATAGGCCTATGCCGTGAAGTTGATGATAATGATGATGAAAAGTTGAGGAGACGGACCTACAAGGTAAATAATTATATAATTTTAAAGTTAAAATGATGTATGGAGAGATTATGTCCGCGCGGCCATGAATCTACGGGTTCGATAGAGCCAGTGAGTTAGTTGGTTAGATTGATATTTTTATCTAATGCCACCAAGTTGCCTTTTATGACATATCTGGTTTTCTCCCTTAGCATTGGCGGAATTGTAATCCATTTCTTAGGTTGGGGCATCTGGAAGGCGGAGTTACGTTACCCCGATGATATGATGGGTGATAAATGATGATGAAGCACCAGGAGAGTTCTTAACCAAAACTTAACCTAAATTCCAGATCATGGGCAACCACAAGAATAATTCCCTTTAAGGAAAAATGCCTATGGTTTGACTAGGAATAAAACCCGGTACATCATTAACTGTAGTCAAAAATGCTGACCACCAGCCCATGAGATTACTGCACAGAAATCCCTCCGACGGTTTACACAAGAAACTGAAATTTCAATGACTACAGCACGACGAGCTACCAAACTCTTAAAATTGAAGCCATACAAACTCACTGTTGTTCAGGTAACTAAATGACAAAGCGTAATATGATTAAGTAACAAATTAATTAACACTATCTTAACCTGAACTCTCCATAATTCACGTCCTCAAGAATCTTTCTAAAATTGAAGATAAAAAAGCAACTATTAAATGAGTTGATTTTCAGTTGTTCTTATTATAAATGTTTTTAAATAATTTATTCAATTTCGGAAAATGAACTAATGAGTGTAAATGAACATTTCCACCGCCGTCGTACAGTGAAGGATTTCCTTTCTATATTCCTGTACATGGGCTATCAGAGGTTGTTATAGCCGGCTGTCGTGCATCGTGGCAACTCAACACTGAAAGGCACTGTATCTTCCACCCCTTGGTTTACATTTAAATTTGTCTAGTTTTTTTTAACCAATATTTCCTTTATTCATCTTCTGAATATAACCTGCCAATCTTATTTTATTTTAAATGCTATATCAATTGTGCATCTTATTAAGTTTGTCGTAAAATGTTATGGTCGCCGTAGCCGAGTGGTTAAGGCAAAATGCTTTGAGCGAAGAGCTAGGGGACTTGCGCTGATTCGAAGAACATTTCTCATGAGATTTCGGCCAGTATGGGACCGGTATCAGCTCAGCGTCATGAGGAATTTAGGTAGCTTTAATAAGTAGCAGCTCCAGGTTGAGAAAACCATCTGGCGGGAGTAACGGATATGATGACCACATTTCACCCCTTTACTGGTTGAATGATCAATTACCTCTGTGATTAACATATGTGGATGTGAGGCCAGCATGGCTTATGGCGATGGACCTTCTAACTCTGTCGCACCAATGAGTTTGTTTTGTTCAATGTAAGGATCCAGGTTACATTTTATTCCTTACTTATGATTGTAGTAATGTTTGTACGTTTTATATTGGTTTAATTTTCATGAGTTCTGAGTTCAAATAACAGCATCCGACAGACAATCGATTCTCCCAAATGTTTACTCTGATCTACTGAGATATATGGTTGTGTGTATTGCTGATGGTGTATGGACATATATCAGTCACCACACACCCACATTTCCAAATAGCGTCCCATCTGTTACCTGTTCCGTGCTTACACTGATTCTTCCAGGAATGTAACCAGTATATTTTATTTTACTCACAGAAATTACTGTGTGGTAAAAAATATACAAGAGTTTTGTAATTAACGCATAATACAAAAATAATATATATTTTTTAATCTGACACGTCATCTATATACAAACACGAATGTCTGTCTGACGTGTCTCCTTGTCCTTTATACGCTGTTATACTGTTCATCCGATTGTGATTTTTTTTTTTTCAAAATGTTCAGGAAGGTTTTAGGCTGTAGGAGAGTTGTAATATTGAACTTCCTCACCCGTTGAGGTGAAAAATGTGTTTTCGGATCTTTTTGAACCAATAAATGACACGCTGCCTAAACCATAACATATACACCAAATTAATGTACACAGAGTTGAATACCTCAAAAAAATATAAAAAAAAGCCTGCGACAACATATGTCTTCATTTTACGGATAATTCATAATAACCATATTTATCTTTTAGCTCATTGATGCCAAGAAGATCGGGATGACTAGATTCCCGGGTAAGCGTAGCAGAGCACGGCGGGTATTCTTTTACGTTTAACTCTCAATAACCATTTTTGTCTTTCAGCTCATTTATACTAAGGAGGTCAGAATAAGTAGGTTTCCGGGCAACGCCGGGGTATCTAAAATTAATTGCGATATAAATGTATAACTATTATTCTTTTGTACTTATTCAGCTAAACACAAAAACACATTTAATTTATTTAAGCGCAGTAGCGCACGTCGGGTATTAGCTAGTATTTAATATTTTCCGGAGAGATTAACAGACAGGCAAATGGAGAAGATTCCACAGCAGTGAGTTACATGATCTTTATAGGAAATCGGATATAATAAGAACAGATAAGTCTCGTAGATTCCGATGGGCAGGGCATATGGCACGAATGAGGATTGAAAGAGGGACACGGGAACTTCTTGTAGGAAAACCTGAATGAAAACGCCCAGTTGGTACACCAAGAATGAGGTGGAAGAATAACATTAACCGTGATTTGAGGGAAGTAGTTTATATGAGGGAAGACTGTTAAACATTGGCTAAGGATAAGGCTGTATGAAGATGTTATGTCCGCGCGGCCATGAGCTCAAAAGTTCGATAGTGCCAATGAGTTAGAAGAATAGCTTATAAACCAAGAATATTTTCAATCATTACTCCGTATTCATTGTCAAAATATGTCGCGAAAGACAAAGACAAAGTTGGGCTGACCTCTTCAAAGAATATCTAGGAAGTTATTTATTAAGTAGAGGTAGAAATAGGAAGAACTAGAAAGACCTAAGAAGTCAAGCGAGCAATGGCCTATGAGTGTTTTAAAAATAATTATATGGATACAGCAAGTGGAGAGCTTCAAATACTTGGGTTGTACTATCAATAGTAACATTAACTGCTGTCAAGAAATAAAGCAGAGGATAGCAATGGCAAAAGAAACTTTTAACAAGAAGAGAAGCATTTTCTGCGGACCTTTGACAAAAGAATTACAAAAGAGGCTAGTGAAGTGCTTTGTGTGGAGTGTAGCATTGTTTGGCGCAGAAACTTGGACATTACGTCGGAATACGGAAAAGCGACTGGAAGCTTTTTAGATGTGAATATGGAGAAGAATGAGCGTATAAAATAGACAGACAAAAATGTAGATGTGCTAGACAGAGTGGGTGAAAGAAGAAAAATGCCGGAACTTATGAAAAAGAGGAAAATAAATTGGATTGGCAACTGATTAAGAAGAAACTGCTTGCTGACGGATGTCCTAGAAGGAATGGTGAACGGAAAGAAGGTTAGAGATAGAAAAAAATACATCAGATGATATACAATTAAAGTGAATGATTTGTACGCGGGTACAAGGTTAAGGAAAGAGTGGAGAATGCTGAGTTTGCAGTGAAGGAACTGCTCTTGGGCAAAACACTATGCATGTATGTATAATCAAAGTATTTGCAGATGAACCAAAATAATGACTCGAAGCAAAAAAATACCTATTTCTTATGTGAAGTAGTTCACCATGTGAAGCATGTAAAACTTACCCTCTTTGTTAGGTTACTTACCCTTAGGTTAATAATTTCATTCCATTCCACAACTTTACCACAACTTGTAAATCCCAAACAACAGTTTTGTAAATAATTCTAGGAATGATTTTCTCTAAATTTTCCTCATAAACATGCTACCACGATCCCGGGTCCCGAGAGATCTTGTCAAGATTGGTAAAAAAAACACATTTTAAATCACACCCAACTGTTAAATTCCAGTCTAACTAACTAACTCGCTGGCACTATGGAATCCGCAGGTTCATTACCGCGCGGACATAAGCTCTCCATACTTCCTTATCGTGAGCTAATATTTTCCAATCATTCCCTGTATAATCTACTTCCTCAAAACATAGTTATGTTATTCGCCCACCTAATTCTTGGTCTACAAACTGGTTTTCCTACAAGAAGCTTCTATGCACATCTTTTATTCACCATTCGTGCCACATGTCCTGACCATCGCAGTCTACGAGACTTAACTGTTCTTATTATATCTGGCTTCCTATAAAGACCATGTAGTTCATTGTTATGTAGTATTCTCCATTCACCTGTCTGTTCTTCTCTATTTGATCCAAAAATGTTCGTGAGAACTTTATTCTGTAAATACTCGTAACCTCTTTCCTCCCTTAAAGTAAGAGTCCATGTTTCGCTTCCATGTAATATAACTGGTAGACTAATAGTAAATTCCAGTCTAATTACCATAATCGCCACTGACTCCAAGATTCGCGGGTTCAAACATGGGTAAGATCGAATAAATTGTCAAGGCGTAAGAATCGTGTGTATGACTTGGCTTCCTTCGGAAGGAAATTAAAGTCATAGGCAGATAAAATAACGTAAAACATAAAAAGAGACCGCTTATCTTTTTCTCCCCTTTCGTTTTACGCCCGAGTTTTAATTGCAGACTAATGGGCCTTGGTTGGCTATTTGGATCAAATCCGTTAAAGCCAAAAGTAAAACGAATATTTTTATGACGCATATTCTAACATTAACCGTCGGCCGTGGTGTAGTAGTGGTTATGCTCCTCGCCTCTGGTCTCGAGAGTCGATGAATTTTTTTAGGATGATAAAATACAAGGAGCAAGTCCTCCGGGACAGACTTTAAGCCGTGGGTCCCGAGTCTGAAGATTTTCAGACTCGTAAAAGGTCCTTAAGCCTGAACAAAGAGGCCTCTAGGCAAAATTTACCGATCTCAGACATCCTAGTAATACGTTAGTTGTCTACTAGATGTCTGATTGAGTCGGTGTGTTGACCGCATGCAACTCATGACATCTTTGGGCTAATAAGGTAACTAAAATGAACTTTGTCTATAAACTCCTGACAAAGGAGTGGCTATGGCTCAACATTGGCTACGCTATTAATCACAATCACTATCATTAACCATACAATCTTATGAATTTTTATGTCTACGGTTAGTATAAAGATGGATAAAACGTAGGCCTAATTATAATTGTTTAAAATACGTACATTTACCAGCAAGTTTCTAATATTAAATTATTTTGTTGAATTTTTTCTTTAAATACAACACATGGGCTATAATTTGTAAGCACTCTGTATACGTATTTTATTATAGCAGCCATTGATATGTATCAGTGACTTAAAGCTATAAAATCACGACCTCGCCCTATTTTGCAATAAATAATGAAAAACGCCGGAGAATTTTATGTATAGTTTGCTGTTAAATAAACAGATTTATTACAAAATCTGCCATGCGTCATAAAATGTTTGATATAGGTACTTTCGGGCAATATTGTGATTAGAGATTGTCATTTTTGTTACAAATTTTGACTGCATTATATGTTTGACCATCCATTGAAATAAATTTAAATATTGTATGGAGACGTGTAAGCCTACTGAAAGTAGACACTTTCACGTTTATCGAAAGCGCAATAGCTCCTAGTTATGTTAGATATTCGTAGGTTAATTCAGGAGATTCTATCCCTCAAGTTAACTCTAGCGAAATACCCAAATATCTACAATTGTTACCATAAATAATAAAAAAAAACCTATCAACATCATGTGCGTTACAAGCGAAAGTGGGTCCTGGCATCCCCAACAATTTTCCTCCAACAATTAGGCCTATATAATGATCAGTCTCATGGGCTAGTGGTGAGCGTTTCTGACTACAGTTCATGAGGTCCCGGGTTTGATTCCCGGTCAGACCACAGGAATTCGTATTTAAAGGGAATTTGTGGTTGCCCAAGGTCTGGAATTTAGGTTAACTACTCTTACAGCGCTTCATTATCATATAATGGGATCATAGGATTTTTTTAAAGGGAATTATTCCTGTGGTTGCCCATGGTCTGGAATTTAGGTTAGGAACTCTCCTGGCGCTTCATTATCATTTATCACCCATCATATCATCGGGTAACGTAACTTACTTACTTACTCACTGGCACTATCGAACCCGTAGGTTCATGGCCGCACGGACATAAGCTCTCCATACATCCCTATCCTGAGCTAATGCTTTCCAATCATTCCCTGTATAATCTACTTCCCTCAAATCATAGATAATGTTGTTCTCCCACCTCATTCTTGGTCTACCAACTGGGCGTTTTCCTTCTGGCTTTCCTACAAGAAGTTTCCATGCACGTCTTTCATTCCCCATACGCGCAACATGTCCTGCCCATCGCAGTCTACGGGACTTAACTGTTCTTATTATATCTGGCTTCCTATAAAGACCATGTAGTTCATTGTTATGTAGTCTTCTCCATTCACCTGTCTGTTCATCTCTCTTTGGTCCAAAAATTTTCCTAAGAACTTTATTCTCAAATACTCGTAATCTCCTTTCCTCCCTTAAAGTAAGAGTCCATGTTTCGCACCCATATAATATAACTGGTAGAATAATAGTTTTATATATTTTCAGCTTAACGTTTTTGAAAGGAGTTGGGACATCAAAAGTCTCTGCAATGCATAATAGCATGCATTTCCAGAATTGAGCCTATGTTTAATTTCTTTGTGCATCTCATTCCTATTTGTGATTATTGTTCCTAGGTATTTGAATTCAGCCAATTCCTCAAAATTTCCCTCATTTGTCGTTAGCTGTCCATTTCCATTATATAATGTATTTCTACGTGTGACCATATATTTAGTTTTACTGATATTTACTTCCAGTCCTAATTTCTTAGTGTTACTCAATAGTGTGTGCGTGTTGGCCTTCAGTATCTCCTCGCTATCAGCCAGTAGTACTACATCATCAGCATAAACTAACAGCTTATTAATACCATTCAGTTGTAAGCCTTCCTCATTCTCTAAAGATTTAATGGCATGCTCTAGTACAAAATTAAATAGTAGAGGAGATAGTGCATCTCCTTGCTTCAACCCATTCTGGATTTCAAAAGTGTCTGAAAACTGTTTGCCTACACGCACCCTACTCGTTGAGCCATTTAGACACATTCGTATAAGTCTAACTAACTTTTTAGGAATTCCGAACTCCAGCAGGATACTATATAACTTCTCTCTCTTAATTGAATCATATGCTTTTTTGAAGTCTACATATAGTTGATGTACAGTACCATTATATTCCCATTTCTTTTCTAAAATCTGTCTTATACTAAAAATCTGATCTGTTGTAGACCTGTTTCTTCTAAATGCGCATTGATGATCTCCTAGAATGTCATCAATATAGGGAGTAAGTCTGCTTACTAATATATTTGTTAGAATTTTGTACGAAGTTGAAAGTAATGAGATGCCCCTATAGTTGTTGCAATCAGTTTTATCTCCTTTCTTATAAATTGGTACGATAATTGATTCCTTCCCTTCATCTGGAAGAGCTTCTTTTTCCCAAATCATACTAAGCAACCAGCGTATCTTGTCCATCAATTTTTCTCCCCCCGATTTTATCAGTTCTGCTGGGATCTCATCTGAACCTGATGCTTTATACATCTTCAATTTTTCAATCGCCATTTCAACCTCTAATGCACTTGGCTCTGTGACTAGCATTTCTGCTGTCTGTAACTTATCCTCCCCAATGTCCTGTTCTGTATGTACATTTAATAGCTGATTAAAATAACTTTTCCATCTATTTAATATACTATTGGAATCTGCAATCATATCCCCATTTTCATTCCGAATTATGTTTGTTCTAGCCTGAAACCCTTTCTTCTCTATACTAATTCCCTGATATAATTCTCTAATGTTCCTATTTTTTGCATTCATTTCAAGATCATTAATCTTCTCTCTCAAATATTCCCTCTTCTTACTCTTTAGTAACTTGGTGGTTTCCCGTCTAACACTACCCAATTGCTCTAAATTTACCTCATTTGCCTCGTGTAACCATTTCAATTTTGCTAGCTTTCTCTTCTTTACAATGTCGGCACATTCCTCATCAAACCATTTCTTGTTTTGCCTCTTTTTTAAACAACCAATGATTTCTGATGCTGACAATTTAATAGTATCTCTTATAGCCTCCCATTCTTTATTTATATCAGTTTCTTCTTCGTTTGCCACATTGTCATCTGAAGATTCCAGTACTTCAAATCTATTAGCAATTTTGATTTGGTATACTTGCCGCATTTCATCATTTTTCAAGTTTTTTAATTCATATTTTACAGAATCATCTTTAGCGTTTGTTCCTCTCATAAGCGATAGCCGTTGTCTGATTTTCACCTTGACCAGATGATGATCTGAATTGCAGTCTGTCCCTCTAACTGATCTAATATCAATGATGCTACTGTGCCAGCGTTTATCCACTAATACATGATCTATCTGGTTCCGAGTTTCTCCATCTGGGGACGTCCAGGTGTATTTATGAATATCCTTATGCTGAAATGTTGTGCTCTTAACAATGAGATTCTTTGATGTGGCAAATGTGACTAATCTAACCCCGTTGTCGTTACTATCTTCATGAAGACTGAATTTGCCTATTGTTGGTTTGAATATATCTTCCCGCCCCACTTTTGCATTTAAATCTCCTAAGACAATTTTCATATGATATCGTGAAAGGCTATCAAATAAGCATTCTAATTCTTCATAGAACTCATCCTTGATCTTGTCATCTTTATCTTCTGTGGGGGCATGTACATTTACAATTATAAAATCATGTCGTTTACCCTTTAGAATTATGTATGATATCCTATCACTAACAAACTTAATATCTCGGATAGCGGATAGGATCCTCCTTCTGACTAAAAAACCTGTTCCAAATGCAGGTCTTTCTGCACCCCCATAGTATAATGCAAAGCTTCCTGATTCCTGACTACCTTCTCCTGGCCACCTAACTTCCTGTAAAGCGACTATATCCAAGGGTGATTTATCCAATTCCCGCGTTAATATCTCTAGTGCCCCGCTATTGTATAAAGTCCTAACATTCCATGTTCCTAGGAACATGTCCCTGTGTTTGAGCCTTTGGCATGGGTTCCCTGAAGTAGTCCCCGCCCGGAGAACCGAATGGGGGACTATTTGACCTCCGGAAAATTTTACCCCAGTAGAACCCATGTCCGCATTTCTTGACGGTTGTATTTTTACGGTGAAAGATCGTCACTCTTTCGACCAAGGTACTTATTTCGTCTGGCTTATCACCTTCGACCAGTCCGGCATGGGTAACCCTATCGGCAGCAATGCTACCGCCGGCATAGCTCTCAGGATCATTTAAGCACACAAGCCACTCCACCACGACAAGGTAAAGATACCATGGAGGGTACGTAACTACGCCTTATAATATTTATCTTTTATCCCTAATAAATACAAAAAAACAAATAATTATATTTAAAATGCACAACCAATTAAAATATTTTGCATCATAACTAAAATGTATTTAAGAAGGAAAAGTAAGATAAATTCAGGTAGGTGAAATTAGATTATTAAATAGAAAAGTTGGTTGAAACGTTTTTCTTATAATAACTTTTTTTTTCTTTCTTTAGATCGGCTTATACTTCATACGTATTTTCAATGAATGCCTTCGGATTCGTAATATATATTATAAGCTTATAAACAATATAAAGGAATATATATATAAATTCTGCCCTCCCTAAGAAATGGATTACAATTCCGCCAATGTCAGGCGAGAAATCAAGAAATGTTATAAAATACAACCTAGTGGCATTGGACAATAAGGAGGCCAATATAAAAACGAATGTGTATATGTTAGTGATTTATAGACTGAACCACGCAACAGATCTTTATAAAATATGTAACTTACAGCTTTTCAGATACGTCGAGTGTCACTATCTATTATTCTCTAAAACCATTAGGTGTAAGAGTTCATCTGAAACGAAAATTATAAATCTCTGAAGCGATTGCAATTCTCGATATTTCACACGAAATTCAGTAGGCCTATATGCTATTAAAACAAACATAAAATTAGTGAAAACCGTTCATTAGAAGTAGAGGTTTACCTGAAATCCGAATTTAAAAATTACTGGTAGTAACCGCCATGTTTGGTTCGTCTCAATGTACACCCTTAGACAAAAAAATGAGCCATCTCTTTATTGTATCAACCGATCGGGGAACTTCGTGAACACTCGCAGAAGCCTTATTCACATTAACATGTTTTCAGTAATTGTACTGTGTTGTTTGCTAGTTAACGCAGTGCTCACTCAAGTTATATAAAAGAGAGCCTTTGTGTGTTTCCGTGGTCGAGAGGTTTAACACACATCTGCGTTCGTAACCTCACGGGTTCGATTCCCGTTTTTTTTTTCTGAATGTTAGGATAGCATTTCGCCTGTAATATAGTTTCATATTTAATTTTATATTTGAGTTTTACGGCTTTAATGCACACACAAAACACAAATGAAAACCTTCTAATAATTATAATTAAATGAAGAAAAAAATAATATCTTCTAAAATGAAAACTTTAACAAAATTAATATCGGGTGTATGACCCTTCAGCATCTATTACCGCCCTCAATCTGCGGGGCATTGATGCAATCAAATTTCTACAGTCACGTGGACTTTTGGCTAGAGCATCCCAGACGTCCTGAATTTGTGCCCATAAGCCGTCTTTCGTACATCTGCAGGGCAATTAGAGTTCATTATAAACAAAATTGTTAGAGGCTGTTGTTTTTGAGCAGAACGTGTGCGCACCAGTCTATTAAAATCAATACATTGACATCACTTAGAACAAACCCTGAATGTGGTAAAATAATTGTTACAATAATGACATTAACATTGATTTAGTTCAATTGTCAAAATAAAATGTATTTAATTCATGAAACATTGTAATACAAATATCACGAAAAGACTACATAATTGAGGACGCGAACCTGCGACCTTCATTAACAGAAACAGTGACTGCATGCTTTACCGCTGACCTAACAGGGCACGTAGGAGTATCTTCACTCAGTTCATGCCACATAACGCAGTAGCTCAGGGCCTGCACAATTATGACTAGTTTACTAGTGTGAATCCAGCGCTCTGTCGAGTAGCACTTAGAAGAAATATGCGTTCAAACATTTTTTTTTGTCTAAGGGTGTACAATGAGGTTTTCAAGTACAGTGAGTGCTTAGTGGCTATATATTAATACTCTAAAATATTTATGTGTAGGAGCTCACCTGAAACGAAAATTAAAATATCGCTCTAGCGTCGCATTTCTTTTATATTTCACAACGAAACTCAGTATACGTTATCAACATAAACCGAGATTTATACTATCAAAAATCAGCAAAATCCTATCATTAGAAAAGGTAATTTACCCGAAATCCGAAATTAAAATTACTGTAGCAACCGCCATGTTTGTTTCGTCGCAATGTATACCTTTGTACATACAGGTTTACAGGTATGCGGAGACCTCATCCGCTATCTTTATACCGTTAAGAGTAGCAGATTACCTGAAAAAATAAATACCCGAGCAAGGAAAGGTGACAATAAGCGTATATTGCATAAGAATATATTTTGTAATGTCAGTCCAAATTAACAAGGAATTATATATAATTTTACATCTCTACAAACATTGTCACAGAAACATAAATTAGTGAGATTAAGATGGGTATCTCATTTACAAAGAATGGTAAAGAGGATAGTGGAAAATATCGGAGGAAGAAAATTAAGTGTTAGAAGTTCTACTGTAAATACACAGGCCTTTATACTTATAAGTATTATAGTAGTATAACACGATGCGAGGTTGTAAAGTTGTTTTTACAGAAGCGAGGAAATGTTTAAAAACCGAGCGATACCGATGTTTTTAATTTTCGAGATTCTGTAAATCACTACACAAATGTGCGTTGTACATTAGTTTTTTTGCGCGATGGTGTCTTTAAAATAATAAATACTAGTAAAAAATAACATCTTTGTTGGAAATATTTGCGTTCATTATAAACAACTGACTAACGTTAACAGCGTGGGCAATGTTTATTAGTCGAGACTACAGCAGTCCGTGACATCAGTCATAAAATGGCGGCAAATACGTACTTATTGTTTTAGTATATTGTTTCAAATAAAGTTCAGTTAATTTAAAATGCAGTGATTTGTTTCGTATAATGTATATTAACACTACCTCTTGGATACATTTTATATATATATTATACGTATTATCCATAAAGGGCAGTGGTTTTACTTTACGCACGAGGTTTGTAATATGTAATATTACAGAATATTTATTTAGGTTGGCAACCCCGAAATGTAGGAAGTTGAACTTTCAATCATGATCGCCATTGCTGTAAGTACGACAAAACGCACTATCGCGCAAAAAATAAATAGTTATAACTTATGAAGTAGGCCTGATATGAATCTAGATGTGAAATCAATTATTAAAGTGAAAATTAGGATTTTGTTTACCTTATGTTTCGTAAACCTCGACATGGCTTCTTCTAATGGCACTGGAAATGTCCATCCGGTATTCAACCTCAATTCGTGTGATCCAAGAAGCATATGAGATCATAGACTGTTGACAGCAACATAAACTCTTTCTTGTAAGTCCGCCAAATGGCGTACGGGTGGCATGTAGATCTCGTTCTTAACAAACTCCCACAAGAAACAATCAGGTGGCGTTAGGTTTGATGATCTGGCAGGCCATGTGGTCATGGTGAACCTCTTCCGATCCATCTAGGAGAGATCTTTTAATATGAGATTATCGTCTTGATGTGTGACATGTGAGTCAAGTATTTAAAATGTGTGATCGTGTAGCTCGCTCTTAGGCAGTCTTTTCTGTCCACATGTATGTCCATCTCTCTTTGGTGCAAACATCTTAAAATACCTTGCAAAAGTTTTTTTTTCGCTTTTTTAACGATTGAAGCGACTGCGGCTGTTCTCACGAAAGGAATTTTGAAACATTTTGACAAGCGGGTGCTTCTGAAATTAACAAACAAAATGAATTAATAGTCTTAACCTCCTCTTTCAAATGCTGCCAATCTCAGCCTTTTTTTTATTCATAGTTTTGAAATAATTATAACTTTAATTACACCCAATCTCACAATTTATAAAACAAATACCAGCTACAGTGGAAAACTCATGTGTAACGAATGAATCGTAATAGACTTCCAAAATACATGCTTCAATACCGTCTTCAAGGAAAGAGATATTTGTAACGTCCTAGAAGAGGATGGAAACTGTAACAGGCTTTTGGCCTTAAACTTGTTTGGGAGGAGAAGAAGAATATATAACAAATTTGTTATCATATTTATGAGCGGAACGGGGGCACGCCGTAGCGTAGTGGTTAAGGCACTGAGCTACAAGCCGGAGGGTCGAGGGTTCAAGTCCCGTTGGGGTCAGGATTTTTAAACTGACCCAAACCCTCTGGCGGCACTATGGCCCTGGGGTCGACTCAGCCTCTAACTGAAATGAGTACCAGACGCTTGTTTTGGGGGTAAAGGCGGCCGTCACGCAGGGCTGACAACCCGGCTGACATAAAGTGCCGATTGTCTAGAAAAAATGGGAGCCTTAATCTCCTACTACCCCAAGGGCCTCCGGGCCTATTGTGGGATCACTTTACTTTACTTTACTTTTACTTTACTTTATGAGCAGAACATGGTATGGATGCATTTATGGAGTTTTGGAAGATACAAACAGATTTGGAATTAAAAATTAGTGAATAATTGTATGGCGTTATGCATCAACCGACTATGCGAACTTATTTAACTTTCTAGAAAAATACATTTAAAGTTTAAGTCAATATTCACTATTTATTGTAACGCCAAACTAACAATACTGAATATTGCAAGTTATTTTCCTTCAGTACTCATAAAATTTATTGTTAAAACCGTTGAGGTGGAAAGTCATAAAATAAGTTAAAATATACCTTCTTAGATACGATCATTCGTCCTCAACTTACAAAATATGTATTCTTTATGCCTGTAGGCCTTTCAGAACATCCATTCCATCTTCAGCAGGTCCTTCTTCGCTACAATATCTAATATGATGGTTGTTGTTGCTGGTCCTAATGTGGTGTTGAGACTAAAGCTTCTTCCTGACGATATCGTATAAGGGTTGTTTAGTCTGGGAGTGCTTTCATTTATTAAAAGCTTGTTGTCTATTTCCTTGATAATTTCCAGGTCTTCCAATATGTTGATTTTTGTTGGATTTCCCTCTTTATATACTATTGTAAGGGTGTCTTCTATTGAGTTCATTCTATGACCGGCGTTCATTATGCGCTTAGCGTAATTAGACTTTCCATATGCGTATACGAAATCGTTACGATGTTCTTTAAACCTTATGGTGAAGCTTCTTTTCGTTCTACCTATATAGAACTTGTCACAGTTAATTTACATACACCATTGCCATTAAATTTATTACGTTTTTCTATTTTGTTACTTATTACGTTATTTAATTCATTATTAGTTTTGTAGCCTATGTTTAAATTATTTATTTTTCTCAATGTTTTTGCCAATTTAATGGTTTCGTGGCCTGTGTATGTTAGTGTAGTCCATGTATTATTAACATGTTTCTCTTTCCACTTTCGTTATTTTAATTATATCGGTTTTCCTCTTTTATTTTCTTACAAGTTTATCTATTATTGTGCTGTTGTATCCATTGTTTGTAGCCATTTTTTTGATGTACCGTAATTCCTTATTGTAATTAATTTTGTGATAAATAAAGAATACATATTTTATAAGTTGAGGACGACGGATCTTACCTAAGAAGGTATATTTTAACTTATTTTATTTTATTATTTTCCTTGTTTGATAGCTATGCATCAACAATCTAAGAGCGGGAATATTTGGCGCGTAGCTGCATGATACAAAATTTAAATTAGCATTTATGAAGATCTGGTTTCATAGGCATTTGTTGCAAAACACACAATCCCTGATAGGTGTAATTGCGTTTATATTTTTATTTAATAATAATAATAATAAGGCTATATTAAAAAAATTGGTGCTAAAAGGTTTGGGTACACTTGCTTCATGAGACAGTGTAACAGTGACATCAAAATATCAATTTAAAAAATGACGTTTAGTCGGTTGATGCATTGTATCGTCCAGTTGAAAAGGAAATGGAGATCTGGAAGAGATTTTTTTAGGGAATCCGTTATCCGACCTGGCTTCTTGAGCCAAATGTGGTGATTGAATATAATTGAAGGGCTTAGGGCAATAACATGATCCGCCTCATATTGTACGTTCTGGAATACAAGGATTTCAATATTTCAGAAAATTTTAAATTGGGATGTATTATTAATACATTGTGTGTCTATATATTTTAACTGATCAGTGGCGCACTTACAAATTATTTTATGGATATTTCAATACATTTATTTGCTATCATTGTAACAATTGACATTTCTAAACAGAATGTGGCTTAGGCCTATCATTTTATGCCCTACGCCTTCAATTATGCGGCAGATGAAAGTCCACAACAATAGAATCAGTTCGTTTGCATAACGTCGTTCTAGTGGACTATACTGTATCTGAACTAAGTTTCAGTTGTAACGTAAACAAACTTGTATAAGGTATTACTTCGCCGACTCCGTCTATAGGGGGAAATATGATAGTACTTTTACCCGCCATATTAGTGAATTATCTGTGGAAGTGTCAATGATAGAAATATTTTTCTTAGACAACATCGTATTTTACGGAAAATAAGGCTGAATACAAGGTAAGATGGTACCGACAATTAGTAACTTCCATTTCTTATTTAGTTATGACAAAAATTATAATTGGCCTACCTAATCAGACGTTTACGTTTTTTCAATTATGTCGATATATACCTTTATTTACAGTTGAATTAGTTCTACGAGCAGAATATATGCGCTATGCTGACTTACCTCTGAATTTAGCTATTAATATCAACTATGTTTCACTGAAGTGTTTGAAAACATTCAAAATAATTTCTCTCCGCTTTCCAAAGGTTTTATTTTTATCTTCAAAATACGTAACTATGTAAGCAGTCATTTCAAACAATTGAAATTCGCAATAATTGAAGAGTGAAATGCTTATTTATTAACAATTAAAACATACGAATTAGCAAATAAATTGACAGACAAATTAAAATGGTTTCAACATATAGATCGAATGGAGACATCTAGTCTATTAAAACTGGCTTTACAATATATTCCAAGAGGGTCCACCGCTGTGGGCTCGAGGTAGCGTGCTGCCTTGTCACGCAGCGGGCCCGGGTTCGATCCCCGGTCCGGACAGTTTTTCTGGGTAAGGTTTTTATCGGGTTTTTCCTCACCTGTGAGACAAATGTCAGGAAAACTTTAAGGCCCAAACGGTCCCCGAAATCATATGGCCATCTCAATCATCATCATTCATATTCATCTTAGATTAAGGTTAGGATTAGGGACTCTTCTGGCACACCACTATCATCATCACCCGTCATATCATCGGGGCAACGTAACCCCGCCCTCCAGGCGCCCCAACCTCAGGAGTGGGTTACAAGTACGCCATGCCAGGAGAGAACACCAGGAATGTCGAACGACAACCTGGGGCATTTGCAAAATATATATATTCCAAGAGGTAAACGTTCAGTTGGACGCTCCATGACCAGATGGAGGGATATGCTTTGAGTCGGCACAGGCTTACATCCTAACCTTCAAGTTTAATAATTCTATTATATTTAATCTATTAAAATTTTAATTATATATTTTAAAATTCTCCTAAATAACTTAGCCTATATAGACATATGCTGGATAATATTTTTTTATTTTATTTTAATTATTTCCAGTGTTAGAAAGTGAACTATATTTTCTTACTCGCTTAAAGGTAAATAGTTATTCGACCAATAAAAACGCAGTGCATACATATCATTTGTTTACATTACAACGGAACTTAGTTCGTAAGAGGTATAATGATTACGTGCTCGCCTCTTTCCGCGGTTCGTGGGTTCTAGCCTACCGAGATCGATTGACGCAAAACTTAGGATAATGACTGCCTTTGCAAGGAACGCAGAGACGTGGGTTCATGTCTTAGATTTACGGCAGGTAAAGGAACCTTAAGGCCGAACTAAGAGGCATCCGAGCAAAATTCGTCGGTCCTTTGTCGGCCGTATTTGAACTTCGAGCTAATGCTGTTAAGTGTGTTGTTAAATAAAATGCTCATTTGCTCGTTCACATCCATAAACTTAAGATGTTTTCTGTACATTATTATCTCGCTCCCTTTTGTATAGTAAAAATAGTGTCTTTATAATGAAAACTAGTCCCATTCATTTAGGCACATCCTGTATTCCAGAAATAATTAATTTATCTTTCTCTGTCTAGTTGAACAGAGAATTTGTATCAAAACGTCAATAACAGTAATGTGTTAATGCGACAGAAATGTTAAATGAGATTTGTATTGTTTCAGGTCAGAGTACCGTCCCCGCGGCTTCGCTGTCGCATTCTCTACGTCACCATCAACATGGTGGAGGCGCCAGGCCCACCCCCCGAGATGACCTTGACCTGCCATCAGAATCACCTCTGACATCGGATGACCTATACCCTTCTGGGACACCGACAACAGTAACCCCATCCCCAGAGCCTCCGACGCCTCCTCGAATTGTTGACCGACCGGTGAGACAACATCATGAAGTACGTCTCAATTGCGATCTGGTGTCCTCCAATGACTCTGTCAAACTTCGGTCTACTAGCCTGTTGTGGTTTCATGATGGCCGGCCAGTTGATGCGTTTATAATAGATAAAAGTGCGCGGTCCGGGAGTGGACTTGGACATCGGTACATGAGAGACTTGCTTTCGGGGCAACTGACGATAGCGAACGCGAGGCTAGAAGATGAAGGGATTTGGCACTGTGAAGATCGTGATCCTGTTACCGGAATGGTTATAGGAACTGGCAAACCCATTCGACTCATCGTTTTGGGTAAGTGAAACATTAATTTGCTCATTGAACCGGTGTTCGGAAAATTGGCCCATAAATATTATGTCCATATCAGGAGAACATTTAATTAGATTCTTCGTACCAGTATATAATATTACATACGTGCTTACTTTGATATTTTGCATTTAGTGGCTGTAAAGTTTCATTAACTATAAATGTACGATTTTACATTAATAATAAAATTAATTTTATAAGAACAAATGCTATTCATAAATACATTTTATATGCAGTATTGACGCACGAATGAGCAAGTACTCGTGTTCAGATTATAGAAAAAAACGCATTGCAAAGTTTTAGTTAAAGGGAGAGGGGAAAAAAACCCTAATTTTGAAGCCAGTGACAAAATAAATTCCGGTATATATGAAATAAAAAATTAATACAATGGAGAATAAAATAAACAAAACATTATGTAATAGATTACTACCAAATTGAAGAATGTATTTTAAATACTACATTAGGGAATGATATAAAGGAACACAAATTTAGAAAAAGGTTAAAAAAAACCGCATTCTGACACACAAAGAATTGATGCAAAGGAGAATGATATAAACAAAGCATCATATACGTAATACAGTATATTTTAACCAAACTGAAGACTGTAATTAAATATAGGCTATTAGGTAATAATATAAAACAAAACAATTTTAGGGCAAAGTTTTAAAATATAACCCCAACTCTGCTCACAAATAATCCAAAAGAAAACGATATATAGAAAACAATATATAATACATTAATACCATACTGAATAAAATAATTAAATACATTAAGAAGTAAGAATACAAACAAAAATAAGTTACTCTTTTATCATTTTGTAATATGTAAATCATTCATTTATTTGCTTTCTTAAATCTATCTTTTTAAACTGACCCAAACCCTCTGGCGGCACTATGACCCTGGGGTCGACTCAGTCTCCAACTGAAATGAGTACCAGACGCTTGTTCTGGGGGTAAAGGCGGCCGTCACGCAGGGCTGACAATCCGACCGACATCAAGTGCCGATTGTCCAGAAAAGTGAGGGCCTTAACCTCCCACTCCTGAGTCTCCTGAGGCCTGTAGTGAGATCACTTTACCTTTATGAATCTACCTGTGTTCAGGTTGTTTAGCTTTGGTTGGATATAATTAATCCATTTTTAATTTGGGTCCTAAATAATTTTATGGAAATAAGTTGATAATACATGCATTTTTTTTAAATTCGCATAAAGTTCTACAAATGTTTAAATAATATTTCTTTATCTAGGAATTGCGTTAACGTCTTCTTTTTCTACTCTCCCACCTTCTTCTTCTCTATTTAGTTATCTTATAGTAATGTTTAATTTATGTAGGAGTTTTTTGTACCGAAATTTAATATTTTCTATATTATCAAGAGTAATCTTATCGATAATTTACGTCCGGAGCGTAGCAACGAGAGCGATTTGTTTAAAGAGATAAAAACTCGCATAGTAAGAGCCTGGTAACATATATTAAAATTAAACTGGTGATTCGAATTTTTAATAAAGGATGTTAGCAAAATGTAATTAAATTACGGATTTTATATCATATTGAGACTATTTTGTGAAAAAGGTGCAAAAACATCAATAACTCCACACTCATTCAAGATTTTATATTTCTCTCTCTATTTCATATAGTATATGATTCATGCACAAAATGATGTATCCATTAGCTACCGTTTAAATGTTATGAACAGTTGAAATACTAATTAATTGAGCGCACACACTTATTTTTTCTGATAAAATTATGAAAGTAGCCTACATGGCTACCCCGCAAAATTAATTTACGTGATTAAAGTTTATACGAAAATCTCAAATTGTAATAAATATAGGTACATTCAAGACAAAAGTTATCGTAATATACAGAGGTGTAACACAAGGGTGTAGTTTATCACCTACACTATTTAATATTGGCCTATATAGTAATGGCATCATCCGAAATTGGAAAATAAATGTTAATCTAATATATAAAAATCAATGTTTGTTTGTTCGTATTCTATGCGCGGCCATGCCGTAGATCCGATTTTGATGGGGCTTTTTGAAAAATGTTCAGGAGATTCCCGGGATGAACATAGGCTATAATAGAGTTGTGATATTCAACCCCTTCACCCCTAAAAATCACCCTTTATAGTGAAACAGTGAAATAAAGTCCCTATTTTGACGCTTAAATGGCCTACGCTGCATAAACCATAACAAATAACCAAATTAATGTACACAGATTTGAATATCTAAACAAACTCTATAAAAAAGTCCGCGACAGCATATGCTTATCTTTTAAGGATAACTCACAATAACCATTTTTGTCTTTCATTGATGTAAAGAAGATCGGGAAAAGTAGATTCCCGGGCAAGCGTGCTCTGCCATATCGTTCATCCGATTGAGATGGAGCTTTTGAAAAAGGTTCAGTAGATTCCGAGGATGAAAATATGCTGTATGAGAGTTATAATACTCAACCCCTTCACCCCTAAAAATCACATTTTGTAGTGAAAAACGTGAAATAAAGGTCTTATTTTAACGTTTAAATGGCTTACGCTGCCTAAACCAAAACAAATACACCAAATTAATGTACACAGAATTGAACATTTAAAAAAACTCTACAAAAAATCCGCGACAGCCTATGTTTATTTTTTACGGATAACTCACAATAACCATTTTTGTCTTTCATTGACGACAAGATAATCGGGATAAGCAGATTCCCGGGCAAGTATAACAGCGCATGGCTGGTGGTAAAAACACATTAACATTTATTTTTAGGAGTAGCAGCGCACGCCGGGTATTAGCTAGTGTAGGTATGAAATGAATCATTTTAATATATTAAACGTTTTAATGTATGCTGATGATGTGATTATTCAAGAAAATGAAAATAATTTGCAGCACTCTTTACGTTAATAAGTTTAGATCAGTTATGTCAAGAATACAATTTTAAAATATCAAAAGAAAAAAAAACAAAATAATGGAATTTTGGGGAAATGAACATATAAGATCAAAAATAATATTAGACAACAAGCCTCTAGAACAAGTATAAAATTTTAATTATCTAGGTTGAAATTTTACTATAAACACAAAGCTGAAAGAGACGCATATATAAAGCTGTCGAAATTTTACGTTACATGCGGAACTATAATATAAATATCAAAACAAGAAGAGATACTAGATTGAACATTTATTCAACATTGGCAGTTCCTGCATTATATTATGGAAGCGAAACTTGGGTTATGAGCAAAATATTACAACGTAGAATTCAAAACGAAGAAACAGTAGATTTCCTTATAATAACAGAAGGCTGTGCACAAGATTGGAGGGATTAAGAATGAATATATAAGAACTGAGTCAAATATATATCCACTGAATAAAAAAATCAACGAATATAGAGATAAATGGATTATACATGTAGGAAGAATGAATGTAACAAGATTACCAAAAACAGCATTTAACTGTAAACCAAGAGGTTCAATTAACTCTAATATTAAATACCAAATAAAAATTTTATCAGTAAGATATCTATTATATTGCAATCTATAATGCAACCAGTTAATGTAAGTTAAAATTCAGACTAAAACTAATAATAAAATGTATACAAGACATGTTAAATTGCCCCTGTCTAATGTATATATAAAAAACAAAGAAAAATAATGAGATAACGGTATAGAAAACTAATTTTACGATTATAAAATATTTAAATAAAAACAAATGAAAATATTTGTTAATATTATTTTCATAAATAATTGCACTTATTAATTGTTAAATGAATACTATCAGTGAGGTGTACAAGTTAGCTTGTTATAAAATAATTCTTTAGTTTGTTTTTGTAGGATGTTATAGTTTGACAGTCACTGACATAGGGCGGAAGGGAATTCCATGTTTTGGCAAGTTAGACCGTAGAAGATAATGAATAATACACATTGTGATGAGGAGGGATATAAAGGACAATGTGCTGATGGAATCGAGTGCCAAGATTATGTGTCGGATAGTCAGATGAAGCAGCGTGATAAATACTCCACTTCCAAAGCGTGGATATTTATGTTTATTCATTTCACAAGAAAAAATAGTTTATCCATGTTTTTCTGGTGATGAAAAAAGTCTTCATTGTGCATTGTAGAAGTAATAATACATCTGAAAATACTTTATAACGTGTGACGCGAAACATTTTTCTAAGTTACAATCCATACACCATGTGCGTGCCAACAGACGTGAAGCGATTTACACTATGGAATCACGGGATACAGCCAACATATGCACGATATTTAAACTCGCGTTGTTAACGAACCTAGAAGCTAACCTAACGCAATTTAATTACTCTAATCGGTGAAATACCAACATAAAAGCTAACCTAATGCAACATAAGTATTCTAACCTGTGAAAGAATGCACGCTGATTTTATTTAATGTAAGTTTATTAGCACAGACCCTATGTTCGCTACACTGAAACATAGAATATTCGTAAAATCAATATGGCTGCCACGTCCTCATGAAGTTCAATATCGTCAAAAAATATATTGAAATAATCGATAGAAAACATGTATAAATATTTTATAAAATTTTAATTTTATAATATTTTTATAAAAATCATTATAAATGGTGGAAAACAATGTGAAAAATGAAACCCTAAGAATAAAATTTGACAGGATTTTATGAAGGAATTAACAAAGTCGCGTCACAGGTTGTAAAGTTTAACCGTTCATTTCAGTGTGTCGATGCCTGTTACGTATCTAAATATAATGTTTTATCGTTTCAGGAATAAATTATATTATTTGAAGAGTGGAAGGTTGTTAATTCATAAAATTAAAGTTAAAATTTCTTGCTGAGTGAGAAATAAGATGTTAATTTTTACATTATCATAAAAAGTTCGTTGAATTTTATTCTTATTTTCCTCGCATAGTTAACTTCATTTATTATTCTTTGCTTACAGAATGGCGATAATTTTTTCTTGTTTGGTTTCAAACTTGTCTGCCACGAAAAATCTTGTAGTAATAAAAGTTTAATCATAATAAATTTTATGATCTATAAACTTGAGGAAGATAAAATGCTTGCAGCCAAGCCGGTCATAAAATAACATACTGTTAAACATGAAAACTTCGTTGAAAGAGGAATCAAGGGAAATGCCTGCAAAATTGTTTTAATGTGTGTGGATACTGTACAATAAAAATTACCTACAGTTAGCGTTCTTTAGTCTTTAATCTCGGTGTATAATTACTATAAACACATTTATTTGGAGAATCTCTGTTAAGAGAAGTCGTTATTTCAGTAACAACATTCGAATTTTAGACCACGATATTATAAAAAATAGTAACGGACCCGACAGACGTTATCCTATTCGGATTATTCTTAGAAGGTCGATAATTATTAATGAACTTTTCTGAAGGTTTTAATAGCCATTTATTGTTTTCTTTTTTTTCATTTTAAAAAATATTGCGGGTGGTGGTGGGGGTGAAATTTTGGGGTTATATGTTCTGATATGCCAAAAATTAAATAGCCTAAATATATTATTTTTTTAATTTGGTCAAACAGTGTATAACCCGATCGCAGAGCCATCTTCCGGGTCCAATTGTGAATCAAAACCATCCAGACACCCACTCAAAAACACACACAAAAATCCATCAAAATCGGTCCACTCGTTTAAGAGGAGTTCAGTGACAAACACACCTACAGTAGAATTTATATGTATTGTGTTTAATGAAGTGCCATGTTTATATTTTATTACAATATTATTATTATTATTAGTATTAGTAGTATATATTTGCATTACGGGTCCAACTGTGAATCTAAATCGTGCAGCGACCCACTCAAAAAAAAAATCGTAAAAAAAATCCTATAACCCGATCGCAGCGTCATCTACTGGATCCAATTGTGTATCTAAACCATCCAAGGACACACTCAAACACACACAAAAAATTTAATCAAAAGCAGTCCAGTTATTTAAGAGGGGTTCAGTGACATGCATATCTGTATACACACAAATAGGTATTTATATATGCAGAGAAATATCAGCTTGATAAGTGAGTTGCGTATTTAACAAGACCAGGAAGTTCTTCCCTGTTGTTGCATTCGATTATCTCGGTAATATCAGAAGGATACAATTGAGGTCATGAGAACCATAGTGATCTAAGTAGCATAAATCAAGTTTTGAGATATTAGTACTTGAAAGTTTATAATAGAATAATAATTCACTGAATTTCCTTAGCAAACAACTTTTGTTATTTTCAAGTGCAACCTATAAAATACTTCCTATAATGAAATTATGGTACATAACGCATGTAATTTATCCATTACAGCCTAAATTAAACGTCACTTGTACCAGTATGGTCCTGATATTATTGTTATCAATGGCACTTGTATCAATATGACTCTAAATAGGTATGTATTTGCAATATGATGTACATTATAGCCTAGTGCTAATGTAACTCTTAAATGCAATTAATAAATGTGATCATGAATACATTTGTTAAAATGTTACATACATTACAAATAAGTATAAATCTGTATCAAGTTCAAGATCAGTGTCTCAGAAATACGTAAGTCTGCCAACAGTAAAATAATAAACATAAGAGTTCTGTCTCTATAAACACTGATAGGATTAATCACTTTCATCAACTATTTCCTCTGAATCTGAGTATTCTTCTCCAGGAACAATATTCTCACAGCTCCCATGCCCGTTTCCTCGAACCCCATGTCCTCTTCCGCTACCTCTTCCAGAGTTAGCGATGTTAGAAGCAGAAGCTTTTAGGTTAAGATAAAAGTCATGGTGTATTGGAGGAATGAAATCGAGCAGGGTAAGCAGATCTTTAATTTTTTCTGCTTTCAATGGTACCTCTCCTTCACGCAGCGTTATCATTGCTCTCTTTGATGGCAGCCATCTTGTCACTTGTATCAGTATGAACCTGAAGCAAAGCTCATTTCTGGTTTATGTAGTTAACATATTCCTCTCTAGATGGCAGCAGGTGATGCAAAGTACTTGTATCTCAATGGCACGAGGTAAAAGAACCAAATGCCTACAATTTTATGCATTTATCTCATTTTTGTAAAAAAAGTCACTTATATCACTATGGTTCTCATGGCCTCAATTATAGAATTTTTTGAACCGGAGTTTTAATTGAGGACGACTGAGATCTCAAAGTATAGTTTTACAAAAAGACGATACAATTTATTCCCTTGCTATTTTCTGAAGATCAGTTACTGACGGCAGAAAATGACGGAAGATTTAAAGTACATGGCAATAAATCTGAGGAATATGAAAAATGGGAATTAAAGATAAATTTGGACAAAACGAAGTAATAGACAAATCAAAAGATATGATTATACAAGACGGACATGGAAAAATAAAAGCACGTAACTAATATGTATATTTAGGGACAGGAATTAGTAGAGATAGAAACAATGATGCTGAAATTGAGAAGATAAATAAGGGCTAATCTGCAATTTCAAAATTAAATGGTTTTTAATATGTAAGTTACTAGCGTACACGGCAGACGTTGTCCTGCCCGAACGTTCAATTCTCATGTCATGGGCGGACGATAAAAATATGTTACTTTTTTACCATAAAATTCAGCAATTAGGACATAATTAGATATTATTAAATAAGTTCGCAAGAAAACCTCTGACAGCCTTCTGTTGCAGCTCAAGACGTGTGAATGATGACGTCACAAGTCATGAACATTAGAATTGTACCCTCCCTTGCAGATAAATTAAGAACCGTCATATAACAATTATATTAGAGTGAAAAAAAAAAAAGATTAATTGAAGGGAGTGAGTCGAAACAATTTTTTTCATAATCAATTGAGTTGGTGTTTACTTGATGAAAATCCATATTTATTAATTGAATAAAAATAAAACGTAGTATTTTTATTTAATTAATTTTTTTTTCAGCTAGATTTCATTTCTGACCCACTGTGCACCGTCCCCATACTGGCCGACAATCCATGAGGAAAATTTCTTCCCCCATAGAGACTCGAACCAGCGTAAGTCCCGTAGTTCTGCGCCTAGACTTCTTGCCTTAACCACTAGGCTACGCCGCGAGACTCTTGGTATCAATGAAAGACAAAAAATGGTTTTTGTGAGTTATCCGTAAGAGATAAACATATGCTGTCGCGGACTTTTTTGTAGAGCTTTTTGAGATATTCAATTCTGTGTACATTAATTTAGTGCATTTCTTATGGTTTAGACAGCGTAAGCCATTTAAGCGTCCAAAGAGCTACTTTTCTCACGTTTTCCGCTACAAAGGGCGATTGTAAGGGTGTAGGCGTTGAGTATCACAACTCTCTTATAGCCTATGTTAACCCCGGGAATCTCTGAACATTTTGCAGAAAAACCCATCACAATCGGATCAACGGTATGGCCGTGCATAAAGTACGAACAAACAAACAAATATACAAACAAACCTTTTAATACAATAATGAGTACAATGACATGCGATACAGAAACTTGGGAATTAAAATATAGAATAACAAGTAAATTAAATTCTGCATAAATAGATTTTTGGAAATGTTCAGCTGGAATTTATTGAAGATGTATCTAGCAAACAGTGTAATTAAACAAAATACTAATATTAAAACTTCAGTTGTGGATTTAATAAAAAATAAACAATTAAAATGGTATCGTCATGCAAAATGAATGACAGAAGACAAATTTCCAAGAAGAATACTAGGATGGGTACCACCTGATAGAAGAAGGAAAGGACCGGCAAAAAATAACGTGGATTGATGGTGTTTTGAGAGCATGAGGTAACAGGGGTTGGATGATGGAGATTGGAATGACAGAGAGATGTGGATGAGAAAGTCATTAGATTAATTGGACCCAGAAGATGTTATGTAATATTGTGAAATATGCTAAATAAATAAATATATATGTATATATCGATGATTCAGAATTATTTTTAAAAGTATCGATTCTAAACATCTTCCAGTTATATTCTAATATCGCTCGCTCCCCGCCGCTGGGTTCGTGGGCTAATGGCAGCTTGGACAATATTTTACTTGGGATTTCTCCCGTTTTCTTCTACCACAAATTTAATTCCACAATTCTTCCATATTATTCTCATTCATTTCGTTCATCCGCCCCTGCGTCGTTGCGTCAGATGTAATCCGCCGGTACCCTTGTCTTTCAGAGATCTCTAAATTATAGGGACAACATGTTATCTCACCCTCGACCTGACCCTGAGTTGGACACGAATTGAGGATATTATATTAATATATAATCTAATACACTTCAATCAGTGCCGAGAAGAGAGCTAATGGCTCAGGTGGTAGCGTTTGAGACTCATTAAGAGGTCCCGGGTTCAAATTCCAGTTCCGACCAATTTATACTTTGATAAAGTAGACATAGGAAAACTTTGGACAATTTTAAAAGAAAAAGGAATTCCGAAACACTTAATAGCAGCTATAAAGGGTTTGTACTGGAACACAAATTTTGTTATAAAAACTAGAAATGAAGTAAGTAAAAATAAAATTCATACTAATCAAGGAGTTAAACAAGGATGTAGTATCTCTCCAGTTTTGTTTAACCTATACATCAATGATATAATAAAAAATGGAACGAAGAAACAAATAAAGCAATAAAATTAGATAAAACACACTACTTGAAAACATTATTATATGCTGATGACCAGGTAATAATAGCAAATACGGAAGACGAGCTTCAAAGAATATTTTTAAATTACATAATATATGTGAACAATATAATCTCAAAATATCCATAGAAAAAACTAAGGCGATGGCATTCCAAGGGAAAAATCAAATCAGATCCAAAATAGTAATAGGAAACAAAATCATAGAACAGGTGAACCATCTCAATTATCTAGGATGTGACATTTCATTTAATTATGATAATGATATAACTAATAAAAAAGCAAAATTCCAGGGAATATGTGGTACGATAAAACGATCACTAAATAATAAAACAACAAGAGAGACCCAATTGAAATTTTATAAAACATTGGTAGTACCGGTACTGCTCTATGGATCAGAAGGCTGGATACATAAAAAACAAGATCTAAGTAGGATAACGGCGGCAGAAATGAAATTTTTGAGATCTGTTAAAGGGCACACTAAGGAAGAATCAAGAACACAGAAATAAGACAGGAACTTGAAATATTTGCAATAACTGATAAAATAGATACATATAGACAAAAATGGAAGCAACACATAGACAGAATGAATGAAGATAGATATCCAAAACAAATAACAAAATACAAACCTAAAGGCACCCGAGAGATGTGGGTAGACCTAGAAAGAGATGGGCTGAAGTCGGAACGGGTCAACAGACCTAATCCATGAATGCAGATGGTGATGACCAATTTATACGTGGTTTCTATCTGCTTTTCCTCAGTCGTTAAGACCAATTTTAGATTGAATTTTGTTACTAGGAATCATTTCATGACAACTCTAAGTATAGGCCTACTAATATAAGTAACCATTTAAATTCACTTCCTTGTTCTGGTGGATTGAAGGTCGATGAGTTATTTACCCTTAGTAGACTTCGGATGGGAATTAAATTCGTGATCACTTGTCATAGATTTACGGAACGTAAATAGTAGTTGTTGTAATTAGTGTTGTATCTTTCTTATCCAGTGAGATCCAAAATTATTTTAGAAAATCAAAGTATAGAACAGGTGTCTAGTTTCAAATATTTGGGCTGTGATGTTGGCTACAATGTGGAAAGAGATATTGACTCCAAAATAAATAAATTTCAGACGGTGTGTGGAACAATACAGAGAACATTCAAAAATAAAATTAGAAAGGAAACCAAGATAAAAATGTATAATGTTATGGCGGTTCCCACAATATTGTATGGATGTGAAACTTGGGCTCCAGTGAAAAGACAGAAGGATAGAATACAGACGGCAGAGATGCGGTTCCTAAGACAAGTAAAGGATGTACAAGACTTGATAGAATAAGGAATGAGGATATAAGAGAAGAATTGAAAGTACAGCCTTTATTGGATAAAGTCACGAATTACAGACAGAAATGGATTGATCACATGGATGGAATGAGTAAGGAGAGATATCCATTGTTAGCAAGAAATTATCAAGCAAGAGGAAGGCGTGATGTTGGAAGACCTAGAAGACGTTGGGCTGATGCATTATGAAGTCGGAACGGGCAATTGCCTAATCCCTGGAGTGATGATGATGATCTTTCTTATAGATTGGTACGAGAATCCATTATTTCTATTCATTTGAGAGAATATATATGAAAGAGAATTTTAAAAATATATTTAAAGAATGCATTGATCTTTTTTTTACATTTTCTTTGTTTGATTGTTTTAAATTAGATTGGAGTTAGATAAAAGCGTTTACGTTTGAAAAAAAATATGAATAAGGTTTTGCTTTGTTACCTATCGGCGGATCCGTGGCGCAAGCGGTTACATACGCTATCCTCTCACCGCTGAGGTCCCGAGATCGAGTCTCGGTCACTCCATGTGGGTTTCGTGGTGGACGAAACGGAGCTTGGGCAGGTTTACCTCGGGGTTCGTGCCGTTTTCCCCCGCCAAAATATTATTCCACCATTTCTCCATGCTCATCAATTTTGTTTCATTTCTTTCATCTCCCCCTGTGATGGTACGTGAGACGTGGTCGGCCAGCACCCTTTTCATTCACAGCAATCTATATAAGGAGCTTCATCTCATCTCATCCCTCGATCCGACCCTGAATTCGACACGAGTTGAGGATAATATATATCTAAGAAATATAATTTTAAATATGTTTAAAGAATACACAGTTATTTTTTCATTTGCTTTGTTTGACTGTTTTAACTCGCATTGAAATTAAGATAAAAGCATTTACGTTAGAGAAAATATGAATGTTATTGCTGTTACCTTTCATGATGTCCAGTGAATTGATGCTGTTAACAGTGTGCGATTTTCTTGGATGTTCAAAAATCATTACTTCACTCTTCTCTGGATTAATTCTGCATTCAAGGTATCAACACCACAACGATATTTGTATATGATCAGTGTTAATAATATCAAAGTAAATTTCTGCACACTACATAGAAGAGGAGATATAGAATAATTTTCTTTGGTTTATTCATTCCCATGGTTACTCTTAACAAAATTTAAATTAAGAGAGACAATAATGGAATAACGTCTTTTATAAACATTATACAAGTAATTGTTGGAAGTTCAAATATTTTATTGAGAAACTACACATGTAGATGTGAGGATTATATTTATTATTCTCGTTCATCTCGTGGAAATAGTAAGTTATGAATTGGATTCAATTAGCTAAGTATTACTCTCCAGCGAAGAGCTTCAGTGTTATTAGATATTTATAATTAATTGGTTAATTAGATTTTTATTTAACGGTGATATTTAACAACTATGGCCTTTAATATCACAATATAAATTTATGCGTGAAAGGACAATTGCTCAGGAGACTCTTAGGTTTGAGGTTCTTTTACGTGACGTAAATCTAAAACACCGAACACAAAGCTTTATTTTCCTTCCAACGGAAACGATTCTATTGATCCCGTCCGTGTTTGGACCCGCGTATCTCGGAACCAGATGAGAACATGTTAACCATTAATTCACCACGACTGGCCACTTGACATCTTGGTTCTCAGTCGGAAATCTCTAAGTATTAGAAATAAACTCAATTTTAAACTTTAAAAATTACCTAGGTATAAACTAATTATAATTAATTATGAGACCTACTTATATTACATGGATGCAAAATGTAAAACAATGGCTGTTTCTTTGTTGTTGTATGGAAGTGAAAATTGAATAATAAAATCAAGGGATAAAAGCAGGATACAGACTGCGGTAATGCTATTTTTACGTAATGTGAAAGGATGCACAAGAGCGGATAGAATAAGGAATGCAACTATACGAGAAGAATTAAATATATATAAAATTGAAGATAAAATCAGCGAAAATAATAAGAAATGGACAGAACACTTAATGAGAATGAACAACGAAAGAATACCAAAAAGAACCTTCCTGTATAATCCCAGAGGAACAAGAGATGTTGGCCGACCACGTAGAAGATGGACTCCACTTTTAACTTCGCCGGAACAGGTTGCGTAACCAAAACCTTGTAGTAGAAGAAGAAGAGACTTTAAGTGAGGAAAGAAGATTACAAGTATTTGAGAATGAAGTTCTTAGAAAAAAATTAGACCAAAGAGAGATGAACAGACAGGTGAACGGAGGAGACTATAAAACAGTGAGCTACATGGTCTTTATAGGAAGACAAATATAATAACAGTTAAGTCTCGTAGACTGCGATTGGCAGAACATATGGCACGAATGAGGACTGAATGAAAAGGAGAGAGGTGTATGGGAAGCTGCTTGTAGAAAAAATGAGGGGGGAAAAACCCCCAGTGCTAGACCGCAGATAATGAGGGGGGGGGGGGGAAACATTAACCATGATATTGAGGGCAAGCAGATTATACATGGGAGAAGTGGATGACATTAAGTTACTGGGAAAGGGCTATATACGTTATATATATATATATGGAAAACGCCATGTCCACGCGGACATGAACCTATGAGGGTTCGATAGCAGCTAGTGCAGGTTAGATAGTTAGTTCGTGAAATGTTGTACAATGTCTGAAAAAGTACTGCCTAAAAATTAGCATCATCCCCTCTAGTGTAGACATACCTACAGTTTATGTTCATGTAAAATATATTCATTGTATAAGTAGGCATGTTTCTCATCATATGGTCACACATATAAATACATTATTAAATGGGAATGGACATTTAACAAATGAGGGAAATTTTGAAGAAGTGGCTGAATCCAAATTCTAAGGAGCAATAATTACAAACAGGAATGAGATACAGAAAGATATTAAACATAGGCTCGCTCTAGAAACACATAATATTGCCTACTGTGCATTACACATACTCTTGTTCCGACATTAGTAAAAAATTAAACCTAGATGTATATGAGAAATCAAATGTAAAAATACAGTTAAGTCTCGTAGGCTGCGATGGGGAGAACATGTGGCACGAATGGAGAATGGAATTTGGGGAATGGAAACTTTTTCTAAGAAAGCAGAAGGAAATCATCCAGTAGGTGTGCCAAGGATGAGGTTGGAGAATAATACTGACCATTATTTGTATGAGTTCAATTAATAACATACAATTATTGGAAATCAGTATTCCATGATAAGGATGTATGGAGTACCTATGCCCGGGAAGACAGTAACTTTTGGACTCTATAGTGCCAGTCAATTAGCTTACAGGCTATTTATAATTTTTGAAATAAAAAAAATCTAGTATATAGCGTGATAGATGATATTGATGAAGATAATGTGTTATACCTCTTTTTACACGCTTTATATTAGCTTGACCTGTATCCATCTATGTAACGGAATCTTTCAACACGATTTTCACCCACTTAAAAACATTGGTTCGACTTGAAACTATGTATAGTTGTAAAGGACCAATGGCAATACAATAATTTCGTTATTTTTTTCCTAAGATCCTGACCAGGATCAGAGGACATCAAAGAAATAAAGATCAGTATAATAGGTTGCGGACGTATCGACTTTTTAGTCCATCGTTGTGGTAGCTCAATTGGTAGAGTGGTGGACATAATTTTCGTAATCCATAGGTCGCTGGTTCAAATCCGGCCCGGATGTTTTTTTGTAGAAGACTATTACTTTTAGCTCATTCTACAACAGTATCGAATTTAAAGATATTTACATTTTTAGAAAACCGAACTAAAAAGTTAAAATAACAGTTTTAAAAAACTAAAACAAAACGCTTTATTAGAAAACCGAACTAAAAAATGAAAAATAATTTTATTTTCCAACACGCTTGGAATAAAATTTAAGTGGTCAACAAAAAAATCATCTCCAACACATATAGAATAAAACTAGAGTTATCTATAAACAAATAATGTTACCATCAAAAGCGTGTGGTGCTCTGTATCACTTAATATATTTGATAATAAACAGGTATTGATAAAAGTAAAGTCTAAGAAGAAAACGTAAAAACCATGAAAAGCACCCCACGCTTTTGATGGTATTTTTTTTTAGATAATCTAGTTTTATTCTAGATGTTTTTTAAAAAAATGTTTACTACTTTAATTTTATACCAAGCGTGTTACTTACTTACTCACTGGCACTATCGAACCCGTAGGTTCATGGCCGCGCGGACATACGCTCTCCATACATCCCTATCCTGAGCTAATACTTTCCAATCATTCCCTGTATAATCTACTTCCCTCAAATCATAGTTAATGTTATTCTCCCACCTCATTCTTGGTCTACCAACTGGGCGTTTTCCCTCTGGCTTTCCTACAAGAAGCTTCCATGCAAGTCTTTCATTCCCCATACGTGCAACATGTCCTGCCCATCGCAGTCTACGAGACTTAACTGTTCTTATTATATCTGGCTTCCTATAAAGACCATGTAGTTCAATGTTATGTAGTCTTCTCCATTCACCTGTCTGTTCATCTCTCTTTGGTCCAAAAATTTTCCTAAGTACTTTATTCTCAAATACTTGTAATCTCCTTTTCCCATGCCGGACTGGTCGACGGTGATAAGCCAGACGAAAAAAGTACCTTGGTCGAAAGAATGACGATCTTTCACCGTAAAAATACAACCGTCAAGAAATACGGACATGGGTTCAACCAAGCGTGTTGGAAATTAAAATTATTTTTCATTTTTAGTTCGGTTTCCTAATAAAGCGTATTGTTTAACTTTTTTAAACTATTATTTATTCTATTCTATTCTATTCTATAATGGTATAGCCCATTGTTGGACCATAGCCTCTCCTTTGTTAGCAGATGCTAGACCAAGTTAATTTTTTTTAGTTACCTTATTTGACCTTAGATGCTACGAAAGTCATGAGGTCAACACACCGACTGAATGAGACATCTAGCAGATTACTAGGACGTTGATATCGGAAATTGTGCTTAGAGCCCTTTTTATTCAGGCTAAAGGACCTTTTACGAGCCTCAAAATCTTCATACTCGGGACCCACAGCTTAAATTCCCTTCCAGAGGACTTGCTCCTTGGAGTTTTCTGCCCTAAAAAATTATTCGATCCCGGCCGGGTTTGAACCCGCGACCCTCGGGACAAGAGGCAAGGAGTATAACCACTAGATCACCGCGATCGACTCATTTGTTTATAAGAGTATGTTTTTATAAGACTGCACATTTTTGTTCTTTAATCGTGGAAAAGGAATAAGCACGAACGGTCAAAATGTCAAAACATGCAATTATATATATATAGTCCATCGCTGTGGTCTCTAGGAGCGTGCTGCCTTGTCACGCAGCGGGCCCGGGTTCGATCCCCGGTCGGGGCAGTTTTTCTGGGTGAGGTTTTTATCGGAGTTTTTCCTCATCTGTAAGACAAATGTCAGGAAATATTTAGGGCCCAAACGGTCCCCGAAATCATATGGCCATCATCATCATCCTTATTATTATCATCATCATTATCCTTCACGGGTGGAAAGCAACGGGAAGCTACCACACCTAAATTCCCTAGTAAAGCTGCAAGCATAGAATGAAAATGCTATGATTGCAGTGAAGGACCTGCCCTCGGGCAGAATTTCTATGGATGGATATATATATATATATATATATATATATATAATCTCACTAAACTGTAGAGGATGAATCCATACTCTACGATAAAGTTTCACAAGTGTAAAAGGATAACTTATTTTCAGTTTTCCGATATAAGTAAACCATTGTCTCCGATGGCTCAATACCAAGTAATGTCATTGCTTTTGTTTTGTAAAACTCAATCACCATTGTATATCTTTACTCGTAATATGATTGTTTCAAAATTGCACTGCTATACTGTTTAAAGTAATTGTTCAGAATGTCCACCACCATTATCACGACAAGCTTTACAACGATGGCGACGCCTCATTGACTGTCGCACACGCTCTAGCATCCTTGAAGATTGAACATTGTCAGCGACTGTGTTCATACATGTTTCGACAGGACTCACGTACACCCATGCACTGCACGTGACAGCAGAAGAAAATATCCCTGGGTTTAGATCTGGTGATCATGACGTAGGCTAGTGGTCAAAGTTCCTGACTACAGTTAATGAGGTCTCGAGTTCCATTCCAGATCAGACCATAGAATTTTTTCTTAAAGCGAATCATCATTCCTGTGATTGTCTATGGCCTCGAATTTAGGTTTTTTAGATTAAGGACTCTACTGGCGTTTCGTTATCATTTATCACACATATCATCGGGGTAACGTAACTTCGCCTCCAGGTGCTCCAACCTAAGAAATACATTACAATTCCGCCAAGACCAGAGGAGAAAGCCAGAAGTATCATAGAAGACAACCTGGTGGCATTGGACAAATGTATAATTATATATACTAGCTTATACCCGGCGTGCGCTCCTACACCTAATAAATGAAATATTAAAGGTTAATTAATGTGTATGGTATACGTAGAGACGAACCAAACATGGAGTATGTTAGTTATTAATAATTATTTATGATTTCAAGTAAACTTCCCTTCTAATTGTCGGATTTCGTTCGATACCTACCTTCATCAAAATCGGTCCAGTCGTTTAGGCAGTTTTTAATTTCGGATTTCTGATAAACCTCCTCTTCTAATTGTTAGATTTCGCTCATTTTTGGATAACACTTACCTCGTCTTATGTTAATAGGATAACCTGCGTTTCATTGTGAAACATCGAAAATTGTGACCGCTAGAGCGATTTTTAAATTTTCACTTCAGGTGAACTACACCTAATGGTTTTAGAGGGATCCAACCAGTCACACAAAAAGAATCATCACAATTGTTCCACAGTCGTTGAGGAGTAAGTTCAGTGACAAACACACGTACTGAATAATTTTATATATATATATATATATATATATATATATATCTGCACAAGATTGGATCGGATAAAGAATGAAGATATAAGAACAGAGTTAAATATATATCCATTGATGAGGAAATCAGAGAATATAGGGAGAAATGGTTTACACATGTGGAAAGAATGAATGTAACAAGATTACCAAGAGCAGCATTCAACTACAAGTCAAATGGTTCAATCAATGTAGGATGGCCAGTGAAAAGATGGATAGAACAACTGTGAGGGGGAACAGGCAATTTGCCTAGCCCGTGAAGTGAAGAAGAAGAAGAAGAAGAATATATCTGGTGCACAAACTGACCATGGAACAGGACCGCCACGACATTCCATCTTTGCCCGAACTGTTCATAAAGGTATTTCCTAGCATCAGTTGAAAAATATGCTGGTGCCCCATGATGTTGAAAACACGTACGCTTGATATTTATCAGCAGTAACTGATATAGTGCACCGAAGCCCCAAATTTAAATGGCCGAGCCCTCCAGGATGGAGGTTGGACGTTTAGACTTTTCCCTAATTCCGTAAAAAAATCACAGACTAAATAAGGCCAAAACTTCACTGATGATGTAGTCGCCTACTAGAAGAAGAAGAGGAAGAAGAAGAAGGAGGAAGATGTTGCACAAAAAGAAAACAATGAAATGACTTGATAAATGGCCCAACAGAGACCAAAGATTTCATGTGTTAAAACACGCGGAAAACATATTGAACAACTATCGAAAATGTGTCGGTATATTTTGGATTCACCCTGTGTATACAGTATTGTAATATATGTTTCAAAGGCAAGTAAGTCTAAATTTTCATATAAAATGCTTTGAAAGTCCGCTTCATAGCCAGTAGGTGTACCCTGCCATTAAAATTGTTAAAAGAGCCACTTTATAGTTAATAAAGCTGCACTTTCACATAAAATAATTGAATCATTTTATGAAATATAAAATAAAATCATCATAGGTTTTAAGCGTAAAATAATTACCCATTAACCACATAACACGTTCGTCATTTGGAAATCAATTGACTCTGCTTCTATAGTGATCGAATTCTGCACTACAACATCTCTGTGGACAAAGCATCATTTTGCCGGTGGGATCGTACTCATTTTTTCGCTTCATGTCGTGCCATTCATTCCACAAATATCACCATTCTTCATGAAATTCCACATCCAATATCAACTGAAAATCTCATCAACGTGAATTCTGAATGTAGTTATATGCAGCGTGCAGTAGCGACTGCTGCAAATGTAATTCGTGAACAAAAGCGTAGCCTGCGGAAACTCGGTTGCCATGGAGGCCTGTTAAATTATAACGGTCCAACAGGTATTAATATCTTTCTCCCTGTCACATGCAGTACATTTTTAATGTGAAAATCGTTATAATAACAAAATAGTACAGTAACGTAAGCGCATAATAGCATACCATCACTATCGTGATCAACATCCGTGGTCAGTGAGGATGAAGATTTCCACACATTTTCTCCGGTTCGTCTATTATCAGTGGTCTCCAATTATTATGAACCTGGGACCAGTTCCATAAATGTTCTGATTTTAGAAGTTACTTCCTCTTCTTGTCTTCACGAGCTAGGCAAATTGCCTGTTCCGCCTCACAGTTGTTCTGTCCGTCTTTTCACTGGCCTTCCTACATTCCTTAAACTTTTTGGCTTGTAGTTAAATGCTGCTTTAGGCAATCTTCTTACATTCATTATTTCTACATGTCTAAACCATTTAGGGTATCTCTAAATTACTTTATAATTCAGTGGATATATATTTAACTGTGTTATATATATTCATTCTTTATCCGATCAATCCTTGTGCAGCCTTTTGTTCTTCTAAAGAAGTTCATTTGTACGCTTTGTGTTTGACTTTGTATTTTGTTAGTCATTATCCAAATTTCATTCCCATAAAGTAATGCAGGAACTGCCAATGTTTCATAAAACTTCCATCTAGTATCTCTTCTTGTTTTATTATTTAATGTTTTATGTAGGTCTACTGTTCCGCATATCATTTGACATTTCGACAGTTTCAAATTCATATCTCTTTCAGTTTTGTATCGATAGTAAAATTACAACTCAAATATTTAAAATTTGTTACTTGTTCCAAAGGTTTGTTGTCTATTATGATTTTTGATCTTGTATGTTCATTTCTCCAAAATGCCATTATTTTGTTTATTTTTTGTTGATATTTTAAAATTATGTTATTGGCATAACTGATTTAATTGATGTAAAGAGTACTGCAAATTATTTTCATTTTCTTGAATAATAACCACATCATCAGCATACATTAAAACGTTTAGTAGTTACTTATTATTATAATCGTGAACAAATCCTTTTTAGGCCATGTGACCTGTGACGGTAAACCTAACAAAGATGGCCTTGATCTTTCCTCCGATGTTTTGGTCTTTCTTTGTCCCTATGTCCAGTTGGGTATATTGGAACGCTAAATTAGTCACTTACTAACAGTGTAAAATTTACTAAATTGTTTTGTAATACTATAATGCGACGTTATACTAACTGACATAAGTGATGGATTGTCGGACAAACTGCAACATGTTCATAATATGTGTATCAGATTCATATTTAATGTTCGAAAAATATGATCACACTTCTCCATTTTTTCACGAATTGTCATGGCTACAGCTTAAAGAAGGAAGACAACTACACTGTTTAGTTTTTCTATTTAAGGTCCTACATACCTCGACTCCCAATTATTTATCGTCTCGTTTCCAGTATTTATCTTCCAACCATAACTTAAACACACGATCAGAACATAATATCTTGCTTAATATACAGCAACCTAGGACATTACATCATTTCACGTCATATAGGTCCTACTATGTTCACTTCTTGCATCTAGAATTCCCACCATAAGAAATCGTGGGCTGCTGGAAGTTGGCAACTTTTAAAGAAATGTAAATTTATATTTATTGCAATCTTGGCTTTATCATTACCCAGTGTAAGGTATATATATTAATTGGTGTTTCTCGCATATTACTACTATTATTTATTATTATTATTATTATTTTATTATTGTTATTATTTTATTATTATTATTATTATCGTATAAAATGTGTTTGTTCATTAAATTTGCATTGCAATATTTAAATATATTTTTAATTATTTATAATTAGTATAGTGTATACCCCTAGCAATGATTCCTGAGGAATGAAATTTGTAATGAGAGCTTAGATGCGAGTCCTGTACTAACCAGTTGTAGGTCTCAGCCAATAGGAAGTATGACCACACGTCATTGCTAACTCCCTCGCTAGCTGCTCGCTAGCGAATATCAAATACAGTCACTGCTAAATATTTTTTAAAATCTCGCTACAAAAATTAATTAATATAGGTAATCTTTATCGTAGACTGCGATGGGCAGGACATGTGGCACGAATGGGGAATGAAATACGTGCATGGAAGCTTCTTGTCCGAAAACCAGAGGGAAAACGCCCAGTTGGTAGACCAAGAATGAGGCGGGAGAATAACATTAACTATGAATTGAGGGACGTAGATTTTACAGGGAATGATTAAAAAACATTAGCTCAGGATAGGGATGTATGGAGAGCTTATGTCCGCGCGGCCATGAACCTACGGGTTCGATAGTGCCCATGAGTTAGGACATCTTTATACTTGGAGGAAGTATATTCACTATATATATATATATATATATATATATATATATATATATATATACACACACACACACACTCTATATTTGGTTTATATCTCTCTGTTAATGTTTTAAATAACCACTAAATGTCACTTTAATTTAAACCATCTATAGTCTTCCCCGCGCCTTAGCCATGTGATTAAGACAAGATGTCTTGGCGCAGAGCTACGGGACTTGCGCTGGCTCGAGTCTCCATGGGGGAAGAAATGTTCTCAAGGAATTTCTGCCAGTATGGGACCGGTGCCCACCCAGCATCATGAGACATTTGGGTGGCTATAATAAGTAGCGGCTCCACGTTGAGAAGACCCGATTTTCAGGCAGCAAGTGTACAAAATATTTTAATTATAGTCTACGGTTTAAAATATAAAATCAACACATCCGCGTCTCACTATAATTCTCTATGGACTGTACATGTTTTGTAAGAAGAACTGTTTTGTTTGTGCGCGTGGCAGGCAGAGAATTCACAGCTGAGCAGTCTGGATAGGCTCTCCGATTGGATTTACGGTCAAGGACATTCTTCAAAATCCCTTGCGCGACCTATATATGTAATCTATACTGTTAAATATGTATTTGTAATGTGTGCTGGTTATGTGGAAGAGAATGTCTTATACCTTAACTCGGCCAGAATAAATATAACATTATTATTATTATTATTATTATTATTATTATTATTATTATTATTATTATTATTATTATTAACAATGTTATAAAAATGTCAAAATAATTTGCAAAAACCCATCATTCAGGAGAAAGTTGTAAGTAAAATGTTAGAGAATTATGTTCGAGATAAATTATGTTGTATTACTTTAAAATTGTATACGTTGGTAACTATATTTATCAGTATCTCTTAACGCATAAAATACACTGTCTATTAGGAGTGTAAATTAGTGCTACTATAATGTTACATGAAACAGCATTGTAGTTGCACTGCTAATTAATACTCCTAGATATGATCCCTACACTGCTAACTGCTATTTTACACTGAAATTTTGTTAAACAGGTGTCAAGTTTTAGCAGCCTACACTACTTATATGAAGTCTGATAATTTTATGAAATAGGTCCGTGGGGGCCAGAAATTAATTTTTTATCAGGTGGCGTGCTGCAGATTGAAAATAAGAGATTCTTCTACCAAAATTATCTATAAGTACACTTCAGTTACTACTCATAAAAAAATTTGTTTTACAAGTATCATTAGACTACCTATTCTATGCACATATTCGAAAGCACAATTGCACTAAAGAGGGATAGAGGAGGGAGAAGTCACTTCGTTAACCTTATACTTCCTCACATGACACAGTGTAATAAGTTCAATGGCAGCACACTGTGTCAAGTAGATGGACGTCCATGCGTGAATAGAGAGGAATGGAGTGTGGTGGGACGCGGCGCGGGAGCAGGCTGTCAGGGTTATCCAGTTCACAGGTAAAGAGTAGTATTATTTCCCGTAGTTTAAATGAGAGATTTTCGCTGGAATTCGGTGCCTTGCAGTTAAAAGCGGCATATTATATTTTTTGGGCACGGCCTTGGTACATCACAAACGCTTCTCTAGGTGAAATTTCAGTATAGGTCTAGGCATGCATTGGTTGACATTTTACCATGTCAGAAGTGATTACAGTTACGCCAATGTTATGATAGAATATCAGATATATCGTAAGACAATCTGGTGATATGGACAAAAAATCAGCATAATGCTACTTAATTATAAATGTACGCAAGCTTTTGCTAATAAAATTAATACCAAGTTCCGTTGAGGTGAATAGTCAAAGATAAAAATTGGATAGTCAAAGATAAAAGTTAAAAATATACCTGTTGAAAAGGTGCCGTCGTCCTCAACTTTCTTAAAATAATGTATTTAAAATATTATTTGGAGGCATTTCGGAAGTTAACTTCCATCATCAGCAGGATGAGTATTTGCTACTAGTTAGTAGCAACTCTAGTACCGCCACTTTAATGATTCCGCATGTTAATCATTGACAGTAGGACATATCATAACTATATTTAAGAAATGAGATAGAAGGAATTGTGAAAATTACCGTGTAATATGTGTTATGATTTCCCTGATGAAATGCCTAGGAAAAGTGAATAAAAAATAGACAAAATGTTACAGTGGATTTACACCAGGTCGATCTTGTATAGATAGTATATTTGTAATACGACAAATCGTTGAGAAATGTGAAAATGAATCAAAAGAAATTGGGTTGGTTTTTATAGATTTAGGAAAAGCATGTGACATTGTACCATGAGCAAAATTATGGGAGGCATTGCGACGCAAACACTGATGAATCCATAATACAAGTAATACAGGAAGTATATCAGAACAGTACATGTCAAATTAAAATAGGGTCTCAGTTATCAGAACCTTTTGGAACCTATAAAGGATTGTTACAAGGATTCCCGGTGTCACCAACACTGTTTAAAATATATATAGACATTTGATTAGTAGAATGGTCACGTAAGTGTGCAAAAATGGTACTAGAAATTAACAGAAAGAAGATATCTACATCACTTACTTTTTGCCAACGATCAGATAATTATAACCCAGGATGGAGAAGATGCAAATTATATGTGTAGTCAGTTATCAAAAACATATCAGAAATGGGGTTTGATCATCAAAAACAAAACAGAGTATTTAAGAAATGGCCCAGATGAATTATATATTGACGGTGTAAAGATCAAGTAGAACCTAGTTTCTGTTATTTGGGACCAATTATAGAGAAAGATAGAACATCAAATAAAGAAATAGCAAAAAGTATTTGTAATGGAAGAAAAACCATAGGAATGTTAAACTCTATAATATGGGGTAAAAACAGCATTAACAGAACAAAACAATTAATTTATAAGTCCATACTAGAATGTATAATGTTACATGGATCGGAAGTTTGGACAATGACACAACAACATGTTAACAGAATAACTGCAGTTGAAATGGATTTTTGGAGAAGAGCTGCCAGAAATCTCGACTGAAAAAAAATTAGAAATACAGAAATTAGAAAGTGGACGAATGCAGAAAGATGTATAATGGATGAGATTGAACACAGAATACTAAAATGGTATGTACACGTAAGAAGAATTCAGGATGGAAGACTACCAAAGGCTGTCTATGCATTGAAAATTGACAGAAAGAGCAGAAATGGAAGACCATTAACAACCTGGAAGAATAACATTCAAAATCCAATGAGGAAATTGGTGAAAAGATGAAGACACAGAGGACAGAGAACAGTGGAGAACTTTAATTAAGGGAAATTTGTGAATGTTTGTTGCAAACTGATAGTCTAGTAGTCATTTATGTATTTTTCTAAATTCATATAATTACTAAGATTGGTTGGAGAAAACCCACTGATGAGGAAAATTCTCAAAATGAATGAATCATTGTCAAGCATTGTCGCGCCAGCACCCGCTTTTATATAAACGGACACCCATCATAGTGAGGCGTTAATGGCATTAGCCACGAAATTTGGTTGATTTTCGATAGTATTTTTCTATTTACTTCAATATGTTTCCCTACTTTATGTAATTCATCTTCCGTAGCTTCCATTGAACTACTACAAGTACTTTTTCATATCTATTTTCGACTTTGCTGGTAATAGTAAATCACCCGCAGCATTCGCCGCTTACTCTACAACACAATTAATCGTATCTGTAAATAACATACAATATGAAACTATTATTTAAAATGGCTGCCACTAATTCAGACAACAATAAACAATTGCAGTTGTTTTATCAACATTCCCTTGCTATAAAACAATTGAACTCTTCAAACCAATATAAAAATTCACACGAAATATAAAAATTAAACATAATTATTAGTATCCATACATAGTAATTCTGCCCAAGGGCAGGTCCTTCACTGCAATCGTAGCATTTGCTTGCGGCTTTACTAGGGAATTGTAGGTTTGGTAGCTTCCCGTTACTTTCCACACCGGTGAAGGATGATGATGATAATGATAAGGATGAAGATTATGGCGATATGATTTCGGGGACCGTTTGGGCCTTAACGTTATTCTGACATTTGTCTTACAGGTGAGGAAAAACTCCGATAAAAACCTCACCCAGAAAAACTGCCCCGACCGGGGATCGAACCCGGGCCCGCTGCGTGACAAAGCAGCACGCTACTTCGAGACCACAGCGGTGGGCATTATTAGCGTAGAACTGAACAAAATTATATGCGCAATTCGGGAAGTAAGTACATTACTTGTCTAGAACTTAAACGCAAGCCCTCGCTCGGGCTCAAACACATCCTCATGTATTAATGTACTACTAACTTCCATTGTTACGTACATAACTATTGTCTGTGCCCATACTTTCCATTATTAGAGAATTAGGTAAAATGTTTCCCGATGTTTTACTCTTTTCTGAAATTTTCCATTTCGTGAAGCAATTATCAAGTCAGCGAGTAGAGTTGTCTACAACGCAATATTTTTCTATACCTCAGCACAATTTTTCCAATAGATTGCTAAGAGATTTACTGCGCTGTCACTGTTATGTATCAATGTGTGCTGTCTTCAAATGGCTTTCAACTTCTCTATACGAATTTACTGCTATTTAACTTACAAGAAGGGCAAAAAGTCTTAAACTTCATCAGTATTTTCCTCAAAGTAGTCGTATAAATTCTTGTAAAACATTTCCATTAGTCTACTCCAAGTAGTAAACAGACTTGCATGATGTTGTCAGATTTCTTACAAGCTTGTTTTATCAGTAAATTATCTATTTTTTGTAGATAACGTGTACAACACTGTATAAAATACCAATATATTTTCTACTTATTTTTGATAATTGAATGTATTTTTGTACTTTGATAGATTTATCTATTATGTTCAATATTAGACGATAGTCGATGACTCAAGCGGTTAGACGCTCGCTTCTCACCGCTGGGTCCCGAGATAGACTCCCGCTCACTCCATGTGAGTTTCGTGGTGGACGAAATGTAGTTTGGGCAGGTTTTTCTTGGGGTTTTCTCCCGTTTTCCCCAGCCACAATTTCATTCCACCGTTTCTCCATACTCATTTCATCTATTTCGTTCCATTTCTTTCATCTGCCCCTCGGTGCGTCAGACGTAGTCGGCCGGCATCCTTGTCATTCATAGACCTCTATATAAAGGGCTTCATCTGATGTCATCCCTCGACCCAATCCTGAGTTGGAAACGAATTGAGGATATTTATTTTTATTTATTACGCGATAGCGAGGAGATACTAAGGGCCAACACGCACACACTATTGGGTAACACTAAGAAATTGGGACTAGAAATAAGCATCAATAAAACTAAATATATGTTCACACACAGAAATACATTATATAATGAAAATGGACGACAGGCTTGTAAGAAGAATATACAAATGGAAACCAATATGCACCAGAACAGCTGGACGCCCAAAAATATATATTAGAAATGAAAATTGGCCAGTCTGTATCCAGAATAGATCCAGGTGGAGAAAAATTGTTGAGGAGGCCAAAACTTCATGAGGTTGTAGTCGCCTACTAAAGAAGAAGAATGGACAGTTGATGGCAAATGAGGAAAATTTTGAAGATGTGGCTGAATTAAAATACCTGAGAAAAGTAATTACGAATTTAATGAGATGCATAAAGAAATTAAACATAGGTTCGATTCTGGAAATGCATGATATTATGCATTACAGGTCCACCGCTGTGGTCTCGAGGTAGTGTGCTACCTTGTCACGCAGCGGGCCCGGGTTCGATCCCCGGTCGGGACAGTTTTTCTGGGTGAGGTTTTTATCGGTGTTTTTCCTCACCTGTAAGACGAATGTCAGGAAAACGTTAAGGCCCAAATGGTCCCCGAAATCATATGGCCATCATCACCATCATCCTTCACCGGTGTGGAAAGCAACGGGAAGCTACCACACCTACACAATTCCCTAGTAAACCTGCAAGAGTAGCATGAAAATGCTATGATTGCAGTGAAGGACCTGTCTTCGGGCAGAATTACTATGGGTGGATGTATTACAGGTACTCTTGTCGTCCCAACTTCTATTAAAAACGCTAAACTGGAAAACAAAAATGAAAAACTATTATTCTCCCAGTTATATTATTTAGTTGAAAACATTCACTCTTACTTCTTTCTTGAAAAGTATTTAAGTTTTTTAACCCATTTCTTACAATATAAGAAATTACATGAAAGTAAATTATTTGAGGGACAAACGTATTTGATGTAGAATTAGATACTGATATTTTTAGTAAATTATGAATGTATATTTCAAACCGAATTTTTATTTAAAGACGTTTTAACATCTAATGTAATAGCACGCCCAGTAACTTTATGTGTATCCATTAGTCTTGCAGGGAGTTTCAAAAGTGATAATCCAAAATGTAGGTATGAGAAGGTAAAATAAAAAGTAATAAAAATCCAGTAAATATTGGTCTGAAATTAATTTGGTTATGAAATATTATTGTTGCTGGTTGGAGCTGGCTGAATACTGTTAGTGCAGAAAAGCATTGACAATTTTAAAATATTCTTATAAAAAGGTATGAACAAATGTGTTCCGGTAATAAAATTCGAACCCAAATTTGTCTTGGCGACAGAAAAAAAAAACAGAGAGAGAGAGATTAAAAATACTCTTAGGTTGTTGGTACCAAAATTCGAACCTAACTTCGCCTGAATACGAGGCTCAACGCTACTACTGTAGCCAACTCCCTGGATGATGCGTAATTGTTGTATTTCATGGACTTTAATACTCTGTTTTGTGGGGATTATATTAAGTTCAATTTACAGAGTTGCTTTAAGCCCTAAAACATGTCAATTTGCATTTGACTCTTGTGGGATTTGTGGGGAATATAGCTCTGTCAGGAATGTTTTTGTATATTAGCGTCCATTTTTTAAATTTCTTTTTAACATGGTATTGACGGTGTTGTGGTCACCTCTCAATTCCAAACTGATGCATGAACATATCAAATGTTATACCTCCATCTGTATACATACAACATAAATACTTTATTAATCGATTCCCTATTGTTTTATAGTAGTTAATTAAAATGGGGATTCTCCCACTTACGTGTTCGGTGTTGATACACTAGTAGTTAGTATGCTTACCTCTTTTTCCGAAGTACAAGGTTTGGAACTCGCAGGGTGTAAAAATCTTGAATGTAGCTTCTCTCGGAAGAGACACAAAGCTGTGAGATAGTAAGAGATTTTTGGAACGTAAAAGAATCTCAAGCATAAAAATAAGACACTTCTTAGAAAATAAATTGTTGACTCTTTTAGGTCCAATTTTGATTTGTAAACAACTTCATTAAATAAAATAATAAGACTGACTATGTTTGAGAAACATAGCCTTTCGTTTTACGAGATGGGAAAAGATTACGATTATTTGAAAAAAAAGTGATCAGAAGAATTTTTAGGCCAATGAATGGAGTAAACTACACAACCTAAAGAAGAACTTCATGATATTTATGGGAAACCAGATGTAACGAATGCATTAAATTTTAATGGATTACGAAATAATGACTAATTATGAATGGCTTATAGCAATAATTGTAAATGTAGAATTTTGTATTTGCGAAGAAAAAATCACGAAAAATCAGACACATTGGTCGATAATGATATTTCAAATTGGAACCGAATATTAGCTTTAGGGTTTTATTTTCGAATAGGCCTAATCTTAGCTTGTTTTCTTTTATTAATGTAAGAGACTATTTCACCGCCGAAAAATGCTGCAAGCAAAATTGTACGTAGTTTCTTAGACATTCACCGCCGTAATCCCAGGGTAGCGACGTTGTCTCTTTCGCAACAGTCCCAGGTTCGATCGGTAGAGGCACGTTTCGTAACTAAGGATTTTTCGTGGTTGTTTTTCATTTAAAACGGATGTCGGTAAACCTTGTCCAAATATTCCCCGAACATCATAACGATCTAAAATTTTTGTTTGTGCGAATGGTGTGTCTTGTCCTAAATGTGGATGCTTTCTCGGAGATGACTTCACATTAAGCCGATCCCTCATTCGGGGAAGCCCTCTATGTACTTGCGTTCCAAAGAATACCGGTATGTATACGTATATAATACAAAGATTAAACATCCTCTCGAGAGAGGTCGTTTCACTGTAAACCTCGAGTGGCATGGGACACGTAAAAACACCTAAAAAGAAGAGGTTAAATATGAGTAGAAACGTTTCTTAAACAAAAGCCGAGAATAGAGGAGATATTGAACTGATTATAATTATTAAATATGAATTTTCTGTTCAAGTAAGGTATTTGATTTCTTAATTTGAATAATTTTGATCCGTTGATAATGATTTTAGTTATTTGAATGTTTTTACATTTTCATATGATTTGTCTATAAATTACCCTTTCATAATTTGCTATATTTCTGTCATGGTACATTTATATATAGGCTACCTCTTGTTTTCGGTGTTTATTTTTAAACCAATTTCGTTACAAACATTTTTTAACATGTCTACATGTCTTTATACCTTATTTATATTATCTCTTATTTGATTGATGTCTTGGAATTGGCCAAACCTGGTGAACGTCTTTTTTTCGTGTAATATCGTGCTTTTTGTTAAGTCTATAAGCAGACTTCGGAGGTTTAGACTCTAAATATTTAGATTTAGAATCTGTAATAGGGTTTAGAATCTATAATAGACTATAAGAACAGAGTTAAATATATATCCACTGATTTATAAAATCAACGAATATTAGAGATAAATGGTTTAGACATGTAGAAATAATTATTATAACACGATTACCAAAGGCAGCATTTAACTACAAGCCAAGAGGTTCAAGGAATGTAGGAAGACCAGTGAAAAGATGGACAGAACAACCAAGAGGCGGAACAGGCAATTTGACTCGCCCGTGAAGTGAAGAAGAAGATCTATAGGCTTCAGAACTTGTAACAAACAGTGTAATTCCACATAAAAATGGATGTAAAATTAAAACACTAATTGTAAATCAAGTTAATTAACTATAATACATTTATTGATTTCAAAGTAAATTTTTGAAATTTTTACATTACTTTGAGGTCTGATAAATTACAAAAATATTCATAAATATGAAAACGTTGAACTGAAACGAATTATCGAAATTAATAAAAAAAGCTTTTAGGGTAAAAAACACAAAATTGTTACTAATGCGTAAAACATTGACTTTCTAGGCATATATTATTAAAAAGCGATTGTAGATCATAAAACGAGAAATAAACACTTACGGGTAAAATAGGAATTTTAGACACACTAGTTCCAAATACAGTAGCATATTTTTTTTTTCAAAAGTTATACCTTCATTATTGTTTTCATTTATTCCTTCGGCGAAAACTCCCTCCAAGTAGCCACCATGTTTGCTTTGGTGCAGTGCAATTTTATGCCATACCACGTACTTAACAAATTAATTACATATTACGTAGAGCCGCATATCGGACCATAAAATCGACATGCTCAAGAATTCGCTTAGTTCATGCATTTTGCGTAACGACTTTTGTATTTTTGAGTGTGTGTTTCGCATATCCGGCATAATAATTATAAAAGCATATTTTTAGAATGCTTTATATAATTCAGTAGTATTACGAGATTATTCTGCTTGAAGAAGAATTAACACACAACTTGACAATTCTCTGTCACACAGCTATGCCTTCACCAGGGAATAATAAAAGCTAAGTTGTTTCACGACATTCGAAAACCGAAGCTTACAACTTTGTTACAAATGTTGAGTAGAATGATGGAGAGATTCCAGTACAGACAGTAACTTATTCACACCTTCTTGGCGTTGAATTCAATCTCACTTCCATAGGAAACACGTTAGTCGGGAGTACACTCTGCTAAAACGTTTAAATGGATGACCAAGTTTACTTTGTCATTTGCAATATAACTCCTGCAAATTACTGCATCATCACAAATTTAGTTCCCTTCTAATTCGAGAAATACAGAATCCATGAATTTAAATCCAATTAGACCCCTTTATTAATACGCCTCCTAATTTTGTGAAGTAAAACAGTTTATCAAAAATATAACCTATACGAACTTCATTTCTTCATAGAATTAATTATACACAGATAACACACAAATGAGCAGATAAATACTACTACTACTACTACCACCACTAATATTAATAATAATATTAATAGTATTTATTTTTATGTAAATGGCAGAGTTATGACCGTAAGACCGTATCTTATACTCTACCAGTACAAATATACAAAGAAAGGACTTACAATTGAAGAGTTAATTTGAACAAAAATGTGGACATTTCCAAAATTTAAAAAATAGTTACTTATTGATCATGGTAGGTACATTTTTCAGATGTCTATTCATTTTTTTAACAAATTTGAACATATCCCATCAAATCAGCGTGCGAATATAGATTTTACACCAAACAAATAAAAATAAACATTTTGGATATATGATTCTTTAACTTATCGTGAAAATTTTATGTCGCGGTCGTGTATAGTTTAAGAAAATTCCTCAATTATATACATAGTTTGAAAGTTATAATAAATTAAAAAGGAACATATCAAAATAAGATGTGTATTAGCCTATGTATTGGAATGGGAGTAGGCCTAATGTTCATTACCAAATAATTTAATGAACATTAGTTGTTGATCGATATGGTAGATTTCTTAGATGTCTATTCATTTTTTAACAAATTTGAGCAATCTCATCAAATCAGCGTCCTAATATAGATATTTACATCAAACAAACAAAAATAAATTTTGGATATAGGCCTATGATTTGTTTTTACCTTAGGACTATCATTAAAAATTTGATCGTTCCTGAAAGTTACATTGTTATAACTCTAGCAACGTATATTTTGGAATAGTGGTTACGATACTCATCTCTACTTCCTATGTTAGAGGATTCAAGCCCGGTCGGGTTTGACAGAGTTTCAGTAGCGTAAAAATATGTGTTGTAATGCATTGCACTTACCTGCTTCAGGTTCCGCGCTGGGCGAATAGATGGCTTTAGTGTGGTCTGTTTTCAATTTACGCAAGATTTCGGGAGATACTTTATGTGCAAGATCTTTATACTTCGTAAAAGAAGAGTGTAGGATGCGTGTATGTTTATGTTTGTGTAATATAAAGTGTGTTGTATGAGGTATGATGAAACCCGGTGCCACCACAAGCCTACTACTGTCGAAAATCACCAAGGGGGATGCCAAGCTTAACGTCCCCATCCGAAGGACGAATCTATACAAAGAGTCTTATATTCCTTCCCAAGATATGTACTGCGGAGAGGTTTACAATATAATGCAGGAATCTGATGCACGATCTAGTGATCAAAAATGGTACACCAACTCTTCTTGCCCCGAGACTGAAAATTTTCCAATTAAATTAATTTAAAAATAAACATTTTCAACCCCGTCTGGTATGCAAACCGAGTCCGGTAGTTACGAAGCAGGCAAGCTACCATCTGAGCCGACACGGCAGAGTAGAATGTACAAATACTGAGTATGATTCTCGAAATGGAGTTAAAGACACGAAACACGTGTCTTATATTTACTGAATGTATAAAAAAAACCTCAAGTCTAAAATAAGATGCCTTTAACGAAAATTTGTCCACCATTTCACGTCATGATTTATTTTCAGACCCATTTCCCATTTAATAAAATTAACTGATTCGTTTATAATAGAATGAAATCTAAAAAAAAAAAAACTATATGACCCGAGGCTTGATCCTTGGGACTGCGGGAAAAGAATGGAAGACAACCGACTTGCAAAAAGAGCTAAAGAAGATAGACCAATGGACGGAAGAAGAACAATAGGAAGACCAGCCACGAGATCGATAGACAGTGAATGCACATCCAATACGTCTTCCTCCGAGGAGTGATTTTGGAAATAAACAGGATGAAAATCCTACAAATTACGAGTAAGCAGAAGAAGAAGAAACTGCTGATTGAGTTGTCAGAGAGTGCACTTGAATAAAGCTACTAACTATATTCGTAGCGCCATATATTTTAAGTCTTATTTACTGGTCACCAAACTTAAGATATAAATCATCTCAACTTCGTCACCGAGTTTCTGCAGCGTTTCATTTTGCTAGTTTCAAGCTGTACCGTAATTTGAACATTTCCTAATTCAATCTTTAGTAGTATAAAGTAATAGTGAATCCATTGCACTCTTCAAATAAGTTATTAAAATAGTTATTACTTAGGCCTACATGCCTCCTCACAGTCATCGAGGTCATCAGGTTCGTAACTTAAATAATACTTACAGTTTTTATTTACTTTATAACTAACTCACTGGCTCTATCGAACCCGCAGGTTCATGGCAGTGCGGACATAAGCTCTCCGTTCTTCCCTATCCTGAGCTAATGTTTTCTAATCGATCTTTGACCGTAAAAGTCAACCGTCAAGAAACGCGGACATGGGTTGTGTGTGGTAAACATTATTTTAATAATAATAATAATAATAATGTTACCTGCGGCTGTGGTCTCAGGATACCGTCATTTCCTTGCAGGCAACGGACCCGGGTTCCATCCCCAGTCCGGGAAAGTTTCCTGGGTGATTTTTTCGGGGTTTTTCATCTGTAAGACAAATATCAGGAAATTATAAAACCAAAACGGCCCTCGATTGTCGTTATCATATTCGCCATGTATAGCTTGAATGTGTGCGCGTGAGTGACATGTTACGCCTTAATTTTGTATTGTCTCGAAGGAGGCCATGACATTTAGCTGATCCCTCATTTAGGGAGGCCCTCCATGTCTTGTATATGTGTAAAAAAAGTATGTAGGCCTATGTGATCTATAGTTAAAATCCCTCTCCCGACAGGTCGTGCCACTGTAAGGCTCAGGTGGTGTGTGGCAAGTAAAAGTACCTATAAGGTGAGAGGGTAAACTGCGGTAATGGACTGGAATAATAATAATAATAATAATAATAATAATAATAATAATAATAATAATAACCTAAACTACTTTCAAATAAAGAACATAGTAAGATATGTTCGGGAAATGTGGTATTATAGGCCAATAAGGCAAACTCATAATTACTGATAAACTTTCAAACAATTACGCTAGATGGGTCTTCATCGTTGTTAGGCATGTACTTTTTTGACTGGTGAAACATATCAACCGTAATTTCCTTGTCAGTGAGCGTCAATGCAGGGAGGAAGCTTCCAATAATCGGTAAGTACATTTGTTACTTTTAAATCCTAGGCACCACCGTTCTTTCATTACTTACTCACTGGCACTATCGAACCCGAAGGTTCATGGCCGCATGGACATAAGCTCTCCATACATCCCTATCCTGACCTAATCCTTTCCAATCATTCCCTGTATAATCTACTTCCCTTAAATCATAGTTAATGTTATTCTCCCACCTCATTCTTGGTCTACCAACTGGGCGTTTTCCCTCTGGCTTTCCTACAAGAAGCTTCCATGCAAGTCTCCCATTCCCCATACGTGCAACATGTCCTGCCCATCGCAGTCTACGAGACTTAACTGTTCTTATTATATCTGGCTTCCTATAAAGACCATGTAGTTCATTGTTATGTAGTCTTCTCCATTCACCTGTCTGTTCATCTCTCTTTGGTCCAAAAATGTTCCTAAATACTTTATTCTCAAATAGTTATTTCATTAGTTTATGTTTTTATTTTCAATATCTAATCAAATCATTACACAATGTTATAGATTAAGTTACCACGAAATAGTTTTTATTCAGTAGAAAATACGTCAACAGAACAAAACTAATTTATAAGTCCATCCTAGAAAGTATAATGTTATATAGATCGGAAGCTTGAGCAATGATACAACATGTCAACAGAATAACTGCAGTTGAATTCGATTTTTGGAGAAGAGCTGCCAGAAAATCTCGACTGAAAAGAATTCGAAATACAGAAATCAGAAAATGGATGAATGCAGAAAGAAGTATAATGGATGAGATAGAACACAGAAGACTAATACGGTATGGATAGGTAAGGAGAATGCAGGATGGAAGACTACAAAAACCGTCCATACATGAAAAATTGAAAGAAGGAGCAGAAAAGAAAGATCAAGAACCACCTGGAAGAATATCTTTCAATGATGAAATTAAGTGTAACGGATCGAGACACACAGAACGGAGAAAGATGGATAACTTTAATTAAGGGAATTTTCTGAATGTGTATTACAAACTACTGTTCTATACGTCCGTAGACATTCATGTGATTTTTTTAACTCATTCTATTTATTAAGATTGGTCGGAGAAAAACCTCAATGATGAGGAAAATTCTCTTTATAAAAAAAGAAAAAAAGAAAACACATCGTTTATAGAACGCACTATACAATCCTTACTCATTTTAAATTTGTTTACCTGGGTGAAAGAATCAAATGCAAATGCGGGCGTGATTTTGTATGGAACAAGGTTGCAAGGGAATACAATCTATTTAGATAAAGAGACACTGGAATAAACCAACGTAATAATATTTTTCCTTCTTCGGAAACTTCACATTTTGATACAACGATTTATCTTAACATCAATCTTGTTTAGATCGATTACACTTGTTTACATCACTTTTATATACAGGGTGTAACAGGACCTCACCGACAAAATTATATGGATGATAGGCCATGCAGAGAGGATAATTTTTTGTCAAAGAACATATAGTCGCACACACGTCGTTTATGAGGTTTGCTCAGATGAAGGCGTTCACCAGTAAGTGTCGGAATTGAATACAAAAAAATTGTACACGTATAATTTTATTGAAAAATACATGTTTTTACAATAAGTGTTCAAACAGTCGAGCCTGTGCTTCATTGCATGTTTGATATCGTCGCAGCAACGATCGACCAGCATGGCCGACCATGGCAGGATTCTTTTTGACATCGTCAAAACACTTGTTGTTTAAACACTTATTGTAAAAACATGTATTTTTCTATAAAATCATACGTGTGCAATTGTTTGTATTCAATTCCGACCCTTAAGGGTGAACACCTGCACCTGCGCATAACTCATAAACGATTTATTTGCGACTATATGTTCCTTCACAAAAAATGATCCTTTCTGCATGGCCTATCGTCCCTATCAATTTGTCGGTGAGGTCCTGTTACACCCTGTATATATATATATATATATATATATACACACACACACACACACACACACACATGTACTTTATTATAAGAGTCGAGTAAATTCAGAAAAGTAACGGTAATAAAAATATACCGACAGATTGATGCATCTGAATAAACTAATTTATATTGTCGCAAACTTACACACAGGCACATGCACCAAGAGCTTATATAAAAATTGTTAAAATTTCAAAACTATTTATCCATAATGGTTAAGGTTATCGTTTGAAAGAGGAGGTTCGGACGTAATTCCGTGTTGTTAATTTAAGAAGCGCTCCCCACTCAAAACGAAGTGTATTCAATAATTATGAAAGTGCAAATTACATATAGACAAAAATGGAAGCAACACATAGACAGAATTAATGAAGATAGATATCCAAAACAAATAACAAAATACAAACCTAAAGGCACCCGAGATGTGGACAGATCTAGAAAGAGATGGGTTGAGGTCGGAACGGGTCAACAGACCTAATCCATGATTGCAGATAATGATGATGATACAAGTGCAAACAAAAGAATTGTTTGAATTTTTAACGGAAACGAACAGATAGGTGAATGGAGAACATTCTGTAACAGTGAGCTATACCATCATAAATCTTTAATATGTGATAACCGCCTAACACGTCACATATTAAGATGATAATCTCCTATGAAACGTTCTCTGAAAAATGGATTGGAAGAGGATCACCTCACATCACATGACCTGCCAGATCTCCATACCTTACATCACCTGGATTTTTTTTTTCCTATGCGAGTTTAAGGGCCAGTTATACAAGACATAAATACATTACCGGTATATATTGCAGGCTTATAAGGAATAATGTATGCTACTATCAACAATATAACACCACAGATGCTTTATATACAACACATGGATCGTTGTTTAAAAGCAGTTTTACATTTCCCGTAAACATTCTCATAAACGTAGAGTAAGCCAAATGCGCTTCTTACGATCACTGTTAGGAATCAGTAGACTGGATCACCAAAGGAACACTGTTATCAGAGAACTTGGAGTACCAAGTTTAGAAGAAGGTATAGAAAGATACCAATAAGAATGGAAAAATCATCTGAGAAGAATGGAATAAATTTACTTCCAAACTTGGCATTTCAATATACTCCCAACTGAATATAGGGATCAAAGGAAACCAAAAAATCGGTGGGAAGATGAAAACCATATTCGTTAAGATTACCGTCACAGCTCACACGGCCTAAAACGAATTTGTTCATGATGATGATATTTCCCGTGCCACTAGTGGAAGCCATGTTGTTTATTTAACAAGACTTAAATAAATCCCAGTTTTGACCTTTCGTAGCAATTAGTTCCATTTATAGTTTCATATTACTTCAGAAGGTAAAGTAATAGTACTACAGGCCTCAGGAAGCTCTTGGTATATTGGGAGGGTAAGGCTCCTACTTTTCTATACAATCGACACTTGCTGCCAGCCGGGATGTTAGCCCTGTGTGATGACAGTCTTTATCCCAGAACAAGCGTATTGTACTCGAAACTGAGTTAACTGTAGGGCCAAGGTTCTACCAGAAGGTTGGCTCAATTTAAAAATCCTGACCCCTCGATCTTCCGACTTGGAACTTATTTGTATATTAAAATGATGGGTCAATTAAAATGTATTATATACATTGCGACGAAATAAATATGGCGCTGTTGGTTGCTACAGCCAATCTTTTATTTCGGATTTCAGCTAAACCTCTATTTCTAATGGTCGAATTTTGCTGATTTTTGACAATAACTACCTCGCGTAATTTTAATGAAATATACCGAGTTCTGTTGCGAAACATCCAAAATTACATTCGCTAGAACGATTTTTAAATTTTTGTTTCATGTGAACTTATATACCTAATGGTTTTAGAGAATAATGTATACTATTATAACGGGCGTACTCGAATGCATCGTCGTGTCAACATTTCAAGTCAAACGATCCACTACTTTTCAAACTTTGCGAGTACAAACATACGCAGGTTGAAATTATATATATATATATATATATATATATATATATATATATATATATATATACAGGCTGTTGCAAAAAACACCGACAACGGAGGTGAGGTGGTATATTGAGATACGTTGATAATTTTTAATAAGGTACTAATGCCCGCAAATTAAGCGTTTTCACACTATGAGTAGCTAACTTCTCAAGAGTTCCGTTAGTTGGATTTCAATACTCAATACTTGACAATACTGTCACAGTCACATCAAGATTTCAAAATATCTCTACCTCCCATCTTATTGCAGAGCATACATCGGCGGTGTAGTAATTTGCGCACATCTTCAAGTATGCCTGGCCTCGTTTGTATTATTTCTGCTGCAGCGTGGATTCGGGCTATAAGATATATATATATTACTGTACTGGAGTCTGATAAACAGAATGTTTCATGTCGCCCAACAAAAAGAAGTTGAGAAGGTTAAGATCAGGTGATCTCGGAGGCCATGGGACTGGTCCCCCTCTTCCAATCCATCGACCGGAATATGTGGTATCCAAATTTCTCCTCACATTGGCATCGAAGTCAGCTGGGATCTCCGTCGTATTGCAGCCACATTCCTTTCCGAAGCCACGTATCATGGGTGGGTTCCGTACCTGCGAGTTGTTGTGAAGTAATGAGTCTTCAAATCCTTCAAACTAACACTGATCTTGAGACATAATTAACTAGTAATAGTGTGAAAACGCATCATTTCCGGACAATGGAACGTTATTAAAAATTATCAACATATCTGAATTTACTACCTCACCTCCGTTGTCGGTGTTTTTTTGCAACACCCTGTATACAACTAATACCCGGCGTGCGTTGCTATGCTTAAATAAATGAAATATTAAATGTTAATTAAATTGTATGTTACAAGCTGAAACGAACCTAACATGGCGGTTGCCAGTCAGTTTTTAATTTCTGATTTCGGATAAACCTTCTCTTATAATTGTCGGATTTCGCTCATGTTTGGAGAATACCAACCTCGGTTTATTTTACATTTTCCTGTAATGTAAAACATATGTTACACAAGAGAGTGATTAGAGTATAGGATATTGTTTAAACTCTTAGACAGGTTACGCCTACTATTGGAGACGGGTCAAGTTCACTGGTCATCCCAACACATGTCGAAAGAGGATGACTACATACAAAAATCTGGTTAATCTCAAGTATAAGAAAATGGCCATTTACACAATGCTGACCGGAAAAATTAAATCTTTCTCAATGTTTTGTGAAGGGGCGGACTTCGTAAACTAGGATACATACACTGTCTTTGAGAAGAATCTTGGCTTTTTGTATGTTACGTGTGTCCAGGACAATCGCACATTTACTGAATAAAACTACACTTTGTTTTGTTACTACATATTTTAATTCTTCAAGATTGCAACGTAATCTGAATAACCATATTTACCTATCATACCATATTTAATCTTCCAATCTACAGAATTAACCTATACATAATCACCCTTTTCCATCAACCAAACGCTACCGTACCCACATCACAAAACATTCTCCTCAAGTGACCTCCTGCACCTAATAGTTTTAGAGGGTCCAATTGTAAATTTAAACCATTCAAGGGGACCCGCTCATACACCCACAAAATGTCATAAAAATCGGTCCAGTCGTTTAGGAGTAGTTCACTGACATACACTCTTACAGAATAATTATATACCTATAAAGATAGAGACTATGCTTCCCAACCACGATAATTGTTATATGTTTCGTTTCAACAAGATAATTAGGCCTGTTTACAATGTTTGTTTATTTTGTTTCTATAAATACAACTATAATATCACTGTGATCTCGATGAAAAATTAGAGCATATTCCTTTTGAAATTTGGTATATAGGTTAATGTGTGCGCTGAAAAGCCATGGAATGTAAACTGGTAAGCTCTTGATGATTGATGGGGATATGCGGGATATATCATTAGCAGCCGAGCTAAAGATCTGGTCGATGTCTGTAGAAGCTTAGCATGCTGGCTTTTGTATGCCTGCGCGAGTCCACAATCACAGGTTCGTTTTTTCATTAAATTATAACGACGGATTTAAGTTACAACTGTGCAGGCCTAAGTCAATTTCGTCTACAGTAAAACTATATCAGTTGTAGACTTAACTAATCGTTACACTATTGATCCCGATGGTTTATGGCCGCGTGGACGTACGTCTCCATAAATCCCTATCCTGATATGTTTTTAAATCATTCCCTGTATAATTCATCTCTCGAATCATGTGTAATGTTATTTTGTCATTTAATTCTTGGTCTATTTTCTGTGCGCTTTCCCTCAAGTTTCCCTACAACAAGTTTCGATGCTCCTCTTTCATTTCCTCATTCGTGCCACACTATCCTACCCATCGCTATCTGAGACTTAACTTGTCTTATTAACATCTGGTTTCCCATAAGTATTAGGCCTACTATGTAGATGATTGTTATGTAGTTCTCTGCATCAACTCTTTGTTAGTCACTTTTGGCCCTAAAATGTTCATAAGAACTTCATTCTTAAATACCTTTTTTTCTCCTTTAATTCAAGATTACATGTTTTGCATCCATGTAATATAACTGGAAGAATCGCCGTTATATATTTTATTTTTCAGAGGGATTGGGGTAACAGGATTCTCTGCATTCCAATATAGGAAGCGTTTCCGGAGTAGAGCCTATATTTAACTGCTTTATACAAGTTATTCTGGCTTATAATATTGTTCTTCCTAAATATTTGAATTCAGCCCTTCTTCAAGATTTCTCTATTATTTTTGTTGCTAACTGTCCACTAGCTTTATCCTCCAACCATAATTTAAACACACGATCACAACATAATCTCTTGCTTAATATACCGAAACGCAGGACATCCCATCACTCCACGTCATATAATATCTTAATGTCTCGCAACTAGAATTCCCTACCACACGAAATCAGCGGCTGCCGGACGTTGGCATCTTTTGAAATAAATCTAAATTTATATTTGCACTAACCTTGACTTGATCATAACCCCGTGTAGGGAACATATATTATATTAATTGATGTATCTCGTTTAATTTATCATATTTATATTATTATGTTTATCTTATAAAATGTTTCTACATTAAATTTATATTACAAGTATTAATATATATTTATAGTTAGTATAGTGTATATGGTATAATCTATACTGTAAACATTTATTTGTAATTTGTGCTGATTGGGTGGAAGAGAAGAGCTTACGGCCTTAACTATGCCAGAATAAATAAAACATTATTATTGTTATTATTACTGTTATTGTTTATTTATATGTGTTGACATATATTTAGTTTTGATATTTACCTCCTGCGTCAGTTTCCTAGTTTTATTTTATATAATTGTATTTTGATTTCTAGTATTTCCTCATCATCGCCTAATATTATCAGTATATCATTGCAGTATCATTGATTTGTTAACCCCCTGTATGATTTTTTCTAATTGCAGTCATATTTTTAATTTTTTAGGTAGAAATTACCCTTTATCCTCTAAAGTTCTGTTGCATTATTTAGAACAAAAGTCGATAGCATAGTGATAGATCATTTCCCTGCTTCAACACCCCGTGAATTTCAAAAGTATCTGAGAACTCTTTTACCTACCCACATCGTATTCCACCGGCATTTAGACACATTCGAATAAGTTTGAATTTTTAGGAATTCCAAAATTCAACAGAATACTATAAACCGTTTTCCTCTTAATTAATTGTATGTATTTTGAAGTCTACATAGAACTTAGTTATGCACAGAGCCATAATATTCCAATTTATGTTCTGAAACCTACCTTAGGCTATACTAAAAATATGAGTTACTGTGGATTTATTTCTCCTAAATGCACATTCATAATAATCTATTAAGCCGTTAATGTTGGAGTAAATCTTGAATCTTAATTGAATAGTTGCCCATAAATAACAAATTGTTGGGAAAACTAAATAAATAAAAATACTACAAAAAAAAGCTGTATTAATTTTGAGGCTGTTATTTATATTATACCTTATAAATTTTAATCTCTAATCCAATTGGAAACATACACAGCCAATTTGAATGCAAAATAACCTGCTACTAACTGAATATTAACAATTTCATACAGAATTGAGTAGAAAATTGATCTAACTCATATATTTATCTTAAAATGCTACAATAAGGAATAGAAAATACATATTAACATAAATTCAGATAGAAAAATTTCTTACTGAATGGGTGTCCAATATTTATTTTCCCATTTAATGTTATTTCGTTACATTCATTGTGTCTTTATTATTTTCACTCAATTTCTCTAAGATTCTGATAGAATTAATGGAACTGTGGTAAAGTGAATTTGCACATATGCAATAATTGTTTTTCTGCACTGCTACTAATTGCCTGACTAATTGCTTCTGTCATTTTTGTTACAGATACTTTTAAAAAGCCAACTTTTAAAAATAAATAAAACATGTCTGGAAGAGAGGGAACATTTTTTACATGCATCATGCCGTAATATTCTCCAGATAGATCACTAATCCACTAAAAACTCAATTTTCAAATTTGTGTTGGTTCGATCTCTTTATTCATCTGCAAGAGCCTCCATTTACCAAATCGTACTAAGCAACCGATATGTCATCTCCATCTATCCCCTCTCCTGATTTTACGAGTTTTCCATCTGTTTCTGATACTTATACATATTCTATATTTTAATCTCATTTACAAACTCAAATGCGTTTAGTTGTATAACTATCCATACAAATTCAATTCATGTCTCCAGATTGAATTTGATTAATTAAATTTGAGATATTAAGTGTAAAATTGGTACCTGGTAAGCCAGTCGTCCTCATCTAAATTATTAAATAGTTCCAATATGGAGGCCTTTCAAAATCAATGTTTCTTCTTCTGCATTTTAACTGGTACTGATGTTTTGTACAGGTTGTACAACGGGTTTATGTCTGCGGGTATGTTTACATTGAGTAGGTCTGTATTCTTTGCTTCTTTTAGAACCTCTATATCTTCAAGGATGCTGATTCTGTTGTTGTTATACTCTCTATGTAGTACTGACATAGAGTTATCAGTTTTATCGAACTGATGACCTGTTTCTAGTATGTGTTTGACAAAATTTGAATTTTCTTGGTTGTCAATAATATTTTTGAAATGTTCAGAGTATCTGGTGTTGAAATTTCTTGTTGTTTTGCCTATGTAGAACGGTTCGCAATTATTGCACTTTAGTTTATGAACGCCTTTATTTTCGTATTTATTTGTTATTTCTGTTTTGTTTGATATGATGTTGTTAAGTTTGTTATTAGTTTTGAAGGCGATTTTAATGTTTTGTCTTGTTTCCTAATTGAATTGGCTAATTTGGTTGTTTCATTTCCTGTATAAGTTAGTGTAATCCAATTGTTTGTATTTAGGTTATATTAGTTTTCTAGTTTTATGTTTGTTATTAAAAGTGTTGATAAATATGAGATGTCAATACCATCTTAATCATCTCTCTTCAATTGTCTGTAATATATACATATTTTATTCAATTCAGGTTGTCATTTCGGCATTTCTAGTGTCCTCTCTTCCATTGGGGAACTATTAATCCACTTCTGTAGTTGGGGCGCATGGTATGCGGTGTTAAGCTGCCCCAATGATATGATAGGATGACAGTCCTTGATCCTAAACTTAATCTAATACGAATATGAATGATGATGAGTATGATGGACAGGTGAAGTTCGGGGACCATTTGGGCCTTAAAGTTTCCTGATATTTGTCTTACAGATGAGAAAAAATCCGAAAAAAGACTAACCCAGAAAACTTGTCCCGACTCGGATCCAACCCGAGCCTGCTGCGTGAAAAGGCAACACCCTACTTCGAGACCACGACGGTAGACATACATAAAATTAAAATGCCATATTTGTTGAAATTGTTATGTCAGTTACCATGAAATTCACCAGAAAGTATCGATAAATCAACATGCTAGCACATATGATTGGCCGCGGTGAACTAGTGGTTATGCTCCTTGCCTCTGGTCCCGAGGGTCGGGGGTTCAAACCCGGCCGTGGTTGATTGTTTTTTTTTAAGAAGGAAAATTCCAAGGAGCAAATCCTGCGAGATGGACTTTAAACCGTAGTCCCGAGTCTGAAGACATCTATGGGCAAAGAAAGTAACTAAATTAACTTGCTTGGTTTAGTATCTCCTAACAGAGGAGAGGCTGTGGCTTAACATTAGGCTATGCCATTATGGAAAGATAGGTAGATAGATAGTCCCTATGAATTTATTAATGGAGTGTGTGTATATGATTATTTAATAAATGTCGTCATAATTTAGTTTTGTATTTTGATATGTTGCTTGGAAGTTGGTACGCCTACATATAGCGTTAGTTAAAAGTTGTTACTTGATTGGCGGTTTTTGACGTGTAAACATGCTATTAGAATGAATTGGTAAGATAAGTATCTGGTTTTGAAGGGTATGAAGTGGGGGTGGATTGATGAAGATGGATAAAAACCCATTGAGTCACATGTAAGCACATTAGGTTGCATGACAAGAAGCACTTTGCTTATGATGTATCTAGAATCATGCGTGCTTCACTTCATAATTCTCCACTTCCTAAGAGCAAACACCGTTTTTACAAAGGGGATATCAAAGAAAACAACACGCCTCCTTGACCTACAACGACTAAATTCAGCTTGACTCTCAATTTTTTTTATATGGCCTATATTATTTTATATAACGCCGACGAATATTTGATGGTTAGCCATGCTCCTAGATATAGGTTTCTTGCCTCTAATCCTGGTTCAAAACCTGGTCGGGTAGATGTGCATCCATCATTAAAGGATGGGTAAATCCAAAGGAAAAGTCTTCCGGTAGGGACTTAGAGCCGTGAGTATCGAGTCCAGGGGTTTTCAGGTTCGTGAAAGAACCTCAATCCTGAATAAAAAGCATTTGAGCAAAATTTAACCCATCTTCCTCCACCCCAGTAAATATCCTCGAAGTAATTTACTGACCACATTTCACTCGCTGGCATCTGTAGGGAAAAAAGTAACTAAATTAGAACGGTTAAGAAATTTCCCACCCATAGTAACCTATGGAGCAGAAACATGGACCCTATATGCAAATATCAGTTGACAGGTGGCCATTTTTTAATAGAAAATTCTGAGAATAATACCGGGACCAGTCAAAGTTAACAATAAATGGAGTATAAGGTCTAACACTGAACTCGATGATTTGATCTGGAAATAGTCTCATTTATAAAAATTATGAGGCTAAAGTGGATAGGACATATGAATAGAATGGAGGAAAATGGATAACCTTGTCATGTTTTTCTTAATCAACCACAGGGAAAAACAGAGGAAGCCCTAAAACCAGAAGATGAGATGATGTGGACAATGATATTAGGAAATGTAAAATCACAAGTTGGAATGTAAGATCGAATGACATAGACTATTTAACTCATGCCCCAAATGGGAGTCAAAGACCAATCACATTTCAATGATGTTTTATTTACAACCAATCACAGTCGTGTTTCGCCTAGAATTTACCAACTAAAGTTTATCATAAGTAATGCCACGAGTGAATTGATCTAGAGAATTTGGAAATCAAGAGTGGCATTTGTTAGGACTATTTAACGAATAAAATTAAGCTGTTTACTCACAAATCATTGTTTAACTATAGTTAATCAGAAATGTGAGTTTATGTTCATTCACTGCTGCTTGATCATATTATTTATTGCCAAATAAGATCGCAATGTTGTAAGAGTGCACCCAAGTGGAGAAATAATGAAACACATCAAACTATATATAATAATCAACATTACGGGTTATTAATTTATTTTTTTAGTAAACAACGCAGTAAAATCAAGGAATCTTTTCATTATTTGCTATATTCAATGTATTTGTTGGGGAAAAATAATGCTTTGACCTGTTCAGAACATTAAAAAGGAGGAACTTTCTTTATCACAAAAGCAGGAGCTGGTAAAGAGAAATCGATAAAGAGCGAGGTGAAACACGACTGTCATTAGTTGTAAAACAACATTCATTAAAACGTGATTGGTCATTAACTACCATTTGTAGCATTAGTTAAATAGTCATAATAAAGAAAACACCTCCCTTTTAACATTCTGAATAGGTCATAGCATTATTTTGCAGTGACTGACTCTGTAAGAAATACGGATACCAGATCGTATATATAGTGAATCAATGTCAACACATAGCGCATGCGGGAGTTAATATAAAAACCTTTGTAGCAATTGATTATACCACCAAAAAAAGAAACCAATGTTTGCACTTTCTTAAATGTATTTTTTTCCCAGGTAATAACATTCCAAAAAGAATATAATTGTCATATGTACATCATAGGACATCAGAAATGAATTAATATACAGTTTGATGTGTTTCATTTTTTCTCCACCAGAGTGCATTCTTACAATATTGCGTTCCTTTGGCAATAAATAATGATCCGGTTACAGTGATGAACAAAAGAAGCAAATGAAGCGTACCAATCTTTCTCATTTGTTTTCAAACATCGCCGTTTACATTAAATATATAAATATTTTAAAATAACTATATTTAAATAATGATTTGTGAGTAAACAGCTTAATTTTATTCGTTAAATAGTCCTAACAAATGCCACTCTTGTTTTCAAAATTCTCTAGTAAGTCGTGAATTTATCGGTAATTTGGAAATCACTCGTGGCATTACTTATGATAATTGTAGGAGGTCAGTGGAGGAGGCGAAGGTCCGCATTGTACCGTAGTGCCACTTAAGGAAAAGAAGAAACTTCCCACTAGGGGAGCACTCCTGACAAACGAGGATGAATCTATCAGTATCCTGAGTTTTCCCGATATAGCTTACTTTTAATGCTTTTTTTTTAACGGCAGACATTTTTCTATAGTTTAGTAGGCCTATTGACTTAGCTGTGAAGCGTCTATCAATTATACTTTACACAGTGTTCAGACCGCGTTGCTAGCAATCCCTATCGGGTAAAGGTATCTCTGTAGTCGCGACAGGCCTAGAAAGCCCTTGACTTATCACTGCTGCTGGCCTGCTATCACATAGATTGATGATCACACAGCCAGTAGGGGTGACATATGATCAGCATGTCGGTTCCCCAGCTATTATAACTGATTTTCTCAATGTGAAACCACTACATATTGTAGCTACCCAAGTTCTTCATGATGATAGGTGGGTACTGGTCCCATACTGGCCGAAATTTTATGAAAAAAATTCCTTCTTCCATGGGGATACTTCAGTAGGTACCAATCTGAATTGGCAATTAGGATATTGATAAAATTTTATTTTTACTGCAGATTACAAATCAAAGGCGGCTCCTCGGCGCAAGCGTTAGACGCTCGCCTCTTACCGCTGGGGTCCCGAGATCGAGTCTCGGTCGCTCCATGTAGGTTTTGTGGTGGACGAAACGGAGCATGGGCAGGTTTTTTTCAGTTTTCTCCAACCACAATTTAATTCCACCATTTTTCCATACTCATCCATTTCGCCTCATTTAGTTCATCTGCCCCTGTGATGGTGCGTCAGGCGTGGTCGGCCGGCACCATTGTCATTCACAGACCTCTATATAAGGGGCTTCATCTCATGTCATCCCTCGATCCGACTCTGAGTTGGACACGAGTTGATATTATTTTATTACAAATCAAGTTGATTCAGGAGGTAGCATTCGAGACTCATATTCGGGAGACCCTGGGTTCAGAAACGAAATCCTACTAACCTTATTGAGGACTGATTTCATTGTAATTGCCATTTATTCTCAAAGCAGTTTCACAATTTTTATTTAGTTTTCGCCCAGTGTGTTTATAATTCTTTAATTTTGAATTTTGCTTCTAGGTCTGTATTGCATCTCAACTATTTTTGCTGTTGGAGTTTATATAATAAAAGTCAATTCTAGAAAGTAAATAGCAAATTTAATTTCTTCCTGAAAATTTGTTTGGATATGCTTTTATTTCTCTTTCCTTTAGCATGCCCTTTGAAAACTTACACACTGCTTTTGATGGGACAGCAACTTAGAAGAAATGATGAGAACTGGGAAGGGGAATACAGCAACTGAAACTTGGGGATTGGGGAATTGACAAACTTTATCGCTACTGCCCTCTACATAGGAAAGTAAAACTTCTCTGGTTCTCCCAACTGAACCACTCGCTATGTGAATTATAATACTACTCCGAGAATTGTACAGAATTTAGATCCACTCTTCATTATTGCTTACAAAAATTACGAATTCGTTCATATTTAAATCAAGTTCAAAGATTGTAATCACAATTGAAGATTTTGGGAATAGAAAACAGGTAGATAAATGTTAGTTCCTTTTGAGGCAGTTGAAAAAAAATAAAGATGAATTGTGCTCACTTTAAATTTCAACTGTCGCATAACATGAAAATGGACACAATTTCCATTTTATGTGCCAGTTTGAATAATACAAAATGAATAATTCATCTTCAAAACAGTTTTTTTTATTCGTCTCAAAAAGTACTAAAATGGATCTATCAGGATTTTACCCCAAAGCCCCAATTCTTATATTCAGTGCAAATAAGACGATATTAATGAAGGTGTATTCATTTTATTTGGATGTTTTTCACTTTTAGAAAATATCGGTGTTCGATTCTTTGCATTTACAAAAAAAATCTTATATTCCACCGGTTTTATGTACTTCTTATAATGCCTAGCATCTCATCTCAACCACTTGCCATTCTACCAACCAAAGTGTTTTTTTTTTAGAGAAAATGAGCCTTGTGTTCTGGGACAATGTGACCAAATGCAGTGCTCTCACAATTGACATAATAAACACTAAGTTTAAACATAATCGGGAAGCGAGAAGACTAATGTATTTTTTCAAGCGTCTTGAGTCTGTTCAAACCCATACATCCCCATGTTGCGTAAGAGTGCTCCCTTGCAGGAGTTGCCGAAATTATTTAAGGGAACTGGGTATTGGTTTACACACAATAAATTAATTTTATATCCAAAAGTATATTTCAATGTTTCTCAGCTTGTATTGCTGATAACTAAATTTGTATAGATATACTCCGAACCTTTGTGCATTCAATGGTATAAGAAACAATTAATTGTTTTTGTTTTGAGGCGGAACGCTGACCACGGACCACTGAAATGATATCTACAAGAAAACAAGTGTAACTAAATTAGTATGGTTCAAATTCTTCCCTGTAGGGGGAAAGCGCCTAAATCTCTGTTAAGGGAAACATGGACTTACAAGATGATCTAAAGTAAGTACAACGTGTTAACTGATGGACTATTTTCCAACATTTTAAAATATATATTTAATTTCAGGTGCACTTTTCTTCAATATTTTTTTATTCAAATTCCTTGATTTTTTTTTAATTTGTTAAATGATGTCTGTTCTCAATTCTAAAGCCAAAGTTATTTAAATATTTCACTCTGAAGGTCAATATAAAACAATCTTTAATACGTAATGTTGAGTGATTCCGGGTTATGTGGCCGTGGTCCATAGTTGGTGTTGATACCAGACGTTTCGCCCTCAACTGCGGAGGACATCATCAGTGGCGAGTGCTTCTATGCGTGTTTCCTGGTCGGAAGATCTACTAAGTAGATCTACTAAGTAGATCTTCCGACCAGGAAACACGCATAGAAGCACTCGCCAGTGAAGATGCCCTCCGCAGTTGAGGGCGAAACGTCTGGTATCAACACCAACTATGGACCACGGCCACATAACCCGGAATCACTCAACATTACGATTACCGGCCGTGAAAGCCTGCATTCAACAATCTTTAATACGATTAACTTTTAAAAAAATATATTTTCTCTAACTAAATATTTTTTTTTGTTATGTATGACATATTAAAATAACTTTGGCTTTAGAATTGAGAACAGAGAACATTTAACAAATTTTTAAAAAATCAAGGAATCTGAATAAAAAATATTGAAGAAAAGTGCACTTGAAGTTAAATGTATATTTTAAAATGTTGGAAAATAGGCCATCAGTTAACATATTGTAATTACTTTAGATACAAAACCAATTAATTGCGTCTTACACCATTGAATGCACAAAGGTTCAGAGTATAACTAAACAAATGTTCAATTAGTTATCAGCAATATAAGCTGAGAAACACTGAAATATACTTTTGGATATAACATTAATTTATGATGTGTAAATTACTACCCAGTCCCCTTAATCCAGCTAATTTGGTTACAGATGTCAGCGAGTGACAAGTGGGTATTTCATCACCTCAAAGAGTTAGTAGTCAACTGAAGCTGAGAAAATTTTGGTCAGAGAACCTAATTTAGATTTAAGATTATATTACGAACCCGAAAATCTTCTGACACTGCACCCACGGTCGGAGAAATATACCCTTGGATTTTTTCAGTCCCGCGCCGTAGCCGAGCGGTTAAGGTAGGAAGCCTTGGAGCAGAGCTATGGGACTTGCGCTGGTTCGAGTCTCCATGGGGGAAGAAATTTTCTCATGGTATTTCGGCTAGTATGGGACCGGTGCCCACCCAGCATCGTGAGGCAATTGGGTAGCTACAATAAGTAGCGGCTCCAGGTTGAGGAACCAGCTATAACGGCTGGGGGACTCGACATGCTAACCACATGTCACCCCTACACTGGCTGTTGATCATCTACCTCTGTGATTGACACATGTGGATGTGAAGGGCCAGCAGCCGGTTGGTAAAAGGGCAACCGCTGAAAAGTGGAAAGACCCTCAATCGAATCGGATTTTTTCACCTAAAAAAAATCAATTAACACCGTGCTGGTTTGAAAACGCGACCTTCGGAGCCAAAGGCAAGGAACTTGATCAATAGACCACCGAGGCCGAGTAACTATCATGAGTAGTAGGTAAATAAATTTAATTTTACGGCGCTTTAACACAAAATATAACGTCGTGAATAGAAACTTTGGTTGGATCTAGTAGGCTACGTTAACCTGTTGTGTTTACCATATTTTTTATAGAACTTCTCCGATTTAATTTTAATAAATAAATATATTTATGACCTACGGAACACTAAGGTTCAATACCAAATTAAAGAAACCTTCAATTTAACCCTATCATTAGGTAACGAATCCAGTGCATATCTAAGATATTCAGTTCCCTAAAACAATACGATATTATCCTCCCATTTAAGCCTAGGCGTTCCCAATTGTATTTCCCACAAATATTTCTTTATTGTTATTATGAAATATTACTATAATAAAATGGGTCCTGATAATGAAATTCCAACCAGCAACTGCCTTTTACTGACGAGTATCAAGGGAGAAAACTTAAGTCAAGTTAATGGGGACTGCAATTTGAATTCTGATACTTTCAGAGGGTTTAAAACATACTTTGAGATCAAATTTGTTTGGTTCCATTTACTTTGGTTTCTTCATTAGACTGTCAAATTATGTCATTGTTCAAAAACTAACTGAAGATTTATTTAATTACAAATTAACTTTTAAACCTCACTGAAATCATTATTTAAACAATTAATATTAATTTATTTTATGAAAATAATATTAGGATTAACAAACATTTTCAGTTGGCTGTTTGAAATATTATTAAATGAAAAATTTGTTTATTATATCTCATTATTTTCTTTGTTTTTTTCATGTATATTAGATATAGAGACAGTCTACAAACCAATTTAATTTAGGCCTATCTTTCTTGTGTGGATTTTATTATTAGTTTTGGTCTTAATTTTAATTATCATTAATGTTGTTATGTTATCGATCTTAATCTTATTGAAATTACCTTATTGATCAAATTTTTATTCAGTATTTAATATTAGAGTTTATTGTGATTGCTATATTGTAATGTAACATATGTTTATCCTGGTGAGTTGGAGACAAGGCTACATGGCCCAAGCTAAATAAATAAACTATAGAGCTGAATCAGTTTCTAATTTTGATTTCGGAAAAAAAGTCACTTTTGTTTTTTATCTAATGCATCAATGCTATTTTGAAGTGTGCATTAGAGTCATTTGTGTTCTAAGAGAAGTTACATGTTCGTTATAATTTAGTGATTTAAAAATTACTAAAACTAAAGAATTAAAACTTTAAATGCATAATGCTAACTGAATGTAGCTACTGTCGGAAGATTTCATTAAATTAAGACTTCATTTGAAGTTTTTTTTATCTCTTGAGTTTCTTTCTGCAGATTAAAGAATCACTCGGAGTTTCCATTTATTCCATCATCTCATACTAAATTACCATCAGTGAAACTGAGCTGAAGTCTTCATCAGATTTTCATTTTCTAGGCTGTAGTCTTGTGCTTATATTCATCGGCTCAATTCTGAAAATGCCTGCTATTATGCATTACAGAGACTCTTGACGTCCCAACTCATTTAAAAAAAACGTTGAACTGAAAATATATAAAACTATTATTATACCACTTATACTATATGGATGCGAAACACGGACTCTTACTTTAAGGAAGGTAAGGAGATTACGAGTATTTGAGAATAAAGTTCTTAGGAATATTGTTGGACCAAAAAGAGAGGAACAGACAGGTGAATGGAGAAGACTACATAACAGTGAACTACATGAACTTTATAGGAAGCGAGATATAGTAAGAACAGTTGTCTCGTAGACTGTGATGGGCAGGACATGTGGCACGAGTGCGGAATGAAAGGCGTGCATGGAAGCTTCTTGTAGAAAATCAGAAGGAAAACGCCCAGTTGGTAGACTAAGGACGATGTGGGAGAATAACATTAACTATGATATGTGTGAAATAGATTATACAGGGAATGATTGGAAAATATTAGTTCAGGTTAGGGAAATGTATGGAGAGCTCATGTCCGCGCGGCCATGAACCTACGGCTTCGATAGTGCCAGTGAGTCAGTTAGTTTAATAGAATAGGACAAAAATATTTTAGACCTAAACAAGTATGTAGTTTAAAATTGATTTTGGTATGGAAATAATAGAAAAATTGTTTGGTGCTATGAATGTATGATAAACAATTGTTTAGCTTGGAATTCATTTTATAATGTAAATATAAGGATTGACTTAATTTAAATACCTGTAATAACTTACTGGCAGTATCGAACTCGTAAATTCATGACCGCGCGGACATAAGCCACGATACATCAAAATACGTATTTTTCAATTAATTCCAATAAAATGCAATTCCCTGAAATCATTATTAATGTTATTATCTCATCTAATTATTTTACTAGCTTCTGGACGCTTTCGTTCTGGTTTTCCTTCAGTGAGTTTCCACTCCATTCTTTCATTTCACATTGATGCCAAATGTCCTGCCCATCGCAGTCTATGATATTTAACTGTTCTTATTATATGTGGCTTCTCGTAAAGATCAAGCTGCTCACTGTTATGCAGTCTTGTCCACTCAATAGTCTGTTCGCCTATCTTTGGTCAAAAATATTTCCTAAAAAATTTATACTCATATACTCGTAATCTGTTCTCTTTCCTTAACCAATTCGCTTCAGGTTTAAATGCCCTATGCATTTCCCCGGAAATCGGATTAAAGTTATCGTAAATTATATTGTCTATTCAAAACAAACAAACGATAACGGGACTTGAAATAACAATAAGGGTGAAGTCAAAAACACATTCCTCTACTATTCAAAAATGTTAACAAAACATTACCCTGCCAAGGGATGTACAAAATATTGCAAAATATATATCAGCAGAGTTAAGCGAGTGTACCTCGTCTTTTGAGACGAATGGATTAATGTAAGAGACTATGTTTCTACCCTATATAATATATTTGGAAAAAGTACCGTTGGTATACTTTTGTGTAACTTTATTGAGAGAATAGTTTTATAATATGCGTGGAGGGAGGGAGTGAATGTGTGTGTGTGTGTGTGGGGGGGGGGATATTCCATTCCAAGTTTGTTTTGTAGTCTAAATCTTAATATATTGTACAAAGGATGAAGTTGCATTTACAATGAGAGATGCGTGTGTGTGTGTGTGTGTGTGTATGTGTGTGTGTGTGTACACAGTAAAACGTGTTTAATGCGGAACGTGAATAATGCAGAAATCTGTGCAGTGTGAACAAATTTATTGGTTTCGGCAAAATAATAGTAATTGTACGTGTATTTATTTTGTATAAAACGGAATTTGTCCAACGTGGAAATGGAAGGATATTTCTACACAATTCATGAAAAAACATTTTTATAAGGCAAGAAAGAGAGAGAGATAAATTAGTTTCCACTTTATTGAATTCCCCGTTAGGCAAATTAACAATAAGTGATGATTCCTGCCATCCATGCCGGGTGAAGTAGAGTTTCTACCTGTATCTGGAATTTTCTTTCGGCCTCACTGCACACCCGTTTTGCAAAATACATGTTCGTTTAACAAATATTTGGCGTGTGACATCTGTCTTACAAATAATCAGTGCACTGTAAAATCTTAAATTAGTTTAAGATTTGAGACTGATTATGTTCGTATCTTTCACAGGTAGCATTCTAAATTTACGGAAAAAAGATGGCTAAATCATATGTATCATTGTCATTAAACGAAAAAGTGAAAGTGATTGAAGATAAAGAAAAACAAACTCTCAGTACGCGAAATAATGCCTACATTTAAATGTGAAAAAACCCAATTTGTGAGATTTTGAAACGCATAGGGAAAAATAACGAATGAATGGATGCAAGGAAATGGTCAAATGAAAAGCAAAAATTAATTAATTAATTAATTAAATTAAACAATGAAGTCAACGAGGTGTGTTTTACAAATCCATGATCAAAAATCTCCAAATTTCCGGACCGATGCTCCAAAGTCAAACTCTAGCTTTTGCTATATCCCTAGGGAATAACGATTTCAAGGCATCGTTAGATTGGTTGTGGAGAGTTTTAAAAGACGACAAAATGTAATGTGGAATCAAATCAGCAAGGAATCAAAGGCTGTGGACGAAAGTATAGTTAGTGAATTGAAATCGAAACTTACTTACTTACTTACTTACTTACTCACTGGCACTATCGAACCCGTAGGTTCATGGCCGCGCGGACATAAGCTCTCCATACATCCCTATCCTGAGCCAATGCTTTCCAATCATTCCCTGTATAATCTACTTCCCTTAAATCATAGTTAATGTTGTTCTCCCACCTCATTCTTGGTCTACCAACTGGGCGTTTTCCCTCTGGCTTTCCTACAAGAAGCTTCCATGCACGTCTTTCATTCCCCATACGTGCAACATGTCCTGCCCATCGCAGTCTACGAGACTTAACTGTTCTTATTATATCTGGCTTCCTATAAAGACCATGTAGTTCATTGTTACGTAGTCTTCTCCATTCTCCTGTCTGTTCATCCCTCTTTGGTCCAAAAATCTTCCTAAGAACCTTATTCTCAAATACTCGTAACCTTCTTTCCTCCCTTAAAGTAAGAGTCCATGTTTCGCACCCATATAATATAACTGGTAGAATAATAGTTTTATATCTTTTCAGCTTAACGTTTTTTGAAAGGAGTTGGGACATCAAAAGTCTCTGCAATGCATAATAGCATGCATTTCCAGAATTGAGCCTATGTTTAATTTCTTTGTGCATCTCATTCCTATTTGTGATTATTGTTCTAGGTATTTGAATTCAGCCACTTCCTCAAAACTTCCCTCATTTGTCATTAGCTGTCCATTTCCATTATATACTGAATTTCTACCTGTGACCACATATTTAGTTTTACTGATATTTACTTCCAGTCCTAATTTCTTAGTGTTACTCAATAGTGTGTGCGTGTTGGCCTTTAGTATCTCCTCGCTATCGGCCAATAGTACTACATCATCAGCATAAACTAACAGCTTATTAATACCATTGAGTTGTAAGCCTTCCTCATTCTCTAAAGATTTAATGGCATGCTCTAGTACAAAATTAAATAGTAGAGGAGATAGTGCATCTCCTTGCTTCAACCCATTCTGGATTTCAAAAGTGTCTGAAAACTGTTTGCCTACACGCACCCTACTATTTGAGCCATTTAGACACATTCGTATAAGTCTAACTAACTTTTTAGGAATTCCGAACTCCAGCAGGATACTATATAACTTCTCCCTCTTAATTGAATCATATGCTTTTTTGAAGTCTACATATAGTTGAAACTGCATACTTTAATTTCAGAATACGCGCCTAAGAGATATGTAACGCTGACGAAACGGGACTGTTTTTTTTTTTCGCGTGTTACCGTCGAAGTCCCTCGTACATACTAAATATCACTTTCCAACGGCAGCGAAACTACAATAATCCAATATACATAAAAAATACATTTATGGTGCTCTGTAATCTAAGATTGGTTAATTTTTTTTTTTGTTTTTTTATAATGCTTAATCTTGTCTAATGGGGACAAAAAAAATTGGTCCCATGTGGTTCCGCTTTCAACAAGTTTTAAAGTAGCCTATATATAGAATGCTTGAGGTGAGGCGGGATGAGGCGTATGACATCCCTGTACTTAACTGAATGTTTTAAAAACAATCAGTTGATTTTTAGCATCAATGACAGCATACCGAAATCTTTTATTTGAACTATTAACTTATAATTTACAAATGTGTTTTCAAAATATTTTTTTAATTTTAAATTTAATATACCCTAATCCGGTCGTATGTTGTCATAAATACTATACCGACTGTCTATGCGCCCAAAGGCTAGAATCTTAACTCTAGAAAATAATGTTTGAATATAGGGCAATTATTGTAGCATTATACAGAGCAGAAGTAATATATATGTGTGTGTGTGTGTGCAGATTTAGGTATAAATTATTTTGGTGAATACAATAGAAGTACCCAGTACATTTTGGGTTATTCGCCCTCATTACAAACTAATGCGCCAATACATTTATGTATATATTTTTTGAGAAAAAATCATCGGTTGTTCAGATTACTAATCCTGTTTAGCCACCGTATATAGATCAACCAATTCAGAAAACAATGAGAACATGTGGAAGACATTCTAAGGTTATGTAATGCATGCGTGATTTTATTATAACGCGTTATTTTTTTTAACTACCGTAATATGTTCATAACCGAAGAAACAAAGACAATAAACTAACCAATTCACTGAAATGAACGAATCCGTAAGATCATGGCCGCGTAGACATATTCTCTATTCATCCTTATCCTGAACATTTTCAAACAATTCCCTGAATAATTTATCTCCCTCAAATCTATGTTATTCTCCCACCTCATTGTTTGCGATTATACGAGGTATATTTTCGTAATATGTACATAAATGAGAAAGCCATCCAGATTCGTTTTTTATTCCATCTCAAGAGTTGTTTGCACGGATGACACAGAGGAATAGAAACTATTTCTAAGGCTTTTCATGTTTATTTGCATGAATTAATGATGATGTGAGTATATATATATATATATATATATATATATATATTTATTTATTTATTTATTTATTTATTTATTTATTTATTTATTTATTTAGTAATTAAATCATACCGGCGTGCGTTGCTACGCCTAAATAAATGAAATATTAAAAGTTAATTAAATTGTATGGTACCCGCTGAGACGAACCGAACATGGTTGCTAGTTAGTTTTTAGTTTAGAATTTCTGGTAAACCTCCACTTTTAATTGTCGGATTTCGCTCATTTTTGGATAATACATACCTCGGTTCATTTTAATAGGATATACTAAGTTTCGTTGTGTAATATCGAAAATTGTGACCGCTAGAGAAATTTTTAATTTTTCACTTCAGGTGAATTCCTACACCTATTGGTTTAGAGGGTTCAATTGCGAATATAAACCTTCCAGGACCTACTCCTACAAAACAATTCATCAAAATAGGTCCAGTCACTTAGGCGATTTTTAATTTCGGATTTCAGATAAACCTCCATTTCTAATTGTCAGATTTCGCTCATTTTTGGAAAATATCTACCTCGTTTTTTTAGTAGGATATACTGAGTTTTGTTGTTAAACAAAGAAAATTGTGACCGCTAGAGCGATTTTTAATGTTTTACTTCATGTGAACTCTTACACCTAATGGTTTTAGAGGGTCCAATTGTGAATCCAAACCACGGAGGGACGCAATCAGACAAAAAGAAAAAAAAATCATCAAAAATCGGTCCAGTCATTTAAGAGAATATCGATGACAAACACACGTACAGAAGAATTATATATATATATATATATACATATATATATATATATATTGTTCTTTAATCATTGAACGAAAATAGGCACGAATGGTTATGAAGCCCAAAAAGTACAGTAAAGTGATCCCACGACAAGCCTCGAGAGGCCCTTGGGGTAGTGGGAGGTTAATGCTCCCACTTTTTCTGGACAATCGGCACTAGATGTCAGCCGGGTTGTCAACCCTGCGTGACGGCCGCCTTTACCCCCAGAACAAGCGTCTGGTACTAATTTCAGTTAAAGGCTGAGTCGACCCTAGGGCCATGGTGCCGCCAGAGGGTTTGGGTCAGTTTAAAAATCCTGACCCCACCGGGACTCGAACCCTCGACCTTCCGGCTTGTAGCGCAGTGCCTAAACCACTATGCTAAGGCGTGCCCCTGCACAGTGTTATTGTAAATTGTTATTTTTGAAAAATCAGTAAATCAGTTATTGCTACTTAAAAGAGTTATTTTACCCCCAAGTATCTCATCTGTAACCCCAAACATTCTTTCAGCAAGGCGGAGCGTCACTTCACTGAAAACTGAACGTTCGGAAATCGCTCACAGAATCCTTTCCAGATCACTGGATTGTCGCGGCGGACCCATTTGCTGGTCACTACGTTCGCCAGGCATCACTCCAGTGGACTTTTTCCTCTGGGTATATGTTACAGCCCGTATGTCTGCAATACCAGTACAATATCTTCATGTTTTACGAACCCATATCATTGACACAATTGCAACATAATCAATATACATGTTGTTCAGAATGTGACATGAAATCGAATTCAGACATAATATTTTTCATGCTACAATTGTTCACATAGTGTGTGCGGCAATGGAAATTCTTTAAATTTGCCTTTCGTTTAATATCGGCCTCATTTCATAATTCCGCATAATTTGTTAGTTCTAATTAATTAAAATGTGGGAGGTTTGAATGGGTCACTTTGTATTATTGATTTAGTAAGTATAATTGAGGAGTTGAATGGAATATGGGCACAATTAAAAAATATATATACGTTTTGAGATATTAGCAATTGATATGTAACTAAATGCATAACATTGTTGTTTATTTTAATTGATACAATCAGTTGCTGAACCTGCTGTAATCGAGATATCGAAACGAAACTTTCAACTTGACCAACTACAAAACGGCGAGTCCAAAAATGCATTGAACGGAAAAAGGGCAAAACATGAGTTATGCCCATATTCCATTCAACTCCTCAGTTAAGGGAGGAACCACTTGAATTAGTATATTACAATGCTAGGTTGAGAAGTGGTTTTTACAGAAGCGAGGATATGATTAAAAACCGAACGGTTGCGTGGTTTTTAATATCCGAGATGGCAACCGCGAAATTTAGGAAATTGAACTTTCAATCATGGTCGCCATTGCTGTAAGTACGACAGAACACACTATTGCGCAAAAAATAAACATTTCAATAAGATGAGTACAAAATGAAAAAAGACTGCTCATTGAAGTAAACTGTCCGAGGGCACTAGTTGTTAACATGCACTCCTCTGGCTCCGATGTTCGCGGGTCCAAACCGACCGTGCTAGAGTGGATTTAAAACGACGTAAAATCTTGAATATAGTTTACTTCTGAAGTGATCTAAAGTCGTGTGCCTGTAGAGTTTGATTGATTGATTGATTGATTGGATGAATGATTGACCCCCGCTTGGGGTATGGGTGTTTCTCTAGTGGGGAATTGTAATATAATTACGCTTCTCATATATATATATATATATATATATGAGTGAGTGAAATGTGGTTAGTATATCGCTTCGAGGAGGAATCTAGTAGAAAACTAAGGTATTATTTTGTTGGAAGAAGCTAGGTTAAGTTTTGCTCAGAAGCATTTCTTTTCAGGCTTTAGGTTCTTCTGTGAGCCCGAAAATCTTCATACTCGGGACCCATGGCTTAAAAGTCACTCCAGGAGGACTTGTTCCTTGGATTTTGCCATCCTAAAATCCATCAACACATGACCCTTGGGACCAGAGCTAAGGAACATAATCACTGGACCACGAGTACCGACTGCTGCAAATGTACTTAAATAAGAGGTTTCTTAAAAAAGTTAGGGTAACAGAGTGGAACCCTTGAAAGAGGTAGTCCACTCCAGGGAGTAGGCGCCCCTGCCCTTTTGTGAGCTCCAGGTCCCACTCGCCCAGTGGGTAGTACCTGGGTAGGGCCCCGTCCACAGGGTTATGTGGGGAGAAGAGAAGTCCCCAAAGCCGTAGTGAAGGCAACTTCTATAGGAGACGAAAACTCCGAAATTGCAGTTCCCTGCCCTCCAGGAAGAGGGGTTTGGCTAGAGACTGGTAACCTCTACTAGTAAAAAATAACTTACTCATAAACTTCAGCAGAAGAAAAGCCGGATTGAAAATAAAGGAATAAAATTAGATAAAACACACTACTTTAAAACACTATTATAGGCTGATGACCAGGTAATAATAGCAAATACGGAAGAAGAACTTCAAAGGTATATTTTTAAACTACATAATATATGTGAACAATATAATCTCAAAATATCCATAGAAAAAACTAAGGTAATGGCGTTCCAAGGGAAAAATCAAATCAGATCCAAAATAGTAATAGGAAACAAAATCATAGAACAGGTGAACCATCTCAATTATCTAGGATGTGACATTTCATTTAATTATGATAATGATATAACTAATAAAATAGCTAAATTCCAGGGAATATGCGGTACGATAAAACGATCACTAAATAACAAAATAACAAGAGAGACCCAATTGAAATTTTATAAACCGTTGTCAGTACCGGTACTGCTGTGTGGTTCAGAAGCCTGGATACATAAAAGACAAGATCTAAGTAGGATAACGGCGGCAGAAATTAAATTTTTGAGATCTGTTAAAGGGTGCACTAAGGAAGATAGAATCAAGAACACAGAAATAAGACAGGAACTTGAAATATTTGCAATAACTGATAAAATAGATACAAATAGACAAAAATGGAATCAACACATTGACAGAATGAATGAAGATAGATATCCAAAACAAATAAAATACAAACCTAAAGGCACCCGAGATGTGGGCAGACCTAGAAAGAGATGGGCTGAAGTCGGAACGGGTCAACAGACCTAATCCATGCATGCAGATGATGATAATGATGATGAAAAAGGTCATCTTTTTCACGCCCATGTTTTAATTCAGGTGGCAATAACTTCAGAGAGTAAACAGCATCGTTAAATAAGGAAATGTAATAATTTGAATACAATATATAATCGTATTATCATAAGTAAGGCCACGAGTGATTTCCAATTTTTCTAGAGGATCTGGAAATCAAGAGTGGCATTTGTTAGGACTCTTTAACGAATAAAATTAAGCTGTTTACTCACAAATCATTATTTAAGGTGAAACGGCAGGCACTATCCCATCAATGCTATAACATGGGAATTTGAGACCTATTTTCTCAGGAACGGCCAGATGAACCGTAATGAAATTTTTACAGCATATTAAATGAGGCTTGTAAAGACCACTGAACCTCAGTCATACTTGTATCTAAATACTAATGTCCTATATATGTTTTTGCCACTAGTCTCTTTTTTTATTAAAAAATAGTTTTAAAAACTAATAACTAAGGATCTATACAAGAGAACATCACGATTGTAGTTCCACAGCTTTAGTATAAGTAGGTTTACTGTCTGTAAAAACTGTATATAAATATGTCCAATAGTTCCTGAGATAATGGGGCAAATGCTCCAAAATTTTCACTTTCCAGTAAACAAGGTTTGACGTGTAATTGTATTACAGGCTGACAGCTGTCAATTAAAAAAAATAATTAACACGCTTATAATTAGCATTTTGTAACAAATGATATACAGAAATGTTCTGAAACGAACAGACTATCTAATTATGAAAAAAAAATTGATTTTTTTTTTTTCAAATTTTGGCCTACCGTCTTACCTTAAATATAGTTATTTTAAAATATTTATATATTTAATGTAAACAGCGATGTTTGGAAACAAATGAGAAATGTTTGTTTATGCTTCTTTTGTTAATCCACTGCAACCAGATTATATTATTTATTGCCAAATAGAATCGCAGTATTGTAAGAATACACCCTAGTGGAGAAAAAATGAAACACATCAAACTGTATATTATAACGAACCTTGGATTTTATTAATTCTATTTTTGGAAAACAACTCCGTAAAATCGTTATTAAAAACACAATTTTTGAACACACAATTATCAAATGTGGAGGTCGATGGAACCTGTTCGTTATTTGCTATATTTAACGTATTTGTTAGAGAGTCAGTCACTGTAAAATAATGCTCTGACCTGTTCAGAATATTAAAAAGGAGGAGCTTTCTTTAATATGATAAACAGAAGTAATTAAATGTGTAGGCGAAACACACTGTAATTGAAACGTGATTGGTTATTAACTCCCATTTGGGGCATGAGTTAAATGGTCATTAAAAAATAAAGCCTACAAGCGTAGAGCTAACAGTGACATTTTGTAAGTAGTCAGAAATAAACTAAAACTCAACTTAATTGCTTTTTATCTTTTAACAGTTATAAGGTAACTCTGAACCATTGCATTTCGAAACCTATCTTGAAATTTCTTCCAGAGGAGCGTTGTGATCTGCCAAGGGGTGTAAAAATTACTTGCCTTTTTAACTGCAAGACGTTAAACTCCAGCACTTAATCTCTCATTTAAACAATAGGGAATAATACAACTCGTGAATAAGTAAATTGGATAATCCTCACTACCTGCCGTCCGAACAGCGTCCCGTATTATTCAACTAAGCTTTTACTCATACATGGAGTCCATCTGCTCCGTACAGTGTCGGATTCTAGCTTCGATTTCAGTACCTTGCAGTTAAAAACGACAATTTCTTTTTACACAAGCTTGATACATCACAACGCTTCTCTGGGAAACTTTTCAATGTAGGTTTCGGTATGCAATTGTTAAGAAAATATTTAGTGAAACTCTAACGGCGTGTAATTGGAATTATCTGATAACAGAATAAATGTGTCCCGAAACATATTCTAAGGTAAATACTTATCAAGTGATGTTTTAGTGTAGGCTATTAATAACACTGGGGAACAAAAAAATATTTTTTTCTTGGTGCCTGAAATTTTTCACCTGATTCTGGGTATTTCGGCACTGCTGATTCCAAAAATGTCATCCATTTTGTTGCAGCAGCTCTAGTTTGCAAGATATTGATGATACTGCTCTTATGTACCACCATTGTAAATCGATTGTTTGCATAATACTAATTGATTTAATCCAAGTTATATTCATGTTGTTGTTGCCGTTTGCATATGTAATTTTACTAATTTGACAATTGTTTATCCTTTTTCTAGACTGACATGGCTTCAACACGAAGAAAATGTGTGAATAATCCTGATGTGTTTTGTTTCATCTGTGGGGAGTACACATTCACTCAACAAAGAAAACCTATAACTGACTTTGTAAGAAGAGCTTATTTGGCCTATTTCAAAGTACAACTGGGAGATCAAGATAAGCCTTGGGCACCTCACATTGTATGTAAAACGTGCACAGAGCATCTACGACAATGGACAAATGGGAAACGGAAATGCTTGAAATTTGGGGAACCAATGATCTGGCGAGAACAAATTAACCATAGTGATGACTGCTATTTTTGTTCAGTCAATGTAAAGGGCATCAATAGCAAAAACCGGAATAGATGGGTATATCCCAATCTACGCTCCGCAAGACGCCCTGTTCCACATTCAGAGGAGATACCTGTTCCAATTTTTACCAGTCTTCCAGAGTCACCAGAAGAAGAGGATGATTGAGCTGGGTGTAAGAAAATACACACCAAGTGAATGGCGGTTATTTATAGATAGCTCCAAACGCAGCCTAAAATGTGTTCTTTTGCATAATGGGAACATATACAGGTCAATCCCAATTGGTCACTCAGTTTCTATGCGTGAAAATCAACATACAATAGCTACAGTGCTAGAGAAGATCTCTTACCGTGATCACCAATGGGTAATGTGTGTCGATCTCAAGATGGTGAATTTTCTTCTAGGACAACAAGGTGGGTACACCAAATACCCATGCTTTATATGTTTATGGGACTCTAGAGCCAAAGATCAACATTGGGTGAGAAGCATTGGCCTCTTAGAGAAAGCATGACCGTTGGAGAAAAAAACATCGTTGCAGAACCTTTGGTTGACAGAAACAACATCATCTTGCCACCACTGCATATTAAACTTGGTTTAATGAAACAGTTCATCAAGGCGTTGAATAGAGATGGAACATGTTTTGGCTACATATGTACAAATTTCCTGCACTGAGTAAGGAAAAAATAAAAGCAGGTATATTGGATGGCCCACAAATCCGCCAACTTATTAATGACCATCAATTTCAAGACTCAATGAATGATACTGAAGCAGCCGCATGGTCTTCGTTCTGTATGGTAGTGAAGAATTTCCTTGGAAACTATAAGTCTCCTAATAGTGATGAACTAGTGGAGAATATGCTCACTGCTTTTTGTGCACTAGGTTGTAACATGAGCATCAAATTACACTACCTACACAGTCATTTGGATCGATTTCCAGACAATCTTGGAGATGTAAGTGAGGAACAGGGTGAGCGTTTTCACCAGGAATTAAGTACAATGGAAGAAAGGTATCGTGGACGGTGGGATATACATATGATGGCGGACTACTGTTGGAGCATCCACCGAGAATGTCCAAGATCATTGCATCGGAGGAAATCACAGAAACGGGGATTCTGCGACCTGATGGAGGAAAATTAATGATTCTAACGAGACTAATGTGTAAATAAATTATGGTAGTTATATAGATACAGTTGTTTCATGAAAAAGAAAGTATTTGTTCTTTTGTATTTAATTGTATGCGAGTAATATAGTTGTATATGTGGACCAGTATTTTTGAACTGGTATATAATTTGAATAAACTCTATCTCAAAAACTAGAGCTGATAGGACGAAACTGAAATCATCTTTGGAATCAGTGACCCAAATATACCCATAAATAGGTGAAAACATTAAGGCACCAAAATCACTGTTCCCCAGTGTAATTTAATAGCAACATTTCGTATAGTTTCTAACTAATACCCGGCGTGCGTAGCTGCCCCTAAATAAATTAAATGTGTTTGTATGTTAGTTGAATAAGTAAAAATATATTTTTTTATTAGGAATATTCCACAATATAGTGTTTCTACTTCAACCCAAAGTGATTTGTCGCGAAACGTCCCTGTCTAAAGCATCTTCTTCCCTCAAATTTCCACTTTCCATACTTCTCCTTAGTCTATCTATCCAACTTCTGTTAGTCTGCCTCTTCCACTTCCATTAGCTTTCCAATCAAGGATCTTCTTTGGCAAATAAAATAATAAAATGATTATACATTTATATCGTAATTACTTTTAGATGCCCTGTGCTGATTACCCAGCGTTGCCCGGGAATCTATTTATCTAGATTTTCTTAGCAACAATGAGGTGAAAGACAAAAATGGTTACTGTGAGTTTTGCTGTCGCAGACATTTTTGTAGAATTTTTAGAGATGATAAATTTAGTGTACATTAATTTAATATATATGTTATGGTTCAGGCAGTAAGTCATTGAACTGTCCAAAAATTCCGAAAAATACGTTTTTCTCTACAAAGGGTGATTTTTAAGGGTGAAGGGGTTGAGTATTACAACTCTCTTATAGCCTGAAACCTTCCCGGGAAACTCAACATTTTGCAAAAAGCCCCATCACAATCGAATAAGCGGTACGGCAGCGCATAAAGGACAGACAGATATACGTTCATATATATATATATATATATATATATATATATATATATATATATAGGGCCTATAGTTAAATCCGGGCTGTTGTAATATCGGAACTCCTAAACAGAAATATTTCCCCAAGAACCGGTTGGCTTCAAAGTAGTTTCACAGTAAAAAGAAGAGGATAAGAAGATATTATTGACCAAATGGAAAAGGAAGACATAATTTGTCGTCATTTATTTTATCAATTAGCTGTGTGATTGTTTTATAAATTATTGAATAGCATTGTATTAATTACAAATGGTTTGAGATTCACTGACAAGGAAATTCTGTGACGTGTTATTGATGCTGACGTTGTAGAAGGGACCGACCCTCGCCGTGGAAAGCTATTAACTTTCCTACTGTTTGGTAGTAAAAGTATTACTTTGAAGCCACATGAGAATTATGCTGGAAAAGTTAGCTGGTTGTAGCAAATAAATCCCAGCCATTGTAGGGGTATCTCAGCGGACAAATTGGCAGCATTCTGGTTCAGTGATCATAAGATAGCTTGTTTAAGGCAACTCTGAGCAAATTACAAAGGCAATGCATATAAATGACACGGATCTCCCCTTATATAGATCTATTCGTTCAAGGATCAGTAACTAAGGAGAACAAAACTTTAGTTAATTGAGGGAATTGCGATGGTCAGTAAAACGAATTTGCAGATAGAAAGAAGCGTGAAATAACTTCCAAAAAATAGTGAGAGAGAGGGAGAGAGACAAATCGGGGTGTGGTTGTGACGTAGACCCGGCCGTATGTTTTACGTGAATGTTTTACGTCAATGTTAGTCGTAATCAGATAAGGGTAACCCATTGCAAGCCGGATCTTATTTGGCAGTCCACCCAACTCGTTAACACTAATTTTGTGAATTTTTCGCCTGGCTGTAGCAGCTTTATTGTAATAGAAGCGATTACAACTTCCACTTGTATAGGTTAGGCCGCCAGATCTGCAGATTTACTGGCGCCGACGTTGATCCGCTCAGACGCCTTAATTCTTTCACGTTCCCAGCACCGCTTCACTCTGTCATATTGTATTGTATGGGTACTTCGGGATTGTTCTTGAGAAGCCCTTTCCAACCGTATACGATCTCTATATTTTGATTTGACTTTGTGACAGGTATAGACGGATATTGCATTACTTATTTTAATATTTTTTTTTTACTTGAACAGCATATAATTCACTATACTATTTTTTTCACACTAATGCTTTATATACGCAATGGGTAGATCCTGACGAGATCTGACGACTGAACTCAAACGAACGTCGTAACATCTCAGAGTCAAAATTTATACTAAACGAAAATTATGTGACGCATCGAGTCGACCTCAAAATGGCGGCGCTTCTCCCTCCGTCGCGCACGATGCGCCACAGTCCACACTCAACGTAACGGATTCCTTAATCCGTTATCTATAGAGTGGTGTAATGAAATGTTCTACCTAGATGCTAGATATGTAACAGCAACACCAAACTCTATCCCCCAATTCTGTTATCATCAGTTTTCTGAATTGCCTCCCACTATAGACGCAAATTTAAAGACGTCAAAAATACGAATGAGCTGGATCATATTATAATATTTAATACTAGTACTCGGGAAGTACTATAAGCTGGTCAGATCATCTTTGAAGAAGGCTACGACATGGTGATGGAAACATTAGATCAAAATCTCAGAATCAGTGATACTCGGTCAAAAAAAACTCTAATATATTCGACCATAGTTAATAAGTGAAGTGACCCTGGCCATCGTACCACTTCGTGACGTGAAATTATCGATAATTTGGAAATAACTTATGAGGGCAGAATTTTTAGGATCAAACCCGCATTCAAATGGAGAGGATTTTTCTCGGTGTTCAATTATTTTTTTTTGATAAAATTGAGGCTAGACTTATTACGACTGTAGATAAAATAATAATGAATAAGGCTATAATTATTATTATAAAGATTATTTATCTTGTGTCTGTTTAACTCATAGACCGATAATCGTGCCTCTTCCTGTTCGTAATTAGAGATATCTCCGCAAATTAACTTATTTGACAAGGATATCTTCCTGTTCGTAATTAGAGATATCTCCGCAAATTAACTTATTTGACAAGGATATCTTCCTGTTCGTAATGAGAGATATCTCCGCAAATTAACTTATTTGACAAGGATATCTTCCTGTTCGTAATGAGAGATATCTCCGCAAATTAACTTATTTGACAAGGATATCTTCCTGTTCGTAATTAGAGATATCTCCGCAAATTAACTTATTTGACAAGGATATCTTCCTGTTCGTAATGAGAGATATCTCCGCAAATTAACTTATTTGACAAGGATATCTTCCTGTTCGTAATGAGAGATATCTCCGCAAATTAACTTATTTGACAAGGATATCTTCCTGTTCGTAATGAGAGATATCTCCGCAAATTAACTTATTTGACCAGGATATCAATTCAACAATCCACGATCGATATGGTACAGCAAGAAACTCCAAATAAAACAGCTTAAAAAATTACCACAAAAATAATGGTTAGTTCTGTTGCCTTAAAAAATGATTAAATGTTGTATAATGAATCTACATTATTGTTAAGTTATTTTTCATACAATCATCTGTTATTGATTTTTCCCAAGCCCAAAGAGATTTAACAGTAAATATATGTAATTTATAACTACACAGCCGGCTTACAAATCGCCCGGAAGTAAGATCGGAATACATAACCTCACATTTGGTAAATATTAAACATTATAATTATGTTTAGCTTCTGATATTGTATTAGTCGCTAAATAGTCGCTCCAAATCCAACGCGAGTTTGAGTTCTTCTTTAGACAAAATCACTCGCGACTTTGTCGCTCGTGATTTTTTTTTTTTAGAAAACCGCAACCTCTTGCTAGATTACTGTTGATAATTTAAACAAGCAATATCTTCTGGAGATGTCACCCAGAATAGACGATGAAACGTCTAGAAGACTACACTGCAAGACACGGCCAAGAATCCCGAAAATATATTTTAAAATGCATAACGATAGCCGTGAAAGTCTTAATCAGTATAGAGAAAATGAAGACAAAAGTTGAGAATGTCAAAACATTCCATTGGAAGTTGTAAACCTGCCGTAGAAGAAACCCCAAGCCTGAAATAGGTGGCCTCTGTTGAAAATATGTCGGCCCGTCCCAGTTTTGAATTACGACAGTAATGACCTGCGCGTCATCAAATAAAACAACTACTTACTTGATTGCACTGGCTCACGTGCTGGAATTAGAGATATGAACTAAGGTTTAGCTCGTCTAGTTAATTTGTTTAATTTAGTTAATGAGTCGCAGTCATGAACTGTTGCTATGAATAGCAATACTGTGGTAAGAAGTTTGCGTTTTCGGTATCGGATTGAGGTTGAATGCATGCAACAGTCAGGAAGATCCTACGATGTACATTCTCTAGAATATTCTAACATAAACGTCAGAAATAATGGCGTCGTTTCATTTTTAAGTGCATTAAATTGTGGTTATTTTCAGCAATTGTATGCAATTTGAATTTCTCCTACTTGACAGCTGTCCTGTTTGCTTTGTAATTTTTCATATCTACAAGTTGTCATGAAAATTTTACGTATTTGAATATTCATATGTTTACAGGAGAATGAAGAGCCACGTATTTAATAAGTAAAGTAAAGTGATCCCACAACAGACCCGGAGGTCCTTGGGGTAGTAGGAGGTTAAGGTTCCCACTTTTTCTAGACAATCGGCACTTTATGTCAGCCGGGTTGTCAGCCCTGCGTGACGGCCGCCTTTACCCCCAGAACAAGTGTCTGGTACTCATTTCCGTTAGAGGCTGAGTCGACCCCAGGGCCATAGTGCCGCCAGAAGGTTTGGGTCAGTTTAAAAATCCTGACCCCAACGGGACTTGAACCCTCGACCCTCCGGCTTGTAGCTCAGTGCCTTAACCACTACGCTACTTAATAGTAAACTATTCTTTGATCCAAGCATAACATATTCTTTATCTATTATTTTCTTTGTTAAAGACTCTTAAGTGTAAAGTTCAATAGTTGAACGAAATCTGCAACAAAAGCTAATTGAACGTGAGAATTTTAATAATGAACTATTTTCTTTGTCCACTCCTAGTCGTGTTACGCGTGATGTCTACAACACTGAATGAACGTCTTGAGTTAGACACCCTGTACAGTAAATGATTTTTTTAAAGAATATGAATAAATTTTATTCATAATGTGTTTATCCAACGCCCCCAGTTGTCATTTGGTCATTCCTGGTGTTGTCTCCTGGCATTGGCGTAATTGTAATCCACTTCTGAGTGTTGGGGCGCCTGGAAGGCGGGGTTACGCTGCCCCGATGACATAATGGGTGATGATGAGTCCCTAATCCTAAACTTGATATAAGGATAATATGAATGGTGAAGACCATATGATGTTCGGGGACCGATTTGGGCCTTAAAAGTTTCCTGACATTTGTCTTGCTGGTGAGGAAACATGGCAGCACGCTACCTCGAGATCACAGTGGGGGACATTCACTGTATCCAGTACTGACACCCGAATGAGCAAGTGCTCGTGTTCGGGAGGGTTTAGTTACAGAAATAATACATACAGAATAAATACATTATAAGTTTTAGTTCAAAGGAGAGGGAAAACAAAATATGTAAATTCAGGAGCCTGTTTTAATACATTAAATATTTTCTTGCACATAAAAAATAAAAAAATCGAAATGAAATAAAATAAAACAATATAGCATAGATTAATACTAGTGAAGAAGGTAATTAAATATATTATGAAATAATATAAAACAAAACAAAAAGGTAGGATAAGGTTACAGAATGTAAAACGCACTCCGACACAAATAATTAATACAAAGGATTACTGATAATATATTACTACTTTGATGTTTTTTATATTATAATATTTTAATATTATATTAAATTGTTTTGTTTCGAGATTAAAGTTGAAGGGTTAATAAGAAAGTGGGATTACTACGACGGATATGTTGAAAGTTATTTACATATTTTAATCAACAAGTAAATGATTATTCCAACATAAAAAATAATGAAATTGTAAATCCTACCAGTAGAGTCGGGATTTTTATGTAATGAAATATAAGATTGCAATTCAGATAGTATATAGAATTCAACTGTTTGTGTGTCAAACCAAGATAAAATACACTCATACATTTAACTTCTCATTATATTGAGTTGCAATCTTACACTTCAGTATTTAGTGCGTAAAATTCCTGACTCTATTGATAACAATATTTGTTACGTCACCACTCTACTTATAATGACTAATTAGTAATTGCATTTTGAGGCCAATGAGCCTAATATCATCAATTATTGTAATTTGATTTTGTTAATTGTAGCGACTTTGTCGTTTCGATAATTCAAATATAGATAGAATTTTTCGTTATTCGTATGAGAAATTAAAATGAACAGAACTGTAAGCTGATATTATAATGAAATGATTTTAAAAGTTACCAATCCACCATATTATAATCATCTGATTTTAAAAGTTCCCCTCCCATTCATGATATTTTTGTATGTAAAATTTATATTCCCTCCATGGTATCTTTACCTTGTCGTGGTGGAGTGGCTTGCGTGCTTAATTGATCCCGAGAGCTATGCCGACGGTAGCATTCGCTGCCGATAGGGTTACCCATGCCGGACTGGTGAAGATGATAAGCCAGACGAAAAAATTACCTTGGTCGAAAGAGTGACAAATACAACCGTCAAGAAATGCGGACATGGGTTCAACTGGGGTAAAATTTTCCGGAGGTCAAATAGTCCCTCATTCGGTTCTCCGGGCGGTGACTACTTCAGAGAAACCATGCCAAAGGTTATGTCCGCGCGTCCATGAACCTACGGGTTCGATAGTGCCAGTTAGTTAGTTAAAATGTATATTCATTTTTCGTCTTGATCACCAAATAATTCAATAGAGCCGTCCGGACTACTACAACACTTTTGTAGACACATTTCCCTATGTAATTTTCAGAATCTAATTTTCCCTTCTTATTTTTTATAGGCATATGCCTGTGTATTCACACACACACTGTGTCGATGATGATTACATCTCATTCCATCATTTGAGGGGTCTGTCCACTTCTCTCTTTGCTTTAGGATGTAAGTTCTTCATTGCTGTAATAAGCCTCGTATCGTCAGCTCTGTCCACGTGGACTTTCAATTCCCTTTACCTTGTAGTAATAAATGTCTCAACATCTATGATATTGCATTCCTCGTCACATCCTGGTTCATAATTTTGTAATATTTTTTTTTATTTTCTATAACTCTTAAGGTATTAATTTCTGCTGTTGCTCATGATTTGTTTCGTTTGGCTAGTATCTGCTCTTGTATCCACATCTTACATCATTATTGGTCGTATATATGTTTCATAAACTTTCAATTTAATTTCTGTATTTAAATATTTGTTTTCCATATAATTTTCCCGAAATACTTTATTATCAGGAAACTTCTCAACAATTTTTTCCAATATTGCAGATTTGATAAATAAGTTGGAAATACGCCAAAAATATCAATAGCTGAAAGTATCATGTAAGAAGAGAGAGAGGAATTTACTATTTTATAAGTTTCAAAATGTTATGAATAAAATGAAATAAAGGAATTTACGACGTATCTTCGAGCTATTGGCTATAATATGTAATTCAGAATGTGCTGATGGTATTAATTGTATATGGAAAATTTTATATCTGGAAATTTATTTGTATACCTGTAATAGTTGGACTTTTTTTATCTTTAGGAACTTAGACTTTTGGAAAAAATAACATTGGGAATAATGGATTGGGGAAGATTTCGAACCCGGACTAATTTTAAGAATATACGCGACTGAAGATATCAACCTTCGCAGAATAATTGAATTCTTCAGTAAATTTAAAGAAGAATGTTAGAGAATGACAAAGTTTAGATGGAAGGGAGCTGAAACGTTTCAAGGATACAGATGGATGGGGAACTTGTTGACATATAAAAGTCACGCTGGAAAACTTTTACTCACCCATGGACCATAAGCTATAAAACTAGTTTGCTTCCTTTATATTACGGTGGCTGGATGAAGGGGCACTTGTAAAATATTCATAGGAGAACCGATGAGTTAAAGGGAGAAAGAAGGAGAGTCAAACAGCTCCCAGTGAGACGCTTCCATCACATGAAACTCAAAAACTGTTCAAAGAAGAATGTCATTCATTGAAAGAGAAGTTTTGGAGTCAGTGTGTGCCCTTATTATGTTTTCCTTTCTCGTCTCTTATATTAAAAATAAAAAAAACTAAGTTCTCTTATAAGCAAAGAGCTTTCAGAAACTTTTTGTCTTTGTCTTTCGCTCACTTTAAAAACTGACTTTTCCACAGAAGTTGTTCAACCGAATATTACGCTAGGAAAATGTTCAGTGTATCAATTAAAACAAATGATTGTCGGAATAAAAATGTGTCCAAGTTCCCTTGTATGAAACTCAATATCTAATTAAATCGAAATTCCCCATGGGCAAGAAATACACATAAAATAATCTAAATTAAATTTAAAATATTTCTACACTACCGTCTTATATTTACGTAATCTATGATAAACATTTTTAAAAAACTATAGTTACTGAAGTTCATAATAATGACTTTATAGTTTCTGGTGTTATTTTTTTTTCGAAAATATAAATAGTATTTTTTGCGCGATAGTGTGTTTTGTCATACTTACAGCAATGGCGACCATGATTGAAAGTTGAACTTCCTACATTTCGGGATTGCCAACCTAAATAACCATACTGTAATATTACATTTACACCCACGTGCGGAAAGTAAAACCACTGTCCTCTATGTATACTACGTATAATGTATATACAAAAAATATCCAATTGGTAGTGTTAATATACATTATACGAAACAACTCACTGCATTTTAAATGAACTGATCTTTATTTGAAAAAATATAAAACAATAAATACGGTACTTGCGGCCATTTATCAATAATAATGGTCTCATGGCCTCCTGTACTTTCAACTAATAAACATTGCCTACACCGTTAACGTTACTCAATTGTATATAATGAACACAAATATTTCCAACAAAGATGTTATTATTTTACTACTATTTATTATTTTGAAAACACCACGCACAAAAAAATAATGTACAACGCACGTTTGTAAAGTGTTTTACAGAATCTCGAAAATTAAATACCTCGCTATCGCTCTGTTTTTAAACGTTTTCTTCGATTCTGTAAAAACCACTTTCCAACCTCGCATCGTAATGTACTATTATGTACTAACTTATTAACTCACTGGCACTATCGAACCGTAGGTTCATGGCCGCGCGTGCATAAGCTCTCCATACATCCCTATCCTGAGCTAATGTTTTCCAATCATCCCTTGTATAATCTACTTACCTCAAATCTTACTTATTGTTATTTTCCCCACCTCATTCTTGGTAAACCAACTGTGCGATTTCCTTCTTGTTTTCCTACATGAAGCTTCCATGCACGTCTTTTATTCCCCATTCGTGCCTCATGCCCTGCCCATCGCAGTCTACGAGACTTAACTACTGATATTATATCTGTCTTCCTATAAAGGCCATGTAATTCACTGTTGTGTAATATTCCCCATTCGCTTGTCTGTTCATCTCTCTTTGGTCCTTAAATTTTCCTAAGAACTTTATTTTCAAATTATCGTAATCTCCTTTCCTCCCCTAAAGTAAGATACTATTTAATTTATTATTGGAGACAAATATTAAGAAATTGGAGGTAATTGTAATAAAGATGATTCAGTTTGAGTTCATATTTATGATTGTAACCCGCATTTAACTCAAACTATTTTTATTGGCGAGAAAAATGTTAGAGACCGGGATGATTTTCATGATATACCAAACATTGCGGGAAGATTTAATATTTTGCAGTTTTGTACACTAATGCTTATTTTGTATTATTATGCCTTTTTGTAAATAATTTTGTGTAGTTTTTCTGTTACTGTATTTAGAATCTGTTTCGCAGTAATTAAGTGTAATTGTTTATTCCAACGTATTAGGTGGTAAAGAATGTCCTTCGGCGGATTACATTTTATAACGATAATCTAGGAACAGTGTGTTTAGTTGAATGTGTTCGCTATATGATCATCGAAAATGCCATTGGAATGCCGCTTTAAATAACACAATTTTTACGTTATCTGACAGAAGAAATAATTATTGTTTATAATAATCTGATGAAATGCCTTGTTGTTATATCGAAGAAACGATAAATAGTATTAAAATATTGAGTTTAGTACTTCTGTGATTTTTATGTTTTTTTTACCAATGCCACCAGATTATATTTATGACATTTCTGGCATTCTCTCCTGGCATGGCGGAATTGTAACCCACTACTTAAGTTGGGGCGCCTATGATATAATATAATATGATATAATAGGCGATGAATAATGAAGCACAAGGATAGTCTAAACTTAGTCTAAATCCAGACAATGGGCGACTACAGGAATAATTGACTTTAAGAAACAATTCCTCTGGTCTGGCTTTAATGTATTTATTCCTGACTATGTTTAAAATTAGCGTGCTGTCTTGTCACGCAGCGGGCCCGGGTTCGAATTCCGCTCGGGACAGTTTTTCTGGGCGAGGTTTTTATCGGGGGTTTTCCTCACCTGTAAGACAAATGCCAGGAAAACTTAAAGGCCCAAACGGTCCCCGAAATCATATGGCCATCATCTTTATCATCATCCTTCACCGGTGTGGAAAGCAACGGGAAGCTACCACACCTACAAATGCCCTAGTAAAGCTGCAAAGCATAGCATGATAATGCTATGATTGCAGTGAAAGACCTGCCCTCGGGCAGAATTACTATGGATGGATGTTTAAAATTTCTATGTTAATAAAATTGGGAAAGAAGAATGGCATTCTTTAACTTGTAAGAACATTCAGTACTTCTCTACCTAAAGGAGATAAATATTATCTGACAATAAATACAATGAAACATATGATTTTATTGCGAATATTTCATACTGACGTATAATTTATGAAATAATGTAGTATAAAATATGAACTTCATCACTAAACAATAAACCTACATTGCCTCACTATTAGCATAATTATGTTATATATTTAACTCTATTTACTCCGCTTACAAATGCAATTAATAAAAGTAAGAGAAAAGGTTGTCATGACAATTTCTCTTTAATCAGGATATAATGGCCTATAAAAAGGACTACAACAAACTTCAGTTAATAAAATACGATAATTTAGTCGCGGCCTTGGTAAACGTAACACTACTAGATCTTAACACATTTGCTGTCCTTGGAATAAGTCTCTTGGGTTTATATTATTTCGCGTAAAATCGTATGTTAAGCTCCCTTAACACTATTATGTGCTTTTACCTTATCTTCCCTGCCTTTTTAAACATCGTGCATCTGGTCCCTGCTAAATAGGTATAGATAAAACGGTTAAGTACCTTTTCTCCTCTGTTTTTCAACTGATTGTTTTTCTTTTGTTTAGTAGCTATTGACGAGCTTTAGTGTTATCAATAAAAAAAATTGAAAACAGTTTTTTACCCCCTACCTTCGACATAAAACAGTTAAGTACCTCTCTTCCTCCTCAGTTTCGCAACTGTTTTTATAGCTATTGATGAGCTTTAGTATTATTAATAAAAAATATGGAAACAGTTTTTCCCTTACCATGGACGTAGAGTTGAAGCCTTTATTTACAAGTCTCTATACATCACGACCCTTTCGTTTACAATCTTCACATGTTTTTATATTATTATATTATTTACAAATGTTATGTTATACACAGTATTGATACCCGAATGAGCAAGTGCTCGTGTCGGATGCAGTTCAGTTACATGGATAATACAAAGAGAATATATACATTTAAAGTTAGGGGCCAGTTTCATTTTTACATAAATTATGGCACATACACATAAAAAATGATAATGTATTGGGAATAAGACTTATTCTAACAAAAGAATAAATGGAATGGAGAATGATATACATAAAATAATATATATCGTATGGGATGTAATGGATTATAACCAATAATACAGAAGAAAGTAATTAGTTATATATTGATTTATAATAATATAAGCAAAAATAGATGCTAAATATTTATTATTTTAAAATATTCAAATGATTAATTTTATTTACTTAATTAATTAAAAATAATTAATTTAATTGCTTTTTTAAAACTAGCTGTGTTTAGTTTACTTAGTTCTGAATTGGATCTAATTAATTCATTATATAATTTGGGTCCTAGATATCTACTATGTTTAGATCCAGAAGTTGTTTAACATTTTGGAACATGTAGCAAAGAAGTAGTATTTTGTCTCGTACTGTAAAAACTTCGATTGTGGTCTTTAAATTTATATATTATTATTATTATTATTATTATTATTATTATTACTATTATTAAATAAACAAAAAAAGAACTGAAAGAAGAAATGTCAAGAACAAAACTAAGGGGAAAATGTAGTTCGTGGAATGATTGTAAAAGCAAAATAATACTAATATTAAGGTGTTAATCAATTACCTATATAGGGCATATATACTAGGTAATACCGGTGTGCGTAGCTACGCCTAAATAAATGAAATATTAATGTTTAATTGCATTATATGGTATACACTGCGACAAACCAAACGTGGTTAGGAGTCGATTTTTAATTTCGAATTTCAGATAAACCCACACTTCTAACGGCCGGCTTTCTATGCTTTTTTTTTGGCAATACCTACCTCGGTTTATTTGGATACCATATACTGAGTTTCGTTGTTAAACATCGAAAATTGCGACTGCTGGACAATTTTTTAAATTTTTGTTTCAGGTGAACTCCTACATCTAATGGTTTTACCGGGTCCAATTGTGAATCTAAACCATCCAGGGACCCACTTAAACATACACCGATTTTTTTTATCAAAATCGGAACAGTCGTTTAGGAGGAATTCAGTGACATACACATGTGCAGAATAATTATATATATATATATATATATATATATATATATATATATATATATAGTTCCCGCTACATCTCATAATAATAAGAGAGAATATATATTTATAAGAAAAATGAATGTATTATAGCCTCGCTATGATGGTTGTCCAGCGGCTCGCTTTGTTTCCCTGCAGCTGTTATATACAGGGTGGACCGCTCGAATGGACCTAATTTCAATTGCTTGTTACTGGCAAACGGTTGAAGATAGAAACTTAAAACAACGTTCATAGTACAGAAAAACTCACCAAGTTTCGAATCCTGTCGGTAGATGGCACAAAGATACGTTTCTCGTTCTTAGATTTAATTGTTTGTGAAAATGGCGACTCCGCAGATGAAAGCGCAAGCTGTTTTGTGGTATGCGGAGTTTAAATCAATCATTAGAGTTCAAAGGGAGTTCCGGCGTGTGTTTAACCGTGATGCTCCAACTGCTAGAAGCATAAAGAAGTGGCGTGATACATTATTAGCTACAGGATCTGTGTTGAAGAAGCATGGTGGTGGTCGCAGAGCATCCGATGAAATGGTAGCAAATGTTCAAGCCGCATTTGAGCGAAGCCCCGGAAGTCATTAAGAAGAGCTTCGCGGGAACTTCAAATACCAAAATCGACATTACAACGGATTGTCCACAAACGCCTCAAACTGCACGCATATAAAGTGCAGTTAGTGCAACGTCTGGAGCCGAATGACATGCCGAAACGAGTGGAATTCGCCAATACGATGCTGGACCGTCTCGGCGCTGATCCTGACTTCATGACCAAGATTTTCTTCTCGGACGAAGCCACTTTCCATTTGTCAGGCAAGGTAAACCGGCATAATGTGCGGATCTGGGGATCGGAGAATCCTCACGCTATTCAAGAGCATGTTCGTGATAGTCCGAAGATGAATGTTTGGTGCAGTTTGTCACATAATAAGGTCATTGGACCGTTTTTCTTCGCCGAGAAAAAACTGTTCGTGGTACCACATATCTTGACATGCTGGAGCAGTTCTTCTTTCCACAAATTGAACAACTGCAGCCTAACATCGTTTTCCAGCAAGATGGTGCTCCTCCCCACTGGTCCAATGAAGTTCGTACGACTTTGGACAACATTTTCCCTGGCCGTTGGATTGGTAGGGGAGGACCAATCGCGTGGCCCCCGAGATCTCCCGATTTAACACCACTGGATTTCTTTCTCTGGGGCTATGTCAAAGATAAAGTTTACACCACCCCAGTCAAAGACCTTCGTGATCTTCGTGAGCGCATCATAGAGGCTATTGAGAACATTCCAGAAGACATACTCCAACGTACTTGGCAAGAAATTGTTCATCGCTTTGATATCGTCACAGTGACTGCTGGGGCTCATATAGAGATGTGGTGATCTGGATATCAAAACTTGGTGAGTTTTTCTGTAATATGAACGTTGTTTTAAGTTTCTATCTTCAACCGTTTGCCAGTAACAAGCAATTGAAATTAGGTCCATTCGAGCGGTCCACCCTGTATAATAAAATACAAAGATGCCGACCACCGCCACTATAATAATATCGCATGTTAATCATTGTCAAGCATTGATGCGCGGCACCCGCTCTTATACAAACGGACTACCATCGTAGTGATGCAATGATACTAAACTTGCTCTATAGCGTAATCGGTAGCGCACTGGGGTATGATCCAGTGGTTCGGGTTCAAGTCTCGTCCGAGCATTTATTTTTTAATCGTGTCATATGTATATATGTATATAATATAATATAATAACATATATACGATAATAAATCATCTGGTCTTCCAGTACCATGTTAAATAAAATATAATACAACTAGAAGTCCCGGCCACGCGTTTCTGTGGCTAAGGCATACGTTAAAAATATAAATTAAGTTGCTGTCTTTCAGCCAGATTACTTAAAACTAATACTTACACACGAAATTAATAATATTGAAAATAAAATAAACACTGAACACACTTAAATTATGAAATGATCAATATTTGTAATTCAATTGAAATTCGCGGTTGCAACGAAAAGCACAGCCATCTGGACCTCTCTTTGTTAAATTATAAACCAATTACCTTACCAAATTACCTTACACCGCCATCTGTTAGAATCGTATGGAACTCACAGATAATTACACCGCCATCTGTTAGAATCGTATGGAACTCACAGATAATTATAACTCTTTGTTAAATAATAAACAAATAATTTGCAATAAAAATAATGCGACTATAAATTTAGTTATAAACTACCCTAAGTCTCAAGTTGGATCAAACTGCACACAGTGTGCAACATTTTATTAAAATCGGTTCAGTAGTTTAGGATTCCATCGCGGACAAACAACGTGACACGACATTTTTATATATTAAGATTTAAAACTAACAATGTCCGATATAATAATGAAGTGAGTTAGTAAGTGCGATGAACACGTTATTTATGGTCGAATTTGGACCAATGAGTGAACACTAGTATTGTTATAAATAAATAATCGTTGAAGTTTTAAAATGAAGTATATTAATTAAAAAAGACTAGGCTTTAATTAAGGAAATAATAAAATGGAACTAACAGCACTTTGTGATGACAGAACAGACTATTTAAATATTTATAATTTTATTTTAAACTAAAAAAGTATGCAATTATTATGCGAGCAGCTGACATAATTTTAGCTACGCAAATTCTTCGGGGCACGCCGTAGCGTAGTGGTTAAGACACTGCGCTACAAGCCGGAAGGTTGAGGGTTAGAGTCCCGGTGGGGCCAGGATTTTTAAACTGACCCAAACCTTCTGGCGGCACTATGGCCCTGGGGTCGACTCAGCCTCTAACGGAAATGAGTACCAGACACTTGTTCTGGGGTAAAGGCGGCCGTCACGCAGGGCTGACAACCCGGCTGACATAAAATGCCGATTGTCTAGAAAAGTGGGATCCTTAACCTCCCACTACCCCAAGGGCTTTCCGAGGCCTATAGTGGGATCACTTTACCCAAATTCTTCACGATGCTGGGTGGCTACCGATCCCATCTGGCCGAAACTCCACGATTTTTTTTCTACAATGGAGATTCGAACCAGCGGACGTCCCGTAGCTCTGCACCAAGAGATTTTGCCTTAACCACTCGTCTACAGCGCGAGTCAGAAAAAAATGTAATTGCATATAATTCCGGACTCTACTTATTATTGGATTCAAAATGAACTTTTGATGCTCGTATTTGTGTCTTAATTTGGCTGAATTTCTCCCTCTATCTCATTAATAAACAGCGATACATGAACACATTAGGAACGAAATATTGGGTCACGTCCAGTAAGATGAAATTCAGTAAATTATGCACAACACGTTTAGCTGAAAGAGAGAATAGTTGACTAGCAGTTTCCTGGTCTCGTGGTTGTGAAATTACACAAGAACAGGGCAATATGCATGTAGATGGCGTGCACTGAGATAGCTGTTGTCTCTAGTTATCCACGAGGCAAAGAGACACCGGAGGTTGTCGACATCAACTTCCTTTTCCTGACATTTCCGTCGTACAACCATTTCCTGGCTCACACAATATCCATATGAAACTCAGTACAAGACTCCAGTCCACGTCCCACTAGTGTGAATGTAAACTGTGAACATAATTTGTCGGGCCGACACCTTACAATTGAATAATATCATGTGATCTTTCGACTGCCACTTTACTTTGAGGAATATTCAAACTCTTAATTCAATAAATTGCTAGACTTCCTTTGTTTTTAAATTGTTCATAATCTCTAATATTATGTTGTGATTCTGAATTCTTTGCTACTTCCTTCATGATTATTTTTCAAGCAAATTACAAAGAAATTTGTTTTTGATCTGTTATTGTATAGCCAACCACACTTCTCAAAAACCTTATTTCTGTCTTATCTATTCTACATTCCTGCTTTTTGGTTAGGACTCAGTGATCCGATCCATATAATGATGTTGGAACCGCCTTTAACTGTTTTTATTTTATTAATTTTGAGAACAAGAGATGAAAAAAATTCGGTCGACGGAGTTTCGTTTCCGTAGAGAAGTAAAATGCTGTATATCCATCCATAATAAGGCCCGAAGGTAGGTCCTTCACTGCAATCATAGCATTTTCATGCTATTCTTTCAGCTTTACTAGGGAATTGTAGGTGTGGTAGCTTCCCGTTGCTTTCCACACCGGTGGAGGATGATGATGATGATAATGATAAGGATGATGATGGCCATATGATTTCGGGGACCGTTTGGGCCTAAAAGATTTCCTGACATTTGTCTCGCAAGTGAGAAAAAACCCCGATAAAAACCTCACCCAGAAAAACTACCCCGACCGGGGATCGAACCCGGGTCCGCTGCGTGACAAGGCAGCACTCTACCTCGAGACCACAGCGGTGGACATGCTGTATATAACTTCATTCAATTAAAAATGAGGAAATGGAGTAAATTACAAGCAGAATGTCTATATGAAAATATAACAATATACAGGGCTATTCAGAAAGAAGGAACAGACTTAATTTTTTTTTTCAAACTACAAAAAAAATATAAACAAAATTCCAACGTTCCTGAAAAGGGAAAAATTCAGATTTCACTAATTTATGCATTAAATATGAGCACCATGTGTTACGCGACAAATATTAAAACGGTGGCTCATTTCTTGCCAAACACAAATCAGTTGGTCTCTAGTTATAGAATTCACAGCTTCAACAATTCGATGTTGCAGATTTTCACAGTGTGAGGAATAGGGGGATAAAAACATGGTATTTTACGTAACCCCACAGATAAAACTCACACAGGGTTAGGTCGGGTGACCTGGGAGGTCACTGGTAATAAGTTGATCTTCTCCTCCTCCTCTTCCAATCCAACGTCATGTGTCCTGTTGTGTCGCTATTTTAATACAATCAATATGACAAGCAACAGCGCCAATGCGGCCGTGTTCAGAACTTCAAACTTTAATCTCTCCAGGAACGTTGTAATTGTGTTTCTATTTTTTGCAGTTTGGAAGAAATAAATGTATGAAGTCTGTTCCTTCTTTCTGAATAGCCTACAAAATAAATAAATAAATAAGCATAGATTTATCTCTTGAATAGAATGGTCGAGGAAAGAGATCCACTACTACGAGAAACTATGCATAACACGAGAACAACGAGGTATAGGATGATCTAGAAATCGCTGGGCTATGTAATGCGAAGCCGGAACGGGCAGTTGTTTAATTCTTGGAATGATGATGTTCTGAAAACACTTTTCATTGCTTGCATGTTAGTTTTGTGACATATATATGACAGTTGGATTTTTACCTTATGTGAAGAGTAGGGAAATAACAAGTATGTCACTTTTTCCTTGAAACCTAGAAAATGTATCCATGCACATACACACTAGGGTCTGTCATACCCCCGCAACATTCAGTTTCACACAGAGTGAAAAATTATACTTTTTAAAAAAATGTCAATTTTGAATTTTTTAAATTTTTTGTAAGTTTCTTTCTCGTGCGTTCTTCAATGAAAATAATACACTACTTAATCATAAATATTTTCCTGGATTTTTTATAATATATTTAAAACCTTGGGGTCCATGAGATCGCAGTGTGTAGTTTCTATATGAAACGATAAGTGTGAAGATGTAGAGGTATTTTTAGTTGTACAACATCCATACTTCCTTAACCTGTAAACCAAACTTTGGACGTAAATAAACCCATGACTAAATTGTATATTTTACTGTTTTACATTTCTAAATGATGTTGCTTCCAATGGAGAATCTTATCACTAGAGCCCGGGTACGTAAGCAAAATAAAGTAGGTACTAAATATGCATGAAAAATGTAGAACATATGCACACTAAATATGCAAAAACAGATTGTAATCAAATCAATTCAGTTATTTTCTTTGTGGGTAATCTTAACGTATTCCTAGCTTTTACAGTAGATAAGGAAGGTTTTATGAGATTTTCATGTGTGAAGCTCCTTCGTCTGTCAGTGAAGAAGGTTTTATACAATGAAAATGTCCTTTGTACATCACATGATATCACACGTGCATGTGAAAAATGCCAGTTCTTCAGTGAAGAAGATTGTGAAGACTTTATTAATTTAAAAAAACATTAAATGATTATTATTCAATTAATTACTACTAATTAACTGAAGAGAAAATTATAATTTAATATCAGATATAGGAATAAAATCTGCACATATGCATTAAAAATTTAAAATAAGCCTTATCCTCCGGAATATGCATTTCTATGCATTATCAAATACCTCTTAAATTGTCTGTGAAGGGACCACTTAACATGTAAATAATGTCCGCATACTTTTTAATGCGTTAAAAAACCATGCATTTGGCATACAAATCCCGGCTCTACTTATGACACTTCAAACTCCATTTCAACAACAAAAGTGACTTATATCATTCTTTCCCTGTACCCGTCATATGTTTTAAAGTCATTCGTAATTATTTTTGTAAATAAAAATAATTGCTTTCTGTCAAATGGATTTATTGGTATTTTATGATATCGTCAAATTTTATACAGTTATAAAATTTAACGAGTTACGTAGCGGATGATGTGCATTAAAAATTTAACAAGCGAACAAACTTTTATATATTATCTGCATTATAGCGGAACATGATGTTAAATCGTCAAAAATATTCAAATTAATTTATTGCAATGTTTTAAAGTACCTATTACATGTATAAAAATTTTTAGTTTTTTTTGTTGTAACTAGAAATGAAATTCATGGGGTTGTCGAGGATATTACGTAGATAACATTTTGTTGAACTCATATCCAGAAATACACTGTTTATTGCTGGTGTGGTGTTGATAATAATCAGATCATATATCCCGCCTTATTTCCCAATACGTTTAGCAATTTCCCATAAGCAGAAACATATTTGTTTCTTAATTCGCGAACGAAAGCTATTTTTTTCAGTTATGTTTATAGTTTCCTTGTTTCATATAATGTTTCCGATCATTTCCCTTCAAATTTCCTTCAATTTTTAGGCGCGACTTTATGGGGCGACAAATAAAAATATACTGGTGCAACCACATTTGTTCAAGAATACTCAATAGTATTTTTTAAGAAAGTAGGGAAAGATTCTTAAAGGGATAATTTTGTAAACAAGTCAAAGGTGTCCTCACCCGTATGATAATCGTGTAATTATTATAAGATATTCTTCACATATATCAACGGAAGTATAAAACATTTTAGTATGAATACATCTATTGCAAGGGCTTCTCGAAATCCTCCGATCGACACTTGGCATCTGCAATCTTTCGCCCCCTATTTTGTTTTCAAAAACTCCATCAGTAATTTATATTATGAAAGTAGAATACCTAGGACACATCAGAAAATAAAATAAAATGATTTGCTGGTAAGATTTAACCTATGAGTCCCAGTCTTTTCCTCTAGAGAGTTACAATAATACAGAAAATATAAAAATACAATGAAGGTAAAAACGTTATAACATTAAAATGTTAATATTAAATAAACTTAAGCAATAACTTTCAAAACTGAAAATAAATATTGATGGAACGTCAGATTGTAAACAGAATACAAATCATCAGGTGACTTCAGACGTTGTTGAACAAGTCAGTCCCACGAAATCAATGGTTATCAAATCGAACTATTTAGTACTGTTAGAAACTCATGAGAACAACAGAAATGAATTATTTAAGTATCATAGTAAACAAAACAAGACTAGACAGAGTTAAGAACCAGAATGTGAGGGAGGAATGCAATATCATAAATGTTAAAACATTTATTACAACATGAAAAAGGGAATAGAATGCCCACCTGGACAGAGCTGACGTTACGAGGTTTATTAAAGCAGCGAAGAACTATGTCCTAGAGGAAATAAGCAATTGGCAAACTCAACAGATGGAATGAAATGTAATCATCATTGACATAGTATGTGTAAATAAACAGACATACGCTTATAGTAACAGAAGAAGAAGAATAATAATAAGAAGAAACTCGATGAATTGTTCTATAAAATGAAAATTAACCAGTTCTGTAAAATATGATTATATATATATATATATATATATATATATATATATATATATATTTATTTATATCTATACGATTTTAGAGTTGTATAGTCTTTCATGAAACCCCCTATACGCTTATTTACTAACTCATTAATATTTTACTTAATTATTTTCTTTATTCAGAAGATTAATATTGATAATACAAAGGATTTCCATTCACTTGTCTGTTCGTCTCTCTTTGATCCAGATAATTCTCTAAGCACTTTATTCTCGAATATTCATAGTGTTTTATTCTCTCTCTCAAAACACAAAAATGTTGTAGTTTATTAAATTGTTACCATTGATCAATGTTAACTAATACTCAATGGTAATCGTCATCAACTTCACGGTCTAGGCATTTTGGCCTGTTCCGATTCTTCATTCTACCGCCTTCTTTGTCTTCCATGGGATATCTTGCCTGCAAGTGCATAATTCCAGGCTCTTTTGGGTATGGGTATTCGGCTCCCTTCCATTCTATCAAAATTTTGAATCAGTTTTGTTCAAGAAGTTTTAACTTTATCTAAGAAGGGTGTAATTTGAAATTATTTACATATACATTCATTTCTAATGTGGTCTGTTAACGAACATTCTTTTATTGCTTTTAAAAACTTCCCGATACATTTATTCTATCATCCTTTTTGTTTAGTACCCAACATTCACAGCCATTAAAAAATGATGGCACTGACATTAATTTATAAACTTTTAATTGTGTGCCCTTTGTTATATTATTTCCTTTTCTTTTCTGTTTGTTCCACACACTTTGAAAACGCGAGACTCTTATTTGTATCGTACGTCTGGTAACTAGCGTACAATCTATTGTCATGTGGGATATATTTTGATTCCATTAAAATCTTTTTTTCTCCCATTCACCTATTGCCTATATATTCAACAGCCTTCTTATTTATTCATTTATAATTTGATCTTTCCTTGATTTGCATAGTCTTCCTCAGAATATTCATTTAATTTGTTTCTGAAGTTTGCCTTGTTTTAAGAGTATCTGCTCTTTTTTTCGGAGGTATAGGTCAATATTGGGCGTTTCACTGCTTTACATATTCTTATTTTGGTGTCTTTATTTTAGTCTTGTTTTTCATGTTATATTATTAATACACCCAGCCATCCTCGCTGCTTTATTAGCCTGATGTGTGACATTTTTTCGAAGTTCTTAATTTCACACCCAAATATTTGATTACCATAATCTGCTCAATCATTTTCCTCTCGAATTCTAACTTGCATCTTAAAGGAACCTTACTTACTGTCCTCATTCTAGTTTTTGCTAACGATATTTTCATATTGAACTTGCGGCAACTCAGAATCCATATAATAATCATAAGTAATGCCACGAGTGATTTCCAAATTATCGATAAATTCACGACTCACGAAGTGAGGAGTGAATTTATCTAGAGAATTTGGAAATCAAGAGTGGCATTTGTTAGGACTATTTAACGAATAAAATTAAGCTGTTTACTCACAAATCATTATTTAACTGTAGTTATTTCAAAATATTTATATATTTAATGCAAACGGCGATGTTTGAAAACAAATGAGAAACGATAGGTACGCTTCTACTGCTTCATTTGTTTATCACTGCAACCAGATCATACTATTTATTGCCAAAGGAACGCAATATTGTAAGGAGGAGCTTTCTTTAATATGGTAATCATAACACTGATAAATATTTGGTGAAACACGATTCTGATTGGTTGTAAAACAGAAATCATTGAAACGTGATTGGTCATTGACTCCCATTTGGGGCATGAGTTAAATAGTCTTTGTAAATCACCTTCTGTATTCGCCATCAAGACCACATCGTCCGCATAACACGCAATATTGATATCCATTCTATATCCATCATTATTTTTAATGTCTTTACCACCGCTGTGATCTCGAGGTAGCGTGCTGCCTTGTCACGCAGCGGGCCCGGGTTCGATCCCCGGTCGGGACAGTTTTTCTGGGTGAGGTTTTATCGGGGTTTTCCTCACCTATAAGACAATTGTCAGGAAAACGTTAAGGCCCAAACGGTCCCCGAAATCATATGGCTATCGCAATCATCGTCATTCATATTCATCTTAGATTAAGCTTAGGATTAGGGACTCTCCTGGCGCACCACTATCATCATCATCACCCATCATATCATCGGGATAACGTAACCCCGCCTTCCAGGCGCCCCAACCTCAGGAGTGGGTTACAAGTACGCCATGCCAGGAGAAACACCACGAATGTCCAAAGACAACCTGGGATATTTGAAAAAAAAAAATTATACCTTACTAAATTGAATAGTAATTAGCTCAAAAGAGTCTTCTTGGCGGACCTATCTTCTGATAGGTATTTTCTGCGTCAGCTTTCCATTTATTTCTATTCTATTAAAATTATTAGTATAAATGTCTATAATAAGTAAAATTAAACCATTTGGTATGACTACATTATTTGTTTCTAAACTATTTATTATATCTCTAAGTTCCAACGTATCAAATGTACCTTATGTCAGTTATTACAATTTCTAACTTACATAAGTTAATAATGTGGGAACATTTATGTTTTAAAACCACTTAATTATCAAGAGGTAAATTAAGAAGGAACACTAATATCTACTAACTCACTGGCACTATCGAACCCGTAGGTTCATGGCCGCGCGGACATAAGCTCTCCATACATCCCTAACCTGATCTAATGTTTTCCTATCATTCACTGTATAATCTACTTCCCCCAAATCATAGTTAATATTATTCTCCCACCTCATTGTTGGTCTACCAACTGGGCGTTTGAAGGAACACAAATATCAACATAAAATAAGCTTATGCGTCTGGATAATAAAATTTACGAGTAAGTGACTCGCATTTTTTTTTATATTCACATCTATTCTATGAATCCATCTCTTTTCGTTATGGATGATCAATGATCAGTGAACCTTATGTGTTTGATGGAATGTCTCCGAATCATATCTACATCACTAAACATCACCATCTCCAGTTTCCCTATAAAATGTTTTTACATCTATGACAAACGGATGTCTTTTCATCGTCTCAATATCGATTTTAAATTGCTCTTTTTTTCGTTCTTTTCTCTCGGTTTCCAAAGAATAAAACGATAAGCTTAAGGTAAAGTTGTATATTTTTATCCCTGTGCTAACATCGGGAACTTGAATCAATGTTGTGCGCGTCTGTCGTAGGAGCTGTGATATATTTCGTTACATAAGTACATCTTCCATCAATTTTCCTTCTTTTTATATTTCTGTCGTCTTTTTCAACATAAAAACTCACGATTTTCACATTTTAATATTGAAAATGCGTGAAATATAAAGTATTTTAAAAAAATCATGAGAAATGTTTTATAAAGACAGAACCCTAATCTATATATATATATATATATATATATATATATATAAATGATGAATGTATTTCGTATTAATTTCATACATCTCAATATGATTTATCCATCATTGAGATGTATGAAATTAATAATAAAAACATTGAAAAAAGCCGTACCGGCATTTATAATGTAATGTATAATTCCCAAATATGTCATCTTAATATAGGAGCCGCCATTTGCAAAGATAGAAGCAAAGGCTTCATAGCATTCGGTGGGCGGAAATTGCAACGTATATAGAGAAACATTTGCGTTTAGATCGGTACTTGCTCAGGTAGCTCAGATGGTAGAGCACTTGGTTTAGAGAACCAAGGGTCCCGGGTTCAAGTCCCGGTCTGAGCGTATAATTTTTCTCTTCAAATATAAATGATGAATGTCTGTCTGTTTGTCTGTCTGTCCTTCCTTTATGCGCTGCCATATGTTCTCCGATTGTGATGGGGCTTTTTGCAAAATGTTCATGAGTTTCCCGGGAAGATTTTAGACTATATATAAGAGAGGTGTAATACTCAACTGCTTCACCCCTAAACAAACACCCTTTGTAGTGAAAAAACTTGAAAAATTTACTTTTTGGACCCTTAAATGGCTTAAACTGTCTGAACTATAACATATGTACATAAAATTAATGTACACAGAATTGAATATCTAAAAAAAAAAAAAAAACTCTACAAAAAAGTCCGCGACAGCGTGTGTTTATCTTTTACGGACACGTAACTCGCAATAACCACTTCTGTCTTTCATTGATGCCAAGATGATCTGGATAAGTAGATTCCCGGGCAAGCGTAGCAGCGCATTGCGGGTATTTTTTTTACGGATAACTCACAATAACGAATATTGTCTTTGAGCTCATTTATACCAAGAAGATCGGGATAAGTAAATTCCTGGGCAACGCCGAGGAATCAGCACGGAGTATCTGAAATTAATTGCGATATAAATGTATGATTATTTTTTCCTTTTACTTATTCAATTAAACATAATAAATAATAGTTTTAAAAAAACTAAAACAATACGCTTTATTAGAAAACCGAACTAAAAATGAAAAATGACTTTAATTTCCAACACGCTTGGGGTAAAATGAAAGTGGTCAACAAAAAAATCATCTCTAACACATTTAGAATAAGACTAGAGTTATCTACAAAAAAATAATTTTTCCATCAAAAGCGTGGGGTGCTCTTTATCAAGTAATATATTTGATAATAAACAGATATTGGTAAAAGTAAAGTCTCTAAGAAGAAAACGTAAAAAACATGCACCCCACACTTTTGATGGTAAAATTATTTTTCTTTGTAGATAACTCTAGTTTTATTCTAGATGTTGTTGGAGATGATATTTATGTTGACCACTTTAATTTTATCCCAAGCGTGTTGGAAATTAAAATTATTTTTCATTTTATAGTTCGGTTTTCTAATAAAGCGTGTTGTTTCAGTTTTTAAAACTATTATTTATTTCTTATTTTTTAGTTTGGTTTTCCAATAAAGCGTGTTGTTTTAGTTTTTTAAACTATAATTTATTTTTTTATCACAATCGGATCAATGGTATGGCCGCGCATAAAGTACGGACAAACAATCAATCAAAGAAGCAAACGTTCATTTTTATATATTAAATAATATACTATGAATAATATACAAATTTAGTAGAAGATAACTCAATTACTTTAGTCTGAGACCCTGGGTTATGCAACCCCTCTATAACCAATCAATTTCTTCAGTTTAGTTAATTTACACTCTGTACGTGTAATTTATAATGTATTAGTTTCTTAATGAATATTTCTCTGAACTAAATCATATGTCAGCGTTTGTGATACAATGTTCAGAAATTCATAAAATGTTATCAACCTTCAAGAACCAACAAACATATTTTCGGTACCTTCAAGCGCAGCTGTTGATATGGTATTAAGTAAATCAGGACCGGGTATGCAGCTGTGACTCGTGCTGTGCGTGTAATATTTTTCTTCCATTGCGTATTACTAGAAGGAATTTACGAACTGACAAGGCTCTGAAGGAAAATAAACGGAACTTGGGCCTAATAATTCAGTGAATGCAAGTATTTATTCGGACCAATTCTCTTAGCTAATTAATGTAATTACACACCTCTTCAAAAAATCCAAAGACCTGTGAATTATATTGTAACGAGTGAATATACCATCAAAACGTTAAAAATGCAGATTCAAAACCACCGAAGAGGTATATGTAGTAAGATATTCATAATTGAGAAATTGTTACCTGGTTAGTCAGTCGTCCTCAATCAGTACACCTAGTATAACAACAAGATTAGGCGATCTTGGGGATATAGGAATTCTTAATAAAAAGGGAACAATAAAGACCGACTCAGTGAGAACACAAGCCCACCCAGCAGCGCCTAGCAACCTTTGTAGCAACTTATACAACATCAGTAGCCAGTTCAACTGCCGAAGATGCAAACATTGCTTTTCAAACATTTGTTTATTTGACATCTTGTAACTACTTTATGACTTTTCAATACTTTTAGCTTGAGGACGGACTGAGTTACCAGGTACCTACTTTTTAATTTTAATATCTGGGATATATCATGTTAATCATTTTGGTTTGTTGGTAGTTCGATTTAAGAATATTTGTTTTTAATTTTTTTAATAATCATTTTACGTTTAGTGGTAGGCAAATACCTGATGGTCTTAAACTCGGTGCCAGGTAAGGAATAAAGCTATTCATCAAAGCGTAGTTTAAAATCCTAACCTTTCAGGAGGTCGAGGGTCAGATTTCCGGGTTAAGCCAAAATTTTTAAAGTGCTTCTAAATCTTCTGGTGGCACAATGGTCCTCAATTTCTAACAGAAATGAGTAATAATTATGTTCTGGGGATAAAGGCGCCCGTAACGCAGGGCTGGCAACCCGGCTGAGTACTTTTGCAGATTGTCCAGAAAGGTGTCTGCGTTAAACCTTCGACTACCGTAAAGGGCCTATCTGTGCCATGCAGTAGGGATGCATCTTTTACCTTTTAAATATAGAAATAAAAACGCCACCTTTTTATACGATTTTTCGCAGGTCGCCACTATATATTTGTTTTCTTTTTTCCGTCAACTGTCATAATTTTTGCTTTTTCAGGTTTAACTTTTATCTTAAACTCGTTTAACTCTTTTGTAAATACGTTTAGAATATTTTACTAAATAGAGTGTTTATATAAATAGGTACTATTTTTAATCGTAGTCTATAAATTTGATTTAAGCTGGAATTCTAGCGCGGTTATTATTTTAAAATGAAGTATGTAAATGTATTCATTACGTGCTCATAGAAAGAGTTGATACAAAGGGCAATTTGAATAGGAGTAATATTATTGAAATATTATCTCCAAGATAATATTTAGCTTACTCTGGATATAATTACAATTAAAATTGTATAATTTAAACTTTCTGCTCACAGCCAGGAATATTAATCAGGCGTAGCTGTGCTAGGAGAATGAGTTACGAGGGGGAATGAGAACATTAATTCCATATTCATTGAGTGGGTAGATATTGCAATCAAATTCCGAATAAGATGACAATAGAAACCAGAAAATAATTAAGAAATTATGCAGTAAAAATCAATTGCCACAAGTGGAAATAGGAGCTTATGCTACATAAAACTGTAAAAATCCAAATTTTAGTCAAAATAGTTTATTTCATAAGAAAACAGAATACTGACTTTAGCAATTTTTTCGTAACGTAAAAATGTGTTATCTGAATATTTAATATTTGCACAGTTGTGATAATCACATATGTATAATATACTAGCTGGATCCGCGACGTTGTTCGCGAGGACAAAATAATTTAAACAGGTTATGTATAAACTAACTTATTTAATTGCATAAGAATTAACAATTGTAGTGTAGAAAAATCTTTGTAACTTAATTACCCGGCGTTGCTCGGGATTCTATTTATACCGATTTTCTTGGTATCATTTAGCTGAAAGAAATATAGATTTGCACTCGTTCCGGTACCAATGTGGAAGAATTTTTCTCTCGGAATTTCAGCCAGTATGGGACCGGTGTTCACTCATTATATTACGCGCCCAATTCAGAAGTTACTATAAGTAGCAGCTCCAGGTTAAAAATTGTTATAACGGCTGAGGAACCCGACATTCTAAAAATTGCTGTCGCGGACATTTTTTTGTAGAATTTTTAGAGATATTCAAATCTGTGTATATTAATTTTAATTATTTAATATGGTTTAGGCAGCTTAAACTTTTTAAGCGCCCAAAAAGCGGCTTTTAGTGCACCGATGATTTTTTTAGCTCCGGCCCTATAGTACATACGGTAATGCGATTGTGTATAATAAGCCTACATACGTTAATTATCCCAGAAAAGTTCTCTAAATGTTGGAAACACCCCATTCAAATTGGTCAAGTAATTTTGAGTCCATAAATGACAAGCAGATATATTTACACTGATTTTTATAAAATAAAATTTCGATGTAGGCATACGGTATTGCATTTTCTCTCTTCTGTAAGTTTCAAAAAGTGAAAAATTTCACTTCCAGGTCTCGCGCCCAAACTTATCATTAGAACATTTTGAGACTTTGAGTGTTGAACGTAGTATTTTCATTAGCGGATTTTTACAATTGAAAAGAGATTCCGAAGGAGATGGGGTTCCAGTATGTTTCTCGATTATTGCTGGACCAAGCAGAGAGAATGGCCATTGGCAAAACATAGACGAAAATCATTATACAATACAATAGAATAATTTAGCCTGGTGGAGTTAAGGCCATGTGGCCTTCTCGTCCATTCACCAGGACAAACATATGTTACATATAAATACAAAAAAAAATACAATAATAGCACATACCAAACAATTATCTGTCAAATTGAATAATAATGAAAATATTGTCTAATAATACAATAAAATGAAATACAATTAAAATTAAACTAATGAGAGCATGTATACACAAAAGGATAACAGCTCGAATCTAATATACATTAAAAGAAAAGAAGAAAAAATACAAAGTAATAAACTATAATGAATTAATATATCGCTTATTGTACAAGACATTAGGTAAATATATTGACAAACCTTAAACTATTTTTATTAAATAATAAAAAAATATTAATTTTTAAAAAGTAATATTAGTAAGTTGTTTCTGTTAATAATTTTATTTTCAATTTGTTTCTGAAAGATGGTAAAGTTAGGGTTGAAGAGAATTCCACGTTCTAGCAAGAGAAACTATAGGCCTAAAAGATTTCGAATAATTGGTAGTGTGATGAGGAGGGATATAAAGGACAATGTGCTCAAGGGATCGGGTATCTAATTTATGTGTATCAGAGAGTCAAGTGAAGCGGGGTGATAAATAATAAGGTAATGATGTGTGTAATATTTTATAGAGAAGAGATAGGGAATGGATGGTTCTACGATCTTGTAGAGGAAGCCATGTCATTTATTCCAGGGATACATGTATACAAGATTTTATGTAGGTTCTGGTGAACTCAGTAGTTATGGGCCTAATGTTTGCCTCTGGTTCTATGCTTCGTCAGTTCAAACGCAGAGTCAATAGATTTTATAGAGCGTAAAAATCCTCGGTATGGGTTCCTTCGGATACCGTTGGCGCCGTTCGCAGATTTACGGCACGCAATACAACCTTCAGCAAGAAGTGGGTAACCATGATTTGAGAGAAGTAGATTATAAGGGAATTATTGGAAAATATTAGTTCATGATAGAGATTTTTGGAGAGCTTAATTCCGCGTAGCTACGAACCTATGAGTTCGGTAGTGCCAATGAGTTAGATACAACTTCAAGCCTGAAAAAGAGGACATTGAGCAAAAATTATTGACCCTTTCACGGAGAGATTTGAATAACAAAGCTAATGATTCAGCTGGTAAAGAGCGTTACCGGAAAAATTAACAGAAGTTTTTATGTAAGCCAAAAATGTATACTTATCTTTTATTATTACTAGGGTCCGGAGTTTTAGGTTCTAAAGTTAAGATTTCAACGTAGTGTAGTGATACAATTAAGTCTTTATAATCCAGTCAACTGAATTTTGTCATAATGTAACTTACAGAAATGTTCCTCAATAAATTTTGAGTGAGATCTAGCAGTATTACATTTATATTACACATCTTACTATTAAATTAGAAAGAAATAATGTAAATACAACATTTTCTTTTATTTTAAATGTAAAATGTATAATATAAATGTAATATTCTTAGATTCTACATAAACATTATTGACAAACGTTTTTTGTAAGTTATATTATTTAAAAAATCAGTTGATTTCACATAAAGACTTATTAAACTAATTTTATCACTATAGTAAGCTGCAGTCTTAACTTTTACAATAAAAAATAATAGATAAATACAAAATATAGTAATTGAATCGGTCAATGGAGAAATAATTTAAGTAATTTTCTATTTTTTTCGTATTTTCATAGACTCATAGTTATCCAACCTACTGTATATGTATCGTCCTGTTATGAAATAATTATGTTCGACTAAACCGCTTTATTACCTACTCTTTTCAACATCTACCTGGAAGACGTAATGAAGAACTGCTTCAGCAATATGGGAGGCGTAAACATGGGAGGAAGAAGAATAAAGTGCATAATATTTGCTGATGATATGGCTTTGCTAACAGAAGATGGAATGACACTGAGGAACATGCTGATGGAGCTAAATGATGAAGTGCGAGGATTATGGGATGAAGATAAATATAAAAAAGACGAAGGCCATGATTATAGGAAAGAAACCAAGGAAGATAAACATGAGGATTAAAGATGAGGCCATTGAGCAAGTGGAGAGCTTCAAATGCTTGGGTTGTACTATCAGTAGTAACATGTACTGTGATCAAGAAGTAAAGCAGAGGATAGCAATGGCAAAAGAAGCTTTCGACAAGAAAAGAAGCATTTTCTGCGGACCTTTGGCAAAAGAATTAAGGAAGAGGCTAGGGAAGTGCTTTGTGTGGAGTGTAGCATTGTATGGTGCAGAGACGTGGACATTACGACGGAATGAGGAAAAGCGACTGGAAGCATTTGAGATGTGGATATGGAGAAGAATGGAACGTATAAAATGGACAGACAAAGTAAGAAATGAAGACGTGCTAGACAGAGTGGGTGAAAGAAAAGCAATGCTGGAACTCATAAAGAAAAGGAAAATAAGTTGGATTGGCCACTGTCTAAGAAGAAACTGCCTGCTGAAGGAATGGTCAACGGAAAGAAAGTTAGAGGCTGAAAAAGACATCAGATGATAGACAATATTAAAATAAATGGTTTGTGTGCAGATGCCCTAGAAGGAATGGTCAACGGAAAGAAAGTTAGAGGCTGAAAAAGACATCAGATGATAGACAATATTAAAATAAATGGTTTGTAAGCAGATACAAAAAGGAAAGCTGAGCTATGGAAAGAGTGGAGAGTGATGAGTTTGCAGTGAAAGACCTGCTCTTGAGCAGAACACTATGAATGAATGAAACTGCTTTGGCCTTGAGGAAGCGTGCTACCTTGTCACGCAGAGGACCGGGTTCGATTCCTGGGTGAGGTTTTTTCGGGTATTTTCCTCACCTGTAAGACAATCGTGAGGAAGTTTTGAGCCCCAAACTGTCTTCGAACATCATCTGGCCGTCATCATCATAATACGGCGTGGAAAGCAACGGGGAGCTACCTCCCTTATAATTCCCTAGTAAAGCTGCAAAGCATAGCATGAAAATGCTATGATTGCAGTGAAAGATCTGCCCTAGGGCAGAACACTATAAATAAAGATAAACAAATTAATGGAAGAAACGCGCTATTAAGTTCATGAGCACGAGAAAGGAATCATGTGAGGTTTGTAATTCCTTTCTCCGCTGTAAAATGGTGCACGAGAATATCCAGAGCAGACGCCCTACAATATTCATTTGGTGGCAGCTTGATACTAAGTGGTTGCTTGTTAGAGGTGTTGTGTTTTGGTAGATTCAAATATGACGCGCTCATATACCTGAAAGCAGTAAGAGATTTGCACAGGACGAACTAGACATTCATAAAAGGCGCATTAGAAAATTGTATGAACCGTTGGAACAAATAGAAATAGAGCAAAAAAAAAAAAAGAAGATTGGACCAAAGAGAGATGAACATACATGTGAATGGAGAAGACTAAATAACTCTTACATGGCCTTTATAGGAAGCCAGATATGATAAGAACAGTGAAGTCTGGTAGACTGCGATGGGCAGGACATATGGCACGAATGGGGAATGAAAGACGTGCAAAGAATCTTCTTGTAGGGAATCCAGAGGGATAATGCCCAGTTGGTAGACCAAGAATTAGGTGGGAGAGAATAACATTAATTATGATTTGAGGGAAGTAGATTACACGGGGAATGATTGGAAAACATTAGCTCAGGACAGGGAAGTATGGATAGCTCAGTACAGGGATGTACGGAGAGCTTATGTCAGCGCGGTCATGGGTTCGATAATGCCAGTGAGTTTGTTAGTAAAAAGGTACAGTGATCTCACTATAGGTCAAAGGATACACTTGAGGTACTTAAAGGTGAAGGCTCTCACTTTTTTCTGGAAAATCGGCACTTGATGTCAACCGGGTTGTCAGCCCTGCCTCACGCCGTCTTTACCCCCAGAAGAAGCGTATGGTACTAATTTTTGTTAGAAACTGAGTCGACCCGAGAGTCATTTTGTAAACAATATGTTTGGGTCATCTTAAAAATCCTGACCACAATCACTAACCGCTCAATCTTTGGGTTTGTAGTGTATTGCCATAACCAACTACGCTATGGAATAGAGATATAGTATAGGCCTTCAATTAGAAATGACGTTGTTGGGATGGAGTTTGATTTTATGCGGAATTTGCCCGAACCCTTATATCCCCTCCAAGAAAACGTTCTACTTACAGCAGCTCTGGGGTAAATGTTTTTGTCTTCGTGAGAAATGTTCAACAGTTCTAGAATATATTTTATCATGAGAGATGAAATTTTATTTACTGGTTCCATTACGTCGTTATCGTCGTTGTAATATAGGCCTATCGTTTAAAATCTTCAGCAAATGCATTATTACAAAATCATAGAAGCACTCAGTTTATTGGATACGCCTAAATATCCTAGACGCGTTTTAACCTTAAATATGAGAGCATTTTCATTACGCTGTCTAAACTAAGAAAAATACTCAGTAAGTCGAATTAATGGTCCAATTTTGCTCGTTTACGGAGTATAAATTTCCTTTTGTTAACTCTTATGTTAGCGAAACGCTGATTTCTCGTGCCAGTTCTTTAAATGTGTTAGACTGGAGTGAAAATAAAGAGCGATTTTTTTAAATTTCGGTTTCCGGTAAACCACCACTTATGTATGTCGGATTTTGCTGAGTTTTGAATAATATATTCCTCGTTTTATTTCAACATGATATACTGAGTTTATTTGCGAAAACTCTTAAATTGCGGCCGCTAGGGGATTTTTTTTAATTTTCGTTTCAGGCGAATTTCTGATCTTATTGATCCGATATTTCTGGTTAACGAACTTAGTATTTCTTTTTTAATTCATTGCTGTATGTCAAGTTTGGTTCTGAAAAAATGCAGCTGTTAGAGCATTGACACGCTCGCAGACCCACACACAAATACACATGCAAACACACACACACACACACGTGTATGTGAGTGTGTGTATATATATATATATATATATATATAGGCATATATATATATATTTCAAAAAAATAAAAATAAACGCATGAACCGGGATTTGAACTCGAGACCTGAAACTCTATACGTTAACCCTCTCCCAACTGCGCCACTCAGGCATTCTAGCATAAACATTTATTTTTCTACCTTATATATATCCATCGATCCATCCATAGTAATTCTGCCCGAGGGCAGGTCTTTCGCTGTAATCATGGCATTTTCATGCTATGCTTTGCAGCTTTACTGGGGAATTATAGGTGTGGTAGCTTCCCGTTGCTTTCCACACCGATGAAGGATGATGATGTTAATGATAAGGATGATGATGATGGTCGGATGATTTTCGGGGATTTTGTATATACATACATGCATAGGCCTACATACATACATACATACGATTCCTTATCATGAGGGGCAGCGGGACATCAGTCGGGCTGCCATCTCGTAGCTTCTATAACAAGAAAGCATATAAAGAGAATAGTTATTTATTGCAGTAACGTTTCTTTATTTCGATGTTGTAATTACATTTTCACATTAAACAGTAAAGGTCAATATGGCATGTGAAAGAAAATAATCATTGAACCGATATATATATATATATATATATGTGTGTGTGTATGTGTGTGTATGTGTGTATGTGTGTGTGTGTGTGTGTGTGTGTGTGTGTGTGTGTGCGCGCGCGCGCGCGCGCGCCCTCATTTTCGTTTTTTACTATATAAGGTCAATGAAGATATGTAAGCCATTTAAAAAAATGGAACAAGATCGACAGCTTGATACCTTCGAAATTTGGTAAAATGGGGGAAATAAGGAAGCTTTACAGAATTGACACATTCCGATAGCGTTGGGGAAATGTAGATAACCTATGTTTGGTTCATGAGTACGGAATTATTGAATGTTGTGGGAACTGAATAATGAGGCGTCACACTAGGTATGATTCATGGATTTTCACCTCAGTCCGGCTGCTTCGTGTTCCCCGCGGCGACCCACCACGCTGGACAATGGCCTCACGCTGCAAAACGCTGTGTTCATTAAATCGTGTTTATAAAAATAGCCTTACACACGTAGTATTCAGTCAGTGCAACACTTTTGTGACTTTGTTCCTTAACGGTGTCTATTTTCGCTAGAAACCATTAAATTTAACAATCATCACTATGAGAGATATTAAAGAGAAATAACTATATGATTAATATAACTCGTAGTTACAAGTACTGCATTAATTAAGCCTACACAAGTCCCTATCCTCAGCCAACTCATCTAGCCCAATATCCATCATCCATTTTCCTACGATCATCCAAATATTGCCTTCCTACCTATGACTTCATAATCCTATTCCCTAGAGTTTCATAATGAAAATATTGAAAGCAATTGTACTTTCACCCATTCGAGCTACGTAACATGCTCATCTCATAGAATTTTAAAATTTATTACGAAACACCGTTGAGATCACTATGTCACCATCATCATCAATAAAAATAAGCGATTAGGCCATTGGTCTGTTCCGCTTCAGGATAGAAATTGGTCCCTCTATCGCTTCATAGGTCGTCCAGGGACACTTTGCCGAGTGAATCTGCAGTTGAATAGCCTCAGATGTAGTCTATTGTTTGACATTCTAAGGAGGTGTTCATGCCAATTATTTTGGTATATTTCGATAGTTTGTCATTGCTGGTGTTTTGAGAGCTTCGCGGATATCTTCATTTCGCAAGTGATCGTAAAGCGTATAACCCGCTAAGGGTCTCGTAACTTAATTTCTGCAGCCACTCTACTTAATTTGCCTATAGTAAAGAGTCCAGGTTACAGAGCCATAAAGTAGAGTAGGGAGAGCCATTGCTTTATAAAATTTTAGAATTGTATCTCTGGGCAATGTAACTTATAGTTACAGGGTGAGAGCGAGTATCGGGCGCTCATAAACTAGACCCACTGGCCATGGGAGCACTCCCAAACAGAAAAGCAGGCACGTTTAGAGGCCTGAAGATGGCAACCCCACCACTAAAGTTTCTCAGCGATGGGTCCATACCCCATACTGAGGAGATTTATGCATACTCAGAATCTACAGGCCACTATGTAAAAGCTAGAAATATAACATTGGTATTCTGAGACCTCGGTCGTATTCAACTTCTTGCTGTCAAATATTCAGGAGGACTTTCGAAACATACGGTTCATTTTCTTCTTCTGGAATGGTATTAAAATACCGGTACTGTCATGTATTCAGGAGGACTTTCGAAACATATGTTTCATTTTCTTCTTCTGGAATGGTATTAAAATACCGGTACTGTCATATATTCAGGAGGACTTTCGAAACATATGTTTCATTTTCTTCTTCTGGAATGGTATTAAAATACCGGTACTGTCATATATTCAGGAGGACTATTCAAACATATGTTTCATTTTCTTCTTCTGGAATGGTATTCAAATACCGGTACTGTCATATATTCAGGAGGACTTTGGAAACATACGTTTCATTTTCTTCTTCTGGAATGGTACTAAAATACCGGTATTGTTATATATGCAGGAGGACTTTCGAAACATATATTTCTTTTTCTTCTTCTGAAATGATACTAAAAATGCTGTTATATATTTAAGATGACTTTCAAAACATATGTTTAATTGTATTCTTCTGGAATGGTACTAAAAATGCCGGTACTGTCATACATGCAGGAGGACTTTCGAAACATATGTTCCATTTTCTTCTTCTGGAATGGTAATATTAGAAAATAAACCTATAGAACAAGTGGTAAGATATAACTTCCTAAGTTTCGAAATATCATACACAGCGGAAACAGATATAAATAACAAACTAAATAAGTTTAATTATATAACAGGAACACTAAAAAGAACTTTGAAAAATAAAGCCAGGAAAAACTCTATAATGAAATTATACAAGACAATGGCAGTGCCTATTATTACTTATGGATCCGAAACATGGACAGTGACAACACAACAATCAGCCAGAATACAAGCTGCTGAAATGAGATTCCTCAGACCAATGGCAGGATATCAAAAACAGACAAGAAACATAACACAGAAATAAGACGGCAATTAAAAGTAGAGGAATTAAACACAACAATAGAAAAATACAGAACAAACTTGAAAGAATACTTGGCAGGGATAACTGAGAATAGAATACCAAAAAGCAGCATACAGCTATTCACCACGAGGAAGAAGAAGTTTGGGAAGACCAAATAAAATATGGAAAGAGCAGCAATTTGGAGCGGAACAGGCTAGTAAACAAGCCTAAACCGTGAAGAAGTAGAAGAAGAAGAAGAAGGAATGGTACGGTACTAAAAATGCTGTCATATATTCAGGATGACTTTCGAAACATATGTTTAATTTTATTCTTCTGGAATGGTACTAAAATAGCGGTACTGTCATATATGCAGGTGGACTTTCGAAACATATGTTTCATTGTCTGTTTTTGGTACTAAAAATGTTGTCAAATATTCAATAGTTGATCTGAGCACTCAGGAACCAATTTTATATTTGTAACTTTTCATAGACTTACCGCGTAATAACACAAATAATTTTAGGACAACGATATAAAATACGGATTTCAATCATTGTGAAGCTTCTTCCATTCTCCATTGTCATTTTTGTACGGCCTAATATTCGTCTCACCATATTTTCGAATTCTTTTTAGCTTATTTTCATTCCTTATACAAGATACTATATTTACCACTCATAGTGTTCGGCAGCCAAGAAATGTAATGACAAAGATTTTTTTAAAATTATGAATGAGGAACATACAATGATTATTCACCCTTTACTTTTTGTTTGCATCTTTTCTTATATTATCAAAACTAAGACGTCCTGTATACTGAAAGTTTCCCCTAACTAAAAATGGAATACATCGTGTATTAAAAAGACTTGAGCGGTTACAAAACATTTTTTCTTCAAATAAACTATTTTGAACCATTGGTCAAAAATGGAAATTTCGGACGCTATGATATATTAAATGCGCAAGTGATTAATATGAAGATCATTTTTCAAATCTAATTGAACTTTAACTTTTATGATCAAATTAGAGCTCAGAAGATTTATTGAAAGTGTAATTGCATCTCGCCAAAATCCCTGGTGTGTATTGCATAATCAGCGCAGCAGCGAGGACCCTAGAAGTACTCCCTCTTAAATTTCTATCGGCGTTCCATACACCAATGACTTCTTCTTGTGCCTCCATAAGAAAAACATCCAGAAGACTGAGATCAGACCGTCAGTGTATTATGAAATTAAAAAAAACATACAAAAACTTACTCACATACACTTTTATTATCTACTAGCTAATACCCGGCGTGCGCTGCTATGCCTAAATACATGATGTGTTTTTACGTTTAGTTGAATAAGTAAAAGGAATAATACATATAAATTTATATCAATATTATTTTTAGATACCCCGTGCTGATTACCACGCATTGCCCGAAAATCCACGTATCCCGATATATTAGGCATTAATGAGCTCAAAAACAAAATTCGTGGTGCTGCTCTTCTTGCCCGGGAATCTACTTATCCCGATCTTCTTGGCATGTATGAAAGACAAAAATGTTTATTGTGAGTTATCATAAGTAATGCCACGAGTGATTTCCAAATTATCGATAAATTCACGACTCACGAAGTGAGGAGTGAATTTATCTAGAGAATTTGGAAATCAAGAGTGGCATTTGTTAGGACTATTTAACGAATAAAATTAAGGTGTTTACTCACAAATCATTATTTAACTATAGTTATTTTAAAATATTTATACATTTAATATAAACGGCGATGTTTGAAAACAAATGAGAAACGATAGGTACGCTTCTACTGCTTCATTTGTTTATCACTGCAACCAGATCATACTATTTATTGCCAAAGGAACGCAATATTGTAAGGAGGAGCTTTCTTTAATATGGTAATTATAACACTGATAAATATTTGGTGAAACACGACTCTGATTGGTTGTAAAACAGAAATCATTGAAACGTGATTGGTCATTGACTCCCATTTGGGGCATGAGTTAAATAGTCCATAAAAGATACACTTATGCTGTCGCAAGTTGTTTGTAGATTTTGTTGAGATATTCAATTCTGTGTACATTAATTTGGTGTATTTGTTATGGTTTAGGTAGCGGAAGCCATGTAAGTGTACAATAAGCCACTTTTACTTTACTTTTCACTACAAAGGGCGATTTTTAAGGATGAAGGGGTAGAGCATTAAAATTCTTTTGTAACCTATAACCTTCCCGGGAAAATCCTGAAAATTTTGCAAAAAGCCCCATCACAGCAGGATGAACAGTACGGCAGTGCACGCCTGTCCGGCAATCTACTTATCCCGATCTTCTTGGCATCAATAAAAGACAAAAATGGCTGTTGTGAGTTATCCGTAAAAGATAAGCATATTCTGTCGCAGACGTTTTGTAGAGTTTATTGAGATATGCAATTGTGTGTAAATTAATTTTGTGTATTTGTTATAGTTTAGGCAGCGTAAGTTATTACGTGTCAAAAACGTTTTTTTTTCGCGGTTTTCACTACGAAGGGTGATTTTTAAGGGTGTAGGAGTTCAGTATCATAACTCTCTTATAGTCTATGTTCATCCTGGAATCTCCTGAACATTTTGCAAAAAACCCCATCACAATGGGATCAAGGGTAGGACCGCGCATAGAGTACAAACAAACATACAAACCAACCATCAAACAAACATTCATTTTTATATACCGGTATTAGATTAATTAGCGTCCGAAATATCTATTTCAGATCAGTGTTCCATATGTCGAAATGCTCGTTTATAGTCGGTTTATTATCTGTTTAATCTTGACCCTAAAGTTTGGAGGCACCTTGTAAATGTTTTAAACTGTAAAATACGTAATTTGAAATGTTGATTTTCATCTTTAGGCACAAAAAGTGAATTTCGTGACATAGGTACTTCATCAACATTGTGTTTATAAAGTTCCCTCCATTATTCCCAGAAATCTTCAATAGGAAATCTAAATGAACTTATATATAAGCTACAGTATATTGATAGTACTGTATTTATCCTTGCATAAGTTATGATATTTAAACATATGTAACTAAATAGTAAATAACATATATTCCAGTAATTTAATGTGGAAACTATTCGAAAATGGTTCAGAGACACTAATATCTATTAAACAAACAGTTACAGAAACCACAAGAAAATCACTATGTGGTTTAAATTCTGTTAATTTCAATATGGTAAAATCATATTTATTGATAATTGCACTCTGAAAATTAGAGACAGTGTTTGCATGCAAGAAGTTAGTACCGGTAGTACAAAAAAGTGGTCTGAATATGCTATATGTCTTATATAGTTATTTAGACGATTTCCTAGAATTTATAAAATGGCGGCTCTGAATTGCGAAATTAGCAAATTACGTATGTTTTGTCTCATGCCATCGTCATTTCACATTCTCTCCTGACATTGGCGGAATTGTAATCCATTTTTGAGATTGGGTTGCCTGGATGGAGGAGATATGATATAACGGGTGAAAAATGATAGCCAAGCACAAGAAGAGTCCATAAACCTTAACTCAACGGAAATCACAAACCTCATCAAAAACTATATAAGGGTAAACTAAAATTTAAATTTACCCAAAATTTTTCATCTAAACAAACAGGAATAAATCTGTTTTAAAAATTTCCTATGGCATGAGCGAGAATCGAACTTGGGGCCTCATGAACTATAGTAAGAAGATTTGATCGCAAGTCCATGAGGTAACTATTTACAAATTACTTTTAATATAACGATAAATTATCTTAATCTGGATATTACCATTGCAAAAAAGGTAACAAAGGGCGAAGTTTGACACATGGAGCGTATAACACACCTCCATTAGGTGAAAAATAGTTCCAACATACTTTCGTTAAGAAATGATTCGTGGATATTTAACTATTTTTGAATTCACTCCAGAAAATGGTAACAAAATATCTCAAAACAAGAAGCAAGTAAATAATCAATTGAGTTGGTGTTTACTTGATGAAAATCCATATCTAGTAATTAAATAAAAATAAAACGTAGTTTTATATGATTTTCATATTTATTATATAATTCAGTGACAGCTGTTTCGGTACATTGTACCTTCTTCAGACATGTTAACAAATTATGAATTGGTGTTCCAACTGATCTAAGCAACAATACAACAATATTTATTTAATTTTTTTTTAATTTAACAAAGGGGATTCATTCAAATCAAGTTGTTTCAAACTGTTAAATTCAGTGTCAAAGTATACCTACGCAATGTATTGGTTTATGAACTAGTCAAGGAAACATTCTTCCTAGATAATCTAAGGGTAAGACTAATTGTGTCAAGTACAACAAATATAGAGACAGCGACAGAGAAACGGGAGAGCAAGAGCCCAAAAATCTACCGAGCCTTCTATGGAACTGTAGAAACGGAGGAGAAGAATTTATCAGAACCTAACGCTGACCTGAGGCACGCAGTGACATTTCTTGCTGTTCACAGCTTCCATGGGAAACTTTGCGCAAAGAAGAAATTACATCGTTCTAGAGGAAATATCGTGTATGCTAATTATGTGGACCAAGGTTCGGCAGATATCACTGCTAAGTGTGTGAAATAATGCGAGGACATTAAAAGACTATGCGATGGAAAATTAGAATTTAAAAATACCATTTTCGGCGCACTTTTAAATTTATTTAAATATATTAATTTCTTTGTAATCTAGCACAACCCATGTTACCACGGTCCGAAGGACATTCTACATGTCAAAAATATCTACAACATATTACTCCCCAATAAGTCACCCGAACCTATATGTTCCTTATATCCAGGGCAGGTTATTTAAATCACTATTATATTCAACATTCATTGTTATATACTGTATGTGTATATTATGTTCAATAGTACCAGGTTACAAGGTATGCATACTGAGAGGCTGTAGCGTTAGTGATTGATTTGTCGCGGTCATTGGCGATCAGTTGTCGCTCAGAAGTCCTGACTGTATGCTCTCTGTTTTTTTACTCTGCAGGCAGCAACTGTGTGCTTTTAGAGGTGAACAGTGTTTGCAAAATTCATTATAGCGATAAAACCATGCCCCGGCGACTAGTATATACTCTTGTAGAACTACTTCATCCATTTTAACGGGATCGCATTTTACGCCTGCGTAAAGCTGGATGGATATATCGACCGGATTACTGCACGCAATGGGCACAGTGTATCGGTGGTATGTCGCTGCCTTCAGCAGTGGTCTCCGAAACGGTCCCAAAACCTGTAATCAGGTTCTGGACGGCCGTGTAGTACATACGCACGTCGAGATAGACGCATTGTGCGAACAGCATTCACCAAAGAAATCCGGTCACATGTTGGAACTGCCCTATCATCAATGATCATTGATTGTAGCAGGACTAAAACCACGTGTGGCTCTGGGCAGGCTACCACTTACATCAAGACATCGCCAAGTCGGCTGTTCTGGAATCGTGAAAGCGTCGACTGGAAAGTGGAATGACGCTGTGTTGTCTTCAGTGATGAGAGGATGTTCTGTTCCGTATAATAATGATGGAATTGCAGGTGTATGGCGTAGACCTGGTAAGGTTTCCTTCCATAGTGCATTCGACCACGACACACATGGCTCACTACAGGCTTCAGTTACAACACGCGGTCAGATTCGGTGTTTCTGCAGGATAAAGTATACAGTGGCTGTTTCATTTCATTGGCTGTGAAATTAAATTTCTTCTACTGCAATTTGTTCGACTGGAAAGTGGTGTGCTTTTTCAGTAGGACACGCACGTACACTAACGGCTATTCCGATTCAACGTGCTCTTCGTGGTGTACAACAACTGCCCAGGCCAGCAAGATCCTCAGATATCTTATCAATTGAAAGTGTATGGGCCATGATGAAGCAGGAACGTACTCTTTCTCTAGAGCCTGTAACAAAAATTGTCAATTTGCGAAAACTGTTCCAAGATTCTTGGGTCAATCTATCGCAGGATATCACTCGACACCGGTATGACCTTTTACGTGCAAGAATGTAGGCGTGCATTTGCAAAAAGGAGGGGTAAGCTGCGTATTGATGTAATTGTTTTGGCACCCCTCAGTGACACGTGTTTCATTTGGTCTGGATGTGTTGTTATATGCTCCTACAATGATAAATTACATATCACATCACTTTTCGATAAAATCAAATTGACCTTGATGGTATTACATTTTAGCGTATGTTGACTATCTTGAGTTGCATTCGCCTTCACGCGCAGAGAACAGCATTTCAGTTGCATTTACCTTCACGCGCAGAGAACAGCGAATCCGACTTCTTCAGTGTGTGCACCTTCAAGTAAACAGCTCAGATGTGTCGTTAGTCTGTCACCAATTCTCACATCTTCTTGCGGAGATTTCCTGAAAACTAATCCATGTACATTATAACGGTTATGCTGGGCAACGGATCTGAAATATTATGAAGTATGGAGAAACGTAGTGGGGCCTACATATACTCGCGTAGCTTGAACATTGAGAGACGAACTATGTTACAGATACGAAGGAGTAGAGGTCCTCAGAGCAAATTATGTGTACAGACATTTTTCAGTAAACTTATTCCAGAACATTATGAACAATTTGTAAAATAGTTTATTTTCAGTAAGATACTTCTCACCGTATTCTGAAATGCAAGCTCTTAATTTTGTATACGTGCAATATTATGTGACAGAAATCGAGAATTCATATGAGGCTTACATTGCTTATTACAACATTTTTGTACCAAAGAGAGATGAACTGATAGAATGAATAAGACTGCATAGCAATGAGCTACGTGATCGTTATGGGAAACTACAAGAACAGTTATGTCTCGTAGACTGCGTAGGACAGGAAACGTGCCACAAATGGCGATTTAGAGAGGGACATGGAACTTCTTGTAGGAAAACCAGAGGGATAGCTCTCAATAGGTAGGCCAAGAAAGATGTGGCAAAATAACATTAACCATGATTTGAGTGAAGTAAATTATACAGGTGAAGATTCGAAAATATTAGCTGAGAATAGGAATGTATGGAAAGCTTATGTCCGAGTGACCATCAAACTATGGGTTCAATAGTTCCAGTGAGTTTAGTTAGTTATAGTTATTTATGAATTTGTTTAGTTTGAGATAAGGAAACCACTCCAACATTGGTGGAATATTAATTTATCATGCCAGTTATTTTTGAATGTGTAAAAACTCTCTGAAAATAAAATCATATAAAACTACAAGTTATTACTTATATTGAGTAATTCTATACTTTAAAACGTTAAGCAGTATCATTATATAATGTCACTCTGTGGGAGATTCTGTATTGACTAAATACTTCTAATGTCATATTCCCAACCTACCCGAGACAAATTCTTTTTTTTCCTATATCTCACCTAATGACGCCAAAAGAGCAGTATTACGTATTAAATCTAAAGCACAAGGAATAGACAATATAACAATAACTCTCCTGCAAAAAATAATAGACATTATACTCCCAACAATAACCCACATTTTTAATGCCTCTATAATGACCGGGACCTATCCCAGACTCTGGAAAATGGCTCTAGTTCGTCCTACACCGAAATCAAACACTCCCACAACACTCGATGATTATAGACCAATTAGTATTCTTCCCTGTTTATCTAAAGCACTGGAACACATAATACACTCACAGTTAACAGACTACCTCACCACACACGACTTACTTGATGAACATCAGTCTGGTTTTAGAACAGGACATCACACAAGTACTGCACTACTTGACATTGTAGAGGACATAAGAGACTCAATGGACAAAAGCAAACTCACCGCAATAGTCCTACTCGACTACAGCAAAGCCTTTGACACAGTAGATATAGACTTAATGCTAGCGAGACTAAAGACACTACATCTGTCGGAAACTGCCTTGATTGGTTTGCATCTTACCTCACTAATCGTCAGCAATCAGTTTCTGTTAATAATCGCATTTCTTCCTGGCGCTTGGTGAGGAAAGGGGTACCTCAAGGCGGCGTCCTCGCTCCTCTTCTCTTCTCGATTTATATTAATGACGTGACCAAGAAACTACAAAACTGCAAGCATCATCTTTACGTACGCCGACGACCTACAGATTTACACACACTTTAGGCCTGACGAAATTAATGAATATATTGACAAAGTAAACACTGACCTCAGGCATATATCTTTATGGTCCAGACAATATGGGCTGAAACTAAATGTAAACAAAACGCAAGCAATAACTATCGGACATCCAAGGCTATTACACCTCATAAACAATGGCAATATGCCGGCTGTCATATTAGATAATGAACAAATTCCTTATACCGACGTCGTTAAAAACTTGGGATTTTACATAGATTCTAATTTAAAATGGCATGAGCAAGTAAAACAAACATCTAAAAGGATCTTCTCCATAATGCATTCCCTAAAGCGACTTAAACATTTTCTTCCTACAACTCTTAAAAGAATTTTAATCCAAACTTTAGTGATGCCGCATTTTGACTACTGTGACGTTCTACTAACTGACATAAGTGACGGATTGTCGGACAAACTGCAGCGTGTCCATAATATGTGTATCAGATTCATATTTAATGTTCGAAAATACGATCACATTTCTCCATTATTCCACGAATTGTCATGGCTACATCTAAAAGAGAGAAGAAAATCGCACTGTCTAATTCTCCTATTTAAGATCCTACATACCTCGATTCCCATTATTTATCATCCCGTTTCCAGTATCTATCCTCAAACCATAACTTAAACACAAGATCACAACATAGTCTCTTACTTAATATACCGCAACATAGGACATCACATCACTCCATGTCATATACCATCTCCACTTCTCGCAACTGGAATTCCCTACCACAAGAAATAAGGGGCTGCCGGACATTGGCATCTTTTAAAAGAAATCTAAATTTATATTTGCTCTAAACTCGACTTCATTATTATCCAGTGTAAGATTATATATATTAATTGGTGTTTCCCGTATAATGTATCATATTATTATTATTATTATTATTATTATTATTATTATTATTATTACTATTATTATTATCGTATCATTATTGTTATTACCCTATGAAATGTTGTTTGTACATGACATTTACATTGCTACATTTATTGTATCTTTAACTGTTTATAATTAGTATAGTGTATATCTATATTTGTCGAATATTTATTTGTATTTGTGCTGGTTGAGTGGAAGAGAGGGCCTTATGGCCTTAACTCTGCCAGAATAAATAAAGTATTATTATTATTATTATTATTATTATTATTATTATTATAAAATTAATCTCTCTCGATGAAATTCAGAAGACACAGGTGGTTCATATTAACTTTCCTTTCATTTGATGTGAGTTATCGCCTTCCAATCCCACGTAATAAATACAGGTAAAGTAAAATACCGCTGCAGTAAATTTACAAAAGGCAAAGGATTATATTTTACCCGACTGTGGTGCAGCAAAGGGGTGGTAATGAGTTTAACTGCCTGCGATATGCGTGTGTGTATGTATGTATGTATGTATTTTCAAAACCATATATTTATAGCATAGTCCATTAAGTGTGTAATATTTTTTAATGCCCCGGGTTGTTCTTTTTCTTTACATTTCATGTGTTCTCTCCTGGCATTGGCGTAATTGTAACCCACTTCTGAGGTTGGAGCACCTGGAAGACGGGGTTACGTTGCCCCGATGATATGATGGGTAATAATGATGATAGTTGTGCGCCAGGAGAGTCCTTAATCCTAAGCTTAATCAAAGATGAATATGAATGACGATGATTGCGATGGCCATATGATGTTCGGGGACCGTTTGGGTCTTAACGTTTCCTCTCATTTGTCCTACAGGCGAGGAAAAGCCCTGATAAAATCCTCACTCAGGAAACTGCCCCGACCGGGGATCAAAACCGGGCCCACTGCGTGACAAGGGAGCACGCCACCTCGAGACCACAGCGGTGGACACTTGTTCGCTTTTTTACACGCTTTATATTAGTTTGACCTGTAGGCCTATCTGTCTATCTATGTAACTGAATCTTTCAACGGGTTTTTCACCCACTTAAAATAATTGGATCGACTTGAAATGTTGTATACTTGTAAAGGTCCCGTGACAATACAATAATTTCATATTTATTTTCTAAAATCCTGGCCATAATCATCAGAAAATTAAATACAAGTGTCTTTGTATTTATGTAACGGAATCTTTGAACACGAATTTCACCCACTTAGGAACATAGGATAGACTTTAAACTTTGTATACTTCTAAAGGACCCGTGACAATACAATAATTTCATATGCATTTTCTAAAATTCTGGCCACAATCATCAGAAATTTAAAAAAAGGTGTCTTTGTATTTATGTAACGGAATCTTTGAACACGATTTTCACCCACTTAGAGATATTGGTTCGACTTGAAACTTTGTATACTTGTAAAGGACCCGTGACACTACAATAATTTCATATTGTATTTCTAAATTCTTTGCCAGAATTATCAGAAAATAAAAATAATTAAAACTTGTATAATAGGTTACGGACTTTTCGACTTTTTTGTCAATCGTTGTAAGAGATCAGTTGGTAGAGCGCTGAACTAGTGGTATATAATTTCAGTAATCCACAGGTCGCTGGTTCGAATCCGGCCGGGGAGGATTTTTTTAGAAGAGTAATGCTTTTAGCTCATACTACAATAATATGGAATTTAAAGATATTTACATTCTTATCTTATTCTGTAAAATATTAAAATTAAAAATAAAGAAATAAATAATAGTTAAAAAAAACTAAAACAGCATGCTTTATTAGAAAACCGAACTCAAAAATGAAAAATAATTTTAATTTACAACACGCTTGGGATAAATTTAAAGTGGTCAACAAAAAAAATCATCTCCAACACATATAGAATAAAACTAGAATTATCAACAAAAAGAAAATAATTTCCCATCAAAAGCGTAGGGTGCTTTTTATGATTTGTACATGTTCTTCTTAGAGACTTTACTTTTACCAATATCTGTTTATTATCAAATATATTAATTGATATAGAGCACCCCACGCTTTTGATGGTAAAATTATTTTCTTTTTGTTGATAATTCTAGTTTTATTCTATATGTGTTGGAGATGATTTTTTTGTTGACCACTTTAAATTTATCCCAAGCGTGTTGGAAATTAAAATTATTTTTCATGTTTGAGTTCGGTTTTCTAATAAAGCGTGCTGTTTTAGTTTTTTTAACTATTATTTATTATTTCAGTATTGGTTTTGTTATTTACACAGGTATCCTCAACCAAAATTCACATTTTTTTCTTCCACACTTCCCGGTCTTGCGTGTATGCTTCTGTCATATTTCCCTTATTGATGTTGTTTTGAATTCCCTTTATCCACGTAGGCTTTGGTCTACCACGTTTCCCTTTTCCACGAGGTATCCATTTCAATACTTCTTTGTTTGAATTTGTATTGCAAATTTACTGCTGCTTTTTATTATTTTATTAAAATATTAAATCAATTCATCTTATAGAATACATTGCTAAAGAGATGATATGAAAACACTAAGATAATATCCCTTAACAACCTCTGAAAGTTTGTACATGCAGTTTTGTTCTACGTTGTGGTAAGTGGATGAGATTCAGAAACTCGTCTTTTTATCTTAAAATCGTCGATTGAAAGACGAATCTGTGAATGTGTCTGAAAACAAACTCTAAATGAAACTGAAAATGTGGCATTGCGAGATAGCATTCACGTTCTACTATGTATTAAGCTAGTCGCCCTATGTAGTGCAATATTATGTGACAGAAATCCAGAATTCACATGAGGCCTATATTGCGATACAGGAGATGTTGAACTATTGTAAAGCAATAAAATACGCTACTTCTCTCCATTGTTCGGCCACGACCCGGCAATCAAGGCTCAGGATACCGATATCAAGATACATGTCTCTCTATTGCAGTGTTGGGAAATAAAGACAGATGGCGAGTAGCGATTCCCAATATACACTCCAATTCTTTATGTTATGTGGGAAATTTATTGCGCAAAATGTCGAACGTAACAGTTTCCTGCAAACAATCATCTTAATGTTTATTTATAATCTTCTAGATATTTTAATTTATTTCTTGGATCAAATTAACAACGGTGACTCCAGTACTAAGTCAGCCCCAATAAATAATCGGGTACCATACTCGCTTCTGATTCTAAGGTTTGCGGGTTCAATCCCGAATGGTGTCAAAGGATTCTTAAAGGCTGATATATCGATGGCCTAGAACCATATTATTCCAAGTCCATCTCGTAGAATATTTATTCGTATTATGAAATGTACACTGCTCAAAACAATTAGAGGAACACTTGTAATAAATTGAATAAGTAATTGTTTTTTAAAGCTGTGATACTGAAAGTTGGACAATATGTAAATTGAATTATTAATTTTATCATTGGATACAAATTTTAAAGATTCATGGCCTAAATACAGAGAAATTACCTCAAATAACAAATATAGAGATTTTTTTTTATTTTGGAAGGCACTGGCCACTTCTAATTGGTAAGCTTCCTGATGTTGCTATAGTGACGAATGTTGATTATTGCCTTGTTTATTGAAGTCTCTGACAAAATGAGGCATTTAAATGAGTTTGAAGTGTTATCATGCTCTACATCGTTTACGACAAGGTCAATCTCTGCGACAAGTGGCTAGAGAGCTTGGGGTTTCTCCTTTCGTGGTGTCCAGATTACGCAACAGGCACAGAGAGACAGGTCAGTATTGTAGAAGACGTGGCCAGAGCCGTATATTTAAAACAAGCCCCCAGGATGACAGATACGTTCTTCTTTCTGCTCTTCGACAGCGTACAAAAACTGCAAAAAACCTGCAGAATGACCTTCATATGGCTTCCGGAATCCGGGTTTCAGACCAAACCATAAGGAACAGATTAAGGAAAGAGAATATTCGTCCAAAAAGGCCCGTTAAAAATCACGCTTAACAAATGGGCATAAGGCAGCAAGACGTACGTATGCTGAAAACCATGGTGATTGGAACCTGAACCAGTGGGAGTCTGTGCTCTTCTTGGACGAATCCAGGTATCGTCTTACACGTTGTGATGGTCGATTGAGGGTGTGGGGACGGCCAGGAGAAAGATATTCTGCAGAGGCTCTACAGGAAATTGATAGATTCGGAGGAGGTTCCATAATGGTGTGGGCCGGAGTTATGTACAACAATCGTACGGACCTTGTACTTGTTCCCCAGCGACCGAATGCTGTCCGGTATATCGAGCACGTTCTGGAAGAGCATGTAGTACCTGCTGCCATTGGAGTAGGCCTTGGATTTCTGTTTATGCAGGATAATGCCAGGGCACATTCTGCGGCTGTCACCAGGGATTTCCTGTAGAGGAATGAAATTGAGGTAATGGAGTGGCCAGCGGTCAGCCCAGACCTCAACCCTATTGAACACTTGTGAGATCTTCTAAACAGGAAAGTCAGGAACCGACATCAAGCTCCACAAACTCTGCAGCAACTTGGAGATGCTCTGAAGGAGGAATGGGAGAATATCCCGGAAGAGGAAATCCAGAATCTTATTGGGAGCATGCCACGAAGGTGCCAAAGTGTCATCGAATGTCTTGGAGGCCATACACGATACTAACTCTATATAACGAGTGTTTAACTTTGAAAAATAAGCACAAGATTCAATTGCTTACATCGCGGAATTATTTGAAAAGTTAATTGTCAGCGTTATTCATTTGTTTTTACTGACATGAGAGCAATAAATAAATAAATAAATAACCACAAATAATGTACTTTATTAATTTCATGTTTGTACCTTTATCCAATGAAAAAATATTTGCATATTTCATAGTGTTCCTCTAATTGTTTTGAGCAGTGTATATATTATGTCCCTTGTGCATTGTGAGAATAAAACAGGAATACGATATTTTGTATAGGATTTTTAATCGAAATGTCTAATTCCTGTTCATTTGGACAATGCACATGGACACGGGACGTGAAACGTAATAAACGTAACATTAACAGCACAAATTGACTTACAGTATGGTTCGGGACCATCGATATTGTGAGTATTGCTTTCCTCGGAAGGGAAATAAAACTTTGAACCTCGAGTCTTTGATTCAAGATAAATCAAGCCTGAAAATAACCTTCATAGTGAAATATTCAGTCCTTTCACGTCCAGAATTGAATTTCAATGCAATTGACCTGAACTAATGCAGAGCGTTGTTTAAATTAAATAACATTGTAATCAGTACTTTTAGTAATAGAATAGTTGACCTAAGAGGAAGAGATGACAATGTTAGCATTATGAAGACGGAACTTACAAGATGCCTAATTCTTACTAGGATGATGATCATGATGATGGATTAGTGCTTTTATAATACTTGTTCATCTATGAGTATCTTGTTATGCAGTTGGTCGTATTAAAAGGAATTCACTGTAGCCTCTTTTTATTTAGGATAAAGTAATCCACTTCTCATAGCCGTTTTTTAATATTTGTCTACAGGCGTCTTCTCTAAACACATTCGATATAGGCTTTTTAATTTATCCGAATCGTCATGGGATTCTTTATATCTAAGTCGGACCGCACATATAATACATTCCAACATGTGTTTTATATATATATATATATATATATATGTAACACATGTTGGAATATATATGTACATATCTAAAAGTTGTTCGATTATTTTTAGAATAACAGCGTTACAGGTCTGCATGTTGGGCGAAATTTTAATTATAAATAGTAGTAAAGAGCAATATATAATAAAGCAGATAAAACTGTTTTCAGCAACTGCATGGCCATTTGATTACGTTTAACTTCGTACAACTCTCCAACAAATATATCTCCAGACTTACTCCCTATTTTGACGACATATTAGATGGTCATCAATGTGTATTTAGAAGAAATAGTTTTACCATAAATCAAATGTTTAGTTTAAGACATATTTTAGAAAAAAATGGGACTATAGCTGCACTTCACGTCGACTATATGCGGACTTAAATACCAACCTAAAAAAGGGTAAAAAATAATTTAAAATCATAAAAAATCATTGGATAAACAAAACAGCATACTCTTCGTTAACAAGGAAAATTTGTATAATATCCTGCTGGACCTGGACATTCTAAAAAATTATACTAATTCGAATGTTTCTAAATACACAAAGAATATGATGCGGGTACACAAACAGTTTTTCAGATACTTTGATAATTCATGATGGTTTATAGAAAGTTTTCTTTATTAGAGCATGCCACCAGATCTTTAGAGAACAAAGAAGACCTATAGGGTAACTGAGTGATATTAATAAGCTGTTGGTTTTCGGCCAGTATGGAACCGGTGCCCACCCAGCATCGTGAGGCAATTGGGTAGCTACAATAAGTAGCGGCTCCAGGTTGAGGAACCAGCTATAACGGCTGGGGGACTCGACAAGCTAACCACATGTCACCCCTACACTGGCTATTGATCATCTACCTCTGTGATTGACACATGTGGGTGTGAAGGACCAGCATCCGGCTGGTAAAAGGGCAACCGCTGAAAAGTGGAAAGACCCTCAATCGGATCAGTTTATGCTGACCATGTGGTTTTATTAGACGATAACAAGGGTCTCCAAACACAATATAGTGATATAATAAGAAATTGGGCCTGGGAATGAACATTAATAAAACTAAATACATAAATATATAGTTAACATAGAAATCCATTGCATAATGTAAATTTACAATTAATTGAAAATAAGATAAATTTTGAAGAAATGGATTAATTCAAATACATAAGGACAATAATAAGAAACAGAAATGAGATGTAAAAAAAGTTAACATGAACTTAATATTGGAAAAGCGTGCTATTATGCATTACATGGACTTAAATAAACTTCTCTCAAAAACGCTAAAATAAAAATATATAAAACTATAATTTTTTTTCAGTTATATTATATGAATGCAAAACGAGGACTTTTACTTTAAAGAAAAAGAAAAGATACGAGTAATTGAGAATAACGTACTTTGGAAAATTTTTAAACCAAACGGAGACAAACAGATAAATTATGGAGAAGACAAAGCTTACGTAACAATGAACTACATGATATTTATGGATTAACCAGATGTAATAAGAACTAAAATCTCCTAGACTACAAGACAGGTATGTTAACGAATGGAGAATGAAAGTGAGACATGGATACTCCTTGTACGAAAAGGTCGACCAAGAATGAGATGGGAGATTAACATTAACCACCATTTGAAAGAGGTAAATTATACAAAGAAAAATTGGAAAACATTGGCTTAGGAAAAATATGTATGGAGAGCTTATGCATGAACATTTACTTTCGGACCAGATTAATTAGTTAATGGGATCATCTGAATATTAAACATAGGCTGAGTTCTGGAAATGCATGCTATTATGCATTACAGAGACTCTTTTCATAAGTAATGCCACGAGTGATTTCCAATTTATCTAGAGAATTTGGAAATCAAGAGTGGCATTTGTTAGGACTATTTAACGAATAAAATTAATCTGTTTACTCACAAATCATTGTTTAACTATAGTTATTTTTAAATATTTATATATTTAATGTAAACGGCGATGATTGAAAAAAAATCAGAAATGTGAGGTTATGTTCATTCGCTGCTGCTTGATCATATTATTTATTGCCAAATAAGATCGCAATATTGTAAGAGTACACCCAAGTGGAGAAATAATGAAACACATCAAACTATATATCATAATCAACATTACGGGTTATTCATTTATTTTTTTAGTAAACAACTCAGTAAAATCAAGGAATATTTTTATTATTTGCTATATTCAATGTATTTGTTGGAGAAAAATAATGCTTTGACCTGTTCAGAACATTAAAAAGGAGGAGCTTTCTTTATCACAAAAGCAGGAGGTGATAAAGAGAAATCGATAAAGAGCGAGGTGAAACACGACTGTCATTGGTTGTAAAACAACATTAATTGAAACGTGATTGGTCATTGACTAGCATTTGTGGTATGAGTTAAATATTCATCCTAACTCATTTCAAACACGTTAAACTGTAAATATACATATATAAAACTGTTATTCTACCGGTTATATTACATGGATGCGAAACATGGACTCTTACTTTAAGGGAGGAAAGGAGATTACGAGCATTTGAGAATAAAGTTCTTAGAATAATTTCGGACTAAAGAGAGATAAACAGACAGGTGAGTGGAGAAGACTTTACAGCATTGAACTACATGGTGTTTATAGGAAGCCAGATATAAGAACAGTTAAGTCTCGTAGACTGCGATGGGCAGGACTTGTGGCACGAATGGAAAATGAAAGAGGTGCATGGAAGCTTCTTGTAGGAGAACCAGAGGCAAAACGCCCAGTTGGTACACCAAGATTGAGGTGAGAGAATGACATTAACCACGATTTGAGAGAAGTAGATTATAAGGGAATGATTAGAAAACATTAGCTCAGGATAGGGATGTACGGAACCATATGTCCGCGCGGACATGAATCTACAGGTTTGTTAGTACCAATTAATTATTTAGTTATGGGATCATCTGAATCTGGGGTTAGAGTTTTGAATAATTTGGAGTAAGTTAGTGGCCAGATTAAAAAAAAAAAATCCATGAGCAAGAGAGCAGGAAACTCCTTAAATGGATATGAAGATGTGAAATGCATTTTGTTCTTGCCATAAGCCGTATTTAATATACTCAAACTGATGAGTTGAAGACGTCCCAAAACAGAATAAAGATGGCATCATAATTTAGTTATTGGATGTGTGAGTTGTAGAGCAATATCTTACTCGTCCTTTCCACAACTTGGTGTTGGAGGAGGCGTACATATTTCACGAAGATGATGTCTTTCCTCTCAATAGAAAATTCAACACCTCCTGAAATTTTACTGCAACCTGTTGAACAGCTGTAGACCATACCATTTAACATGCACACCTCATACACCTAAATATTGCAGTTCACATCTTCATGGCTGTGCATAAGTGGCATTTCACGTTACAGCCAAGTAATGATTAAAAAAACACAATTCATTTTATGCCATTCTTTCGATCTTCAAATGCCCTAACCTTTTTTTTTTTTTTCATAGACGAGAGAAATCAAGGTTCTGACAATTTTCTCTCCATGTTCGAACTCTCATAACGAATAAAATGAACATACTGGAAGTATCAAATAGCGTACCAAAATTATCTAGTAGATGAAAATATCGACTAAATGTTTACGCACAAAATTCGTATTTTTGCTCGGCGAATTTAATTGTACTTTATATTTGTTCTGATAGAATATAAATTAACCTTTACGACGCGTCGTTAATATCACCAAACTAAAATAATAATCAAAATAATGTGATGAGTGATTTCCAATTTATCTAGAGGATTTGGAAATCAAGAGTGACATTTGTTAAGATTATTTAACGAATAAAATTAAGTAGTTTATTCAAGTCATTATTTAAATACAGTTATTTTAAAATATGTATATGTTTAATGTAAACGACGACGTTTGAAAACAATCAAAATTGTGTGGTTATGTTTAATTTGTTTATCCAGTGCAACTTGATCATATGATATTATTTATTACCATCTCAGCAAAGAATATAAATAAAGAGTAGATAATAGACAGAGACAAGAGCAGACCCGGGGTTTTGGACATTATGCCAAGGTAACCCGGGGAGGTGGTGGCAGGACTCTCTAATAAAATCTTCAAAAAGTATCGCAATATTGTAAGAAAGCACTCTACTGGAGAAAAAAGAAACACATCAAACTGTATATTATAACCAACATTATAGGTTATTAATTTATTTTTTGCGCGATGGTGCGTTTTGTCGTACTTACAGCAATGGCGACCATCCAACATGTCGGGGTTGCCAACCTGAATAACTATACTGTAATATTACAAATCACAAACCACGTGTGGGAAGTAAAACCATTGCCCTCTATGGATACTACGTAATATATATATATATATATATATATATATATATATATATATATGTATCCAAAATCTAGTGTTAATATACATTATACGAATCACACCACTGCATTTTAAATGAACTGAACTTTATTTGAAACAATGTAAAACAATAAATACTTACTTGCCGCCATTTTATCACTGATTGGTATCACGGCCTCCTGTAGTTTCAACTAATAAACATTGTTCACAATATTAACGTTAGGCAGTTGTTTATAATGAACACAAATATTTCCAATAAATATATTATTTTACTATTATTTATTATTTTGAAAAAACCATGGCGCAAAAAATAATGTACAACGCACGTTTGTAAGGTGTTTTACAGAGTCTTGGATTTTCCTCGCTTCTGTAAAAACTACTTCTCAACCTCGCATCGTAATATAATATTTTAATAAACAACTCAGTAAAATCGTTATTTAAAAACACAATTATTGAACACACAATTATCAAATGTGTAGTTCGAAGGAATCTGTTCATTATTTGCTATATTCAGTGTAGATAACGAAGTAGTAGGCATGTTGTCAATCACTGCAAAATAATGCTCTGAACCTGTTCAGAATATTAAAAAAGAGGAACTTTTTCATCACAAAAGCAGGAGGTTAAGAGAATTTGGTAAAGAATGAGGTGAAACACGACTGTCATTAGTTGTAAAACAAAATTCATTAATACGTGATTTCTCATAAACTCCCATTTGGAGCACGAGTTAAATAGTCATAAGTAATATCACGAGTGATTTCCAAATTATCGATAAATTCACGACTTACGAAGTGAGGAGTGACTTTATCTAGAGAATTTGGAAATCAAGAGTGGCATTTGTTAGGACTATTTAACGAATAAAATTAAGCTGTTTACTCACAAATCATTATTTAACTATAGTTATTTTAAAATATTTATATATTTAATGTAAACGGCGATGTTTGAAAACAAATGAGAAACGATAGGTTCGCTTCATCTGCTTCTTTTGTTTATCACTGCAACCAGATCATACTATTTATTGCCAAAGGAACGCAATATTATAAGAATGCTCTCTAGTGGACAACAAATGAAACACATCAAACTGTATATTAATTCATTTCTGACGTCGTATGATGTAAATATGACAATTATATTTTTCTGGATTATTACTTGGGAAAAAATACATTTAAGAAAGTGCAAACAGTGGTTTCTTTTTTTGGTGGTATAATAAATTGCTACAAATGTTTTTATATTAACTCCTGCAAGCGCTGTGTGTTGACATCTATGCACTATATATACAATCTGGTAGCCGTATTTCTTAGAGGCTCAGTCACTGCAAAATAATGGTCAGACCTGTTCAGAATATTAAAAAGGAGCTTTCTTTAATATGGTAAATTTAACACTGATAAATATTTCGTGAAACAGGACTCTGATTGGTTGTAAAACAGAAATCATTGAAACGTGATTGGTGACTCCCATTTGGGGCATGAGTTAAATAGTCTACATAATTTGGAAATCAAGAGTGGCATTTGTTAGGACTATTTAACGAATAAAACTAAGCTGTTTACTCACAAATAATTATTTAAATATAGTTATTTTAAAATATTTATATATTTAATGTAAACTGCGATGTTTGAAAACAAATGAGAAACGATTGGTACGCTTCATCTGCTTCTTTTGCTTATCACTGCAACCAGATCATATTATTTATTGTCAAAGGAACGCAATATTGTAAGAATGGACTCTAGTGGAGAAAAAAATTAAACACATCAAACTGTGTATTAATTCATTTCTGATGTCCTATAACAATTATATTTTTCTGGAATGGTATTGCCTGGGAAAATATAAATTTAAGAAAGTTCAAACAGTGGTTTTTTTTTGGTGGTATAATCAATTGCTACAACTGTTTTTATATTAACTCCCACATGCGCTACGTGTTGACATTCATGCACTATATATACAATCTGGTAGCCGTATTTCTCAGGGATTCAGTCACTGCAAAGTAATGCTATGACCTATTCAGAATGTTAAAAAGGAGGTGATTTCTTTATTATGATAAACTTTAGTTGGTAAATTCTAGGCGAAACACGACTGTGATTGGTTGTAAATAAAAAAATCATTGAAATGTGATTGGTCATTGACTCCCATTTGGGGCGTGAGTTAAATAGTCACCAAAAACATATTATTAGAGGATTCTTCAAATATTCATACAAGTGTCAATAATTAACTGGCACTACTGAACTTGAATGGTCATGACGGCGTGGAATAAGCTTTCCAAAATCCCTCTTATCTAGGCTAATGTTCCCAAAAATGCAAGAATTATTCCTATATAAAAAAATCTAACCAACTCCCCCGCTCCTTCTATCAGGAAAAAGTTAAATTGTTACTAATCTATTTATTCTACCATTCTTTAGTTCCAACTTTCGGGGAATTCAATTTTACCATATTAACCAAATTATATTCTGAATTATAGTAAATACAGTAATCTTATTAACGTGAATTTCATGAAATGTTGTATCATCCATTGGGTCAATAATCTCGTTTGTAGGGGTAGTAATATTTATTTTTATCATGTGAGAAAGTATAATTACTAACCGACAACTTCTCTACCCAACCCAAACTAGTAATTCAATTGAATGATTCCAAAATACTCCTCCTGCAGAACATAGTTACTCAGAATTACCTACTATTACATTTTAAAAATTATTAATTCTAATTCTTTTAATTGTTTCTGGTTTAACAATATTTATGGCCGGTCTTGGTGCAAATTTTGAATATGACTTAAAGAAAATTATTGCTCTTTCTACTCTAAGTCAATTGGGTTTAATAATAAGAATTTTATCTTTAGGATTTGCCGGGTTGGCCTTTTTTCATTTATTAACTCATGCTTTATTTAAAGCATTGATCAGTCATTCCCTGTACAATTAGTGTAATTCAATGGCTCAATCGAACCCGCATGTTCATGACCACGCGGACATAAGCGCTCCATGCATTCCCATCCTGAGCTAATGTTTTCCAATCATTCCCTGTATAATTTACCTCCCTCAAATCAAGGTTAATGTTATTTTCCTACATCATTCTTTTTCTAACAACTGAGCGTTTTCCCATTGGTTTTCCTACAATAAGCTTCTATGTATCTCCTTGATTCCCCATTTGTGTCTCATGTCCTTCCCATCACAGTCTACGATACTTAACTGTTCTTATTATTACTGACCACTTATAAAGGTAACGTATTTCAATGTTATGTAAGTCTTCTCGTCTTATATTCCAATTCAAATTTAACATCCTTTACTATACAGGGTGTAACTAAATTCCCATTACTGAGTTTAAGGCAAACAATTTTCGGACACTTTTGAAATCCTTAATGGGTTGAAGCAAGGAGATGCACTATCTCCTCTACTATTTAATTTTGTACTAGAGCATGCCATTAAATCTTTAGAGAATGAGGAAGGCTTACAACTCAATGGTATTAATAATCTGTTGTTTATGCTGATGATGTAGTTTTATTGGCCGATAGCGAGGAGATACTAAATGATAACACGCATACACTACTGAGTAACACTAAGAAATTAGGACTTGAAGTAAATATCAATAAAACTAAATATATGGTCACACGTAGAAATATATTATATAATGGAAATGGACAGCTAATGAAAAATGAGGGAAATTTTGAGGAAGTGGCTGAATTCTAATACCTAGAAACAATAATCACAAATAGGAATGAGATGCGCAAAGAAATTAAACATAGGCTCAATTCTGAAAATGCGTGCTATTATGCATTGCAGAGACTCTTGATGTCCCAACTCCTTTCAAAAAACGTTAAACTGAAAATATATAAAACTATTAATCTACCAGTTATATTATATGGGTGCGAAACATGGACTCTTACTTTAAGGGAGGAAAGGAGATTACGAGTATTTGAGAATAAAGTACTTAGGAAAATTTTTGGACCAAAGAGAGATGAACAGACAGGTGAATGGAGAAGACTACATAACAATGAACTACATGGTCTTTATAATAATAATAATAATAATAATAATAATAATAATAATAATAATAATAATAATAATAATAATATTTTATTTATTCTGGCAGAGTTAAGGCCATAAGGCCCTCTCTTCCACTCAACCAGCACAAATACAAATAAATATTCGACAAATATAGATATACACTATACTAATTATAAACAGTTAAAGATACAATAAATGTAACAATGTAAATGTCATGTACAAACAACATTTTATAGGGTAATAACAATAATGATACGATAATAATAATAATAATAATAATAATAAGCCAGATATAATAAGAACAGTTAAGTCTCGTAGACTGCGATGGGCAGGACATGTTGCACGTGTGGGGAATGAAAGACTTCCATGGAGGCTTCTTGTAGGAAAGCCAGAAGGAAAACGCCCAGTTGGTAGACCAAGAATGAGGTGGGAGAGTGACATTAGCTATGATTTGGGGGAAGTAGATTATACGGGGAATGATTGGAAGGCATTGGCTCAGGATAGGGATGTATGGAGGGCTTATGTCCGCGCGGCCGTGAACCTACGGGTTCGATAGTGCCAGTGAGTAAGTAAGTAAGTAGTGGGGAACAAGAAGGTTAAGTTTAGCATAGGAACTCAAGTCCAGAAAGATACTGTTTTCCCGCTACTTGCAAGCAAAATTCCATAATAATTACGATCAACTCTCCTGCATTTTCGGCTCTAAAGATTCTACATGTTCTCCCGTCTTGATCCTGCTAGACTACTTACCTGTGAGTTCACATGAAATCCTTGATTTTCGAGACCTCCGTGGCATCCGTGGAAAACCTACTGTCGCGGGTTATGGCTGCTGCGGATGTTGCAGGATAAGGATTGGTGATCGTGTGTACCAGAACATGGTTCGGAGGAACCGTATCTGTATTGACCTAGGAGTTCATCACATTGAGCCCATCTTGTGAACCCAAACGACAAAGAGAAATACGGGAATACGGTACGTTTCCGGACATGAGTTCCTATGCTAAACGTATCCGTTTTTGTCTCCACTACACGTCTTCAAAACCTGTAATGGAAATTTAGTTACACCCTGTATATATTTCTCCCATCTTTAAGCAGTGTGTTGAATAAGTGGCATACTGCCTTCTTGGGAAGAGCAAGAAGAAAAAGAAGAGGAAATGTAAATCAATAGGGTACCGCTTTTTTTTTTTCACTTCAAACACAAGAGGGAAGCAGGATGAGTTTCTGGCTAACGCCCACGGATATCAAGCCAACTGCGACTGCTGTCAACAGATGACAACACATTTCACTAATTTTTGGAGTGTTATCAAACGTTTTAGAGTCCTAATCGGACATAACTAAATTTATTTTCTGAGTATGGTTGACTGGAAACTATTTATACTTTACAGCTTTTCTGTTTACTAAAATATAATCGTTGAAAAACTGGGTGATTTAGAATACTTGAGGTTCTGCATTAAAGAATATGCAAAATATGGTCTTAGCCTGAATTTTAAATACCGTCATATGGCATATGGCTATTACTATACAAAATTTGGCATTTATCATCATCATCATCGTCACTCCAGGGATTAGGCTATTGCCAATTCCGACTTCATAATGCATCAGCCCATCTTTTCTAGGTCGTCCGACATCACGTCTTCTCTTGCTTGATAATTTCTATCTAACAATAGATATCTCTCCTTACTCATTCCATTCATGTGATCAATCCACTTGTCTATAATTCGTGACTTCATCCAATAAAGGCTGCGTTTTTAATTCTTCTCTTATATCCTCATTTCTAATTCTATCAAGTTTTGTACATCCTTTAACTCGTCTGAAGAACCTCATCTCCACCGTCTGTATTCCGTTTTTTCTGTTTTTTCGTTGGAGCCCAAGTTTCACGTCCGTACAATATTAATTTGATATTTAAAAAACATAATTGGACACTATTTGAAGGCAGGAAAAACCCAACGTCAAAAATTAAAAATATCAGTGCCAACTATATTAAAAAGGAACACAATTGATAAGGTTATTAAAATAAGCACAGTTTTAGATGTATTTATTTAGCATGGTGGAATTAAGGTCATGTGGCCCTCTCTTCCACTCACCAGGACAAACATATATTACATGAGAATAAAACAATCTCAATTAACTTTAATATTAAATACTAAATAAAAATTTGATCAATAAGATATCTTTTATATTACGATCTATAATACAACCTGTTAATGTTAGTTAAAATTAAGACTAAAACTAATAATAAAATGTATACAAGCAAGACATATTAAATTGCCCCTGTCTAATGTATATAAAAATAAAGAAAAATAATGAGATACAGAAAACTAATTTTATTATGGTGCAGAAATTTGTTTATTAATCCAAACATGGAGGTCACTTGAACGATTTTTAAATTAAGGCTTTCAGGTAAACCTGCACTTATAATGGTCAGATTTAGCTAATTTTTATAGAAAACTTTTCTTGTTTCATTGGAATAACATACATCTGGTTACGTTGCAAAAAAAAAAGTCTAGATTTCATTTTCAGTTCAGGTGAATTTCTACTACCTGTGGTTCGATTTTCCTGATTAGAACCTGAGTGTACCTTCCCTTAATTGATTATAATATAAGGAGTTTCTTTCCTAAAAACAAAACTTGTGTACGCTAGTGTGTTAACAGACACATATATGGTACCATACAGAGTGCTCTAAAGAAGGCACCACTAAAACATTCAGCGCACTACTTGGCATGCTACCGTTACCAGCCAGGGAGTGGCAGTTCGCCGAGACTCGAAGGATTTACGGAAGAGAATAGTTCAAATCTGAACGCTAGCAAATTTATACGTTTTATTCATATGAAATTCATCCTATTTGTATATTACATACCGCTGAATTAAATCAAGACCAAATTTTGTGTTTAATATTTTTGGTGTGTGTTTGGTTTATTGCAATAAGGTAATACTTACTTACTTACTCCCTGGCACTATCGAACCCGTAGGTTAATGGCCGCGCGAACATAAGCTCTCCATACATTTTTATCCTGAGCTAATGCTTTCCAATCATTCCCTGTATAATCCACTTCCCTCAAATCATAGTTGTGTTCTCCCACCTCATTCTTTGTCTACCAACAGGGCGTCTTCCCTTTGACGGTGATTCCTCCAGTAATTCGCATCTTCTTGACTATTTAAAGATTGCATTATATGATAAATGCGCATAATATTACAAGTAATGCTACGGAAACTGTTCTTGGAATTTATTAATCGATTCAGATATGTGTTGATCAGGAGGGACAACATTTCCAAGTCTACCTTACACGTGAGAAAAATATCTTCTTTGTATTGTTTTTATTCCTCTCAAACATCTTGTTCATATTTTGATCTGACTCCTTTCCCAAAATCCTTCATCGAGTCTCGATAAACGGCCACTATATATATATGTATATATATATATATATATATATCCTATGTGGTATCGAAGTAGCGTCGCTGCCTTATACGCAGCGGGTCCGGGGTCGATCCCCGCTCGAGACAAGTTCCCTCGTTAAAGGTTTTTTAACGCCCAAACAGTCCACAAACATCGTCCACCGTTGTGGTCTCAAGGTAGCGTGCTGCCTTGTCACGCGAGAACACCAGAGATGTCGTGATGACAACCCTAGGAATTGAACGAAAAAAATAAAGATTTAAATAAAATGTAAGATCGAGTACTATAATCAGCATAACTGGAGAATTAGGAGTGGAAATTGTCTTATATTAGAAAGAAAATTTACGTTCGAACCAGGAGTCGAACCCCGGTTCTCTGACTCTGTACATCAGTGCGATAAGGGTTATGACATTCGAACTTCCGATAGGAACGTCAAATTTCTTGTCCACTTCTTTTTGACGTTCCTGTCGGTAGTTCGAATGGCGTAACGGTTATCGCACTGACATACAGAATCAGAAATCCGGGGTTCGACTCCCAGTTCGATTATAATTTTTATTCCTAATATAAAACTATATCCAATCTGGAAAGTGTTAAAATAAAATATAACACAAAAAAACAAAGTAGAATCTTTCTTAGACCCCAACATTTGGAAACTATTTTAGCGACCGTAATTTTTGTTTCCAAGCAGTAAATCGGAATGTATATGTATATGTATCAGAGTAAATATATATTCTATAAACTGTCGAAATTGGACTATAAAGTCCAATTTGCTTAGTAAGCAGCTCTTGCGTGACGAACCTGCAATAATTTTTATTAGGAAAAGCTGAGCAAGGTTTGCAAACAGTGTGTCGGGTATGAAAAGCTAACAAGCTACGTTATTAGATTCGCAGTGCACTAATTAGCTTGTTTGCAGCATTTTGTTTCAAAATTAATTGAAATCAGTCATCTTGGTCACTGATTGAGTCGCTGATAGCCATAGTGTTTGAATTCGAACAACAAAACGTTCTAATTATTGTAACGCTGCAATCCAATAATTGCAATAGGCTAATTAATTAATCTTTAATTACATTATATCACGGTTGTGCAAAATTACTTCGGTAGAATTTTATTAGGTTCGTAAAAGGAGTATAACATGCACATTACGGTTGATATTGGTGATAAGTACCATATAACAAGAAAGCTTATGTCATTGTAAAAGTGATGGTTGAGCTAAATATTTTACGGTGGACTGCGGTTATGTTCCTTCCCTCTGTCCTCTTCATTTTTGGTTCACATAGGCCTACAGGGTGATTTCCTTCCATTTTATTTACAAGATGTTTCCATGCCTCTCTTTCAGTCCCCATTCGTTGTCATATATCCCTTATAACCTTCGATAATATGCAGAGCATGGAATTTCAAACAAGCTATTTACTATTTGTAGATGATCAGGTGGTGATTTCTCAGAATCCAGATGATGCATCTTTCATGTTAAGGAAATTAAAGATAGAATACAAAAAAATGGGATTTGCAGATTAATTATAATAAAACAGAATATCTTTAATTGGATTACAACAGATGAGCTAAAATATAATTCAGGAAGAATACGTGATGTTGAAAATTTTCAATATTTGGGGTCTATTTCAGATAAAAATGATAATTCAGCTACATAAATTGAAAGAAGAATAACTGATGGAAGGAGAATCATTGGTATGTTGAACTCGGTTCTTTGGAATAGAAATATAAGATCGAAGAAAACTATATTTTAAGTTCTGTTACAGTTCTAACATATGGTTGTGAATGCCGAACAGAAAAACAAAGCATTTTATTATACACGTATGGGTCCGAAACCTGGACAGTAAGTAGAAAACATGCGAATAACCTGTTAACAGTAGATATGGATTTTTGGAGGGGATCGACAAGAATTTCAAGAAGGAATAAGATCAACCACAGCACAATAAAGGAAATTATGCAAGTTGAAAAAAGTATATTAGAAAAAAATATAAGAACAACGCTTGAAAAGGTATGGGCACCTCATCAGAATGGAAGATGAGAGAATACCAAAGAAGATTCTTAATTGGAAAGCTAATGGAAGAAGTGGAAGAGGCAGACCTAGAGAACGTTGTATACATGCAGTGAGGAGAAGTATGGTAGCTAGAGAAGTGTGGGAAGAAGATGCTTCAGACAGGAACATCTGGCGACAAATCAGTTAGGGTTGAAAGAGAAACACTATATTGTGAAATATTCCTAATAAATTATTATTATTATTATTATTATTATTATTATTATTATTATTACCATATAATGAGAATATTTACAGAAAGTGCTTTACAAATTAATTAATACACCGCTTTGCTCTCGAGTTAGCGCCACTGCTTGAGACGCAGCTAGCTTGGATCGTCTCCTGTCAAGACAAGTCTCCTAGATGAGATTTTTGTTTTGAGTTTTCCTCACCTGTAAGAAAAAAGCGAGGAAACCTTTAAGCGAAAATAGTCTTCAAACAATATCTGGCCATCTTAAGAATTCATCTCATACCCGCCTTATTTGGTATGAATATATGAATGAATGTTGTGTCTTGTGTTAAATGTTCGTGTATTCAAAATTGAACCCAAGCATGGAGTTGATCATAACTCATCCTAGGCTGCCTTCAATATACTTGTAAACTCAAAAGTATGCATGTCTTTGCCATCCAGAGTTTAAAATTCATTCCCGTTAGATCGTGTACCAAACGTAAAAATAACCTACAAAAGGAGAGGTTAAACTAGGAAAATAAAGAAAAAAGTTATAGATCAGGAGTATCAAACGTAAACAATTTATTTCAACTGTTGGGTGAAATATGTTTTGATTCAAATTATTTTCCCTTATCAAAATAGGTTTGTGGTAATCCGTAGGTTATATAAGCAAGCAAATTTAGATTTAATTTACTCTCTCTCTATAACAAACTCACTGGCACTGTCGAACGCGCAATTACATGATCGCGCGGATATTTGCCCTCTGTGCATCTCTATCCTGAACTAATGTTTTCCAATCATTGCTTGTATAATTCAACTCCTGAAACCATGTTAATAATATACTCTACTACCTCATTCTTGATTTACCTACTGTGGGTTTCCATGGCCCTCTTACATTCCCAATTTCTGTCACATAACCTGTCTCCGCAGCGAGGCTTAACTGTTCTTATTATATCTAGTTTTCTATAAAGATAATGTCTTTATTGTTTGTAGTCTTATCCATTTCTCTGCCTATTCGTCTCTCTATGCACCAAGAATTGTATTGTCAAATTTTAAATAAATAACATTTACCTCGCAGACCTTCCATTTAATCAAATACGATGGATAATGTTAACATTGTTGTTAACTTCATATAGTTGTTGAATTCGGAATTAATTTTAAGGATGATGAATACAGTCCAATGCATAACACGCCCGTACCGTGAACTATTGGATTCCACTAATGATTCGGATGGTTTAAATTCCGCAAGTAAACAATGTCGGGATTCGAATGTAAATACCTTGGGAATATGAAATACTGTAGTAGTCTAGTTAAGAATATCTCAAAACTATGCATTTTAAGAAGTACGCATGTCTAATTTTAAGATTAAATTGCGCAATTAAAGCTATAGGTGAAATTATTATTTTAATTAAATTATTCCCGAGCAAGGTAACTTAAATTTACCGAAGAAATATAATATTTATTGTCCGTGACAGTGACCCAGTGGAACCATGCTTGCCTCTGGTTTGAGCTCCATGGGTCCATACTAGCCAAACTCAATATATTTTTAAATACATAAATAATTAAGCTTAAAATGTCATGACACGATAGGTCTAGAAGGCCCTCACATCTAAATGTGTTAATCATCCTGTCAGTGTAGGGGTGACATGTGGTTAGCATGTCGGGTCCCCAGCCGTTATGTCTGATTTTCTCAACCTGAAGCCTACCTAAATTTCTCACGATTCTGGGTGGGTACCGGTTCCATACTGGCCGAAATTCCACGATACAACTTCTTCACCCATGGGGACTCGAACCAGTGCAATTCACATACCTTCGCGCCAAGGCTTTTTGCCTTAACCACTCGGCTACGATACGGGGCAAAATTTTATGTTTGGTTCTTCAGAAAAAGGAACTGAAAGCTATGATAAACGTGCAGTAGATTTACGTTACGTAAAAGAGCCTCAGTTCTGAAAAAATAAGCCTGTGAAGAAATTTTGCCACCCTTTCACGCCCTGAAGTGAATATTTGACCAAAAAGGAAAGTAATATATAAAATACATTATTGAAAAGTTACATTGAGGTACTTACCGGTATTCTATTACATATTTGATAATTTATATTTCATGATTATTTTTACTGTGTCCAGTAGAGTTAATTGTCAAGTCCAATTTGTCATTCTGTAGTATTCACCAAGCATATTCCATCGTTCAAAAATATGACCTGTTTTCATTCTGCTGACATGTTGTTTTTCTTGTTTTCACTTCGTAGTAATTTAAGATATCGCAATTAAATTCACTTGTTGCATTCTCTTTTGTCTTTTCATTAGTGTTTTCCTACCATTTTGCTTAATGTTTTCAATCTCCTGTTTCCAATAACTTTTTACCTTTCATTTTGAAGACTTATTACTCATTTTTATAAACACAGATCCCTAAAAATGTAATATGTTAATGTTAATAATAATATATTATGCAACTATTTGCCATTCTTAATATATATTTATATATTTAGCCTCTTAGAGTAAAGGTCTTCCACTCAATCAGGTTTCACAAATGTTATACTAAGATAAAAAAATAATCTTCTTGTAAGCCCATGTCTCCCTTAACAGAGATTTAGGCGCTCTCCCCCATAGGGAAGAATTTGAACCATACTAATTTAGTTACACTTGTTTTCGTATAGATGACCTTTGAGTGGTCTGTGGTCAGCGTTTCGCCTCATACTGACATCTTGGAAACCAAGGTTGTACTTAGACGGGAAAATTCGGTAAATTTTGCTTAGAGGCCTTTTATTCAGGCTTAAGGATCTTTTACGAGCCTGAAAATCTTCAGACTCGGGACCCACGCCTTAAAGTTCCTCCCGGGGGACATGCTCCTTGGATTTTTCCATCCTAAAAAATCCATCGACTCCGGCCGGGTTTGAACCCGCGACACTCGGGATCAGAGGCAAGGAGTATAACCACTAGTCCACCGCTAATTTTAATATTTGATAATAAGCAGACTTTTTTCAAACATTGATATAAGCTTTAATTATAATAATATTGATAATTATTACAATTAATTAATTAATTAATTAATTAGCCAACATTATTGAATCCGGAGTTTTATGGCCACGCAAACCTAATATCTCCCTACCTACCTATCCTCAGATAATATTGTCGAACCATTTCCTGTATAGTTCACTTCCTTAAATCATGGTTAATGCCCTTATCCTTGATTTTCTGCCTTCCTACTGTATGCTTTCCTCGGTTCTCCTATAGGAAGTTTTCATGCACAACGTCTATTTTTTCCCTTTTGGTCCAATATTATAGTGTATCAAATTTCATTACAATAGATTAAAATTAACCCGTGCCGCACTGGATCTACATCTGTAAGAACTAGTGGTGTCCCAGTGGTCGAAATTCGACCACAATTCATTAAATTTTTTAAGTTTGTTACAAATACGTCATTATGCATTAATTTTCGATTAATTTTAAAAATACGAACGATAGGAAATGTTTGGTATAGCTTGGCTAAGCCATATTAAAAAACTAACGCGTCATTTGACATTTTTATAGTATTTAAATTTGCATTTGGCCTATTATTATGTGTACGGAAATATATATCCCTTCTTCTTTGTCTCTCACTCTGATACGTCGATGTTCTATGTCGAGACATAATGGAAGTAGGTGCGAATACGTAAATATAAAAAAAATCAAATTACTCAAACCAAAACTGGACAGGGTTTAATTCAAATTTGAATAATATAATGTACTCACATTTTTTAAACCACTAATAATAAATACAGAGTAAGTCAATTCACATTACTGCTGCACAATTTTATTTTTGCAACAATACACTTGCAGTATGAACGTAAACAAATGAAGGAGTACACAATTGACTGAGTTATACACATAACATTCTTAGAAAAAATATATTTTATCTTCTTTAATTGAATTTATTTGTAACACATATTATACATAAATTTAATTTTTCTGCACTCCTTCCTATATGAACTTTAATTATGCCAAATATCACACACCTCCGTGCGCAATGTGCTTAAAAAGAGATATAAAGTTTTTCTTCACGTATTATATATATATATATATATATATATATATATATATATATATATTTATTTATTTATTTATTCAAAAATTACTTAACGAAAATGTTTTATTTATTTTCAATTTGTCTTACAAAGAGTAGGCCTAATGAAGCAATAAGCCTATATATATATATATATATATATATATATGGTATGATAAGAAAAATAAATGCCTGGACGGGATTCGAACCCGGATCTCTGAGTCTGTACCTCAGCGTGATATCCATTACACTACCAGGCGAATCCAATTCAAACACTTATTTTTCTTATATATGTATTATACTCTCCATTATTACTAGATGTCGCGAGAACACTGTCTTCACTGCCATCTAGTAGCTGACTATATCAAGTAAGCAAATTAAAGAGAATATTTATTTTACTTTATAGCAGTGACGCTTTATCGATGTTATAATTAAATGTTTAACATTGAGCAATGCAAGCTTAATATGGTATGATAAGAAAAATAAATGCCTGGACGGGATTCGAACCCGGATCTCTGAGTCTGTACCTCAGCGTGATATCCATTACACTACCAGGCGAATCCAATTCAAACACTTATTTTTCTTATGTATGTATTATACTCTCCATTATATATATATATATATATATATATATATATACATATATATATATACATATATATATACATATATATATATATATACATATATATGGTATGATAAGAAAAATAAGTGCCTGGACGGGATTCGAATCCCGTCCAGGCATTTATTTTTCTTATACCATATTAAACTTGCATTGCTCAATGTTAAACATTTAATTATAACATATATATATATATATATATATAAAATCAACAAATACAACTATTGTAATGAAATTAAATGTTGACATCATAGACCATTACCATTTTATCGATATTTTCGTACCTGTTCTAGCTCGATGCGTCACGGGTTCCTCATATTAAATTTCAACAAAATTAACCTTAAATTACTTCATAGAACCAAAGGAAAAAAATAGAGGGTATGCGGAATGAAATACAAAAAGTCGAAAATAATGACCACCTTAATATATATATATATATATATATACACCAATTATATTAATTTGCTTACTTTTTATAGGAGCAACTACGGGGCGAATCATAAATATGGCTATACGTTTGATCGCGTTATGTGATGAAAATATTACCATTACAGGAAATATGAAATTACCGTTGGAAAGGCAATTATTCAAATTACAACAATAAAATAAAACAAAACAGTGTAGAACTTACGTCATTAGTCAAAATGGCGTTGAATATGCAACAGCAAATTACAATTGCTGCATGGGCAATAACGTATGCTAATGATCGTGAGGCCGCAAGACGGCCAAGACGTGTGTTCAACGTAGCATTGCAGCCGTCGACTGCGGGGAAGTGGAGAAAACGACTGCTGGAAACGGGAAGGATGCAGAAAATCAAACCTCCTGGAAGGCCTCGCATTAACACGGATGCAGAAACAACGAAGATAATTGTAGAGGCGTTCGACGCAAGCCCACAAAAATCAACCCGCCAAGCTGCACGTGAGCAGTGATTTGTTTTGTTTTTGTTCTATTGTTGTAATTTGAAGGATTCCCTTTCTAACGATAACATCATGTTTCCTTTAATAATAATATTTTCATCACAAAATCCGATCAAACATATAGCCATATTTCTGACTCACTCTGTAGATGTCAGTGGAGACCGAGTTCCATGCTACCTCTCGTAATTGAGAATATATATAAAGAATAATAAATGTCTGTACTAGATTTGTTTGATAGGGTAATTGTATAGCACACTGGAGTATCAATCAAGATGGCGGTTCAAATCCCGTTCAAAATATTTATTTTTCTTATTATATCACATATATGTATTAACAGTAGATAATTACAAATATATCAAACCATAATTCAGAGCATTTTAATATATGGTGCTGAAGTCTGACAAATTCCTACCAGGGAAATGAAAGAGTTTTAAGTACAGTAATGGATGATTTAAGAAGATCAGCTGGAAAATCTAGAATGGATAGAATACGAAATAAAAAATAAGGGAAATTATGGGTGTACAAGAGGAACCGGACGTCATAGACATCATAGAAAAGAAAAGATTGCAGTGGTATGGTCATGTCAAACGAATGCCAGAGCAAAGATTGCCAAAAATTGTTATGGAATGGATCCCAATGGAAAGGAGGAAGAGAGGAAGACCGAAGAAAACTTGGGTAGAAGAGGTACAAGCAGCTATGAATATCAGTGGAATGGAGGAAGATCAATGGATGGATAGAGAGGAATGGCGTTTGGTTTGCGGAAGACGGCGACAGCTGCCATGATACCGGATGATGATGTATTAACAGTAATGAAGTAACTCCGTTTAAAGTAATAGCACATAAATCACAATATAGGCCTAACAATAGAAGTAAGAAATAAGAATTAATAATAGTTCTACTACTACTACTACTACTACTACTACTACTACTACTACTGCTGCTGCTGCTGCTGCTGCTGCTGCTGTTACTACTACTACTACTGTAACTACAACTACAACAAGAACTACTACTAATAATAGTAATAGTAGTAATAATAATAGTAATAATAGTAATTGTAATAATAGTAATAACAATAATTAAATGTAAACATAGAACTTGATTAATTTAATGATATTTTGAACCATTGTATATATGAATTCAGGAAATATTTTGACGGAATATTTTTATTTTCATCAAAACGTAATCTCTATAGCTTATCATATAGCCATCCATGTAGAGGCTTAATGTATATGGCATTATTTCAGTGTGGCGTATGGAAGATATTGCTGGAATAACGTTTTATAGTATTGTATAAATAATAAATCTGCTTTTGCTGCAAAAATGCTTATATCTCTCTACGACATAGCCTGCTTGATACATGTGCTCGTATTGTCAGTTGTCAAATTGATCACACGGCTCAGCTCAGGGATATTTAAATACATTTATATTTATGCATTGGACATTTTTAATAAAACATATTTCATTCAATAACATTTAATTAATGATCTCTGCGAATAGTATTAACATTAATATTGGTTATTAACCATCATCCCCTACTGTAATATTACACTGTAGTCTATTATCGGAAAAGAGAAAATAAAAGTCCAATATCACCAGGTTGTCTTTTATGACATTTCTCGCTTCTTCTCTGACATAGGCAGAATTGTAATCCATTTCTTAGGTTGGGGCACCTAAAAGGCGGAGTTTACACTACGCAGTTGATATGAAGAGTGATGAAGCGCCAGGAGAGTCCTTAACCTGAATTAGAGACCATGGGCAACCACAGGAATATTTTCCTTCAAGGAAAAATGTCTATGATGTAACTGAAAACCGAACCCGGGACCTCATAAACTGTAATCAGAAACGCAGACCACTAGTTTATGAAATATTTTTATGCAGTAAAAATGAAACATTTTTTTTTTTAAAGCAGAATTATTCTATTCTCAAAAGAAAAGAAAAGAAAAACAAACATTTGTAAGAAAATCTGTTAAAATTGCAGTTTTAAGATATTCAACTTAGTTCAAAACTATAAATTCCATTATTAGGCCTACTACGTAAGTAATAAGTACTATTCATCTAAATCTGTTCCAAATTAACAAACAATCTTCTACTTCATATTTTTTTAACATCTTCTTAAGGCGTTATAGTCCCTTCTGGGGTTTTGCCTCCTTCAGAAGATGCCTGCATTCTCATCTCTGTCTTACATATCTCCTCCATCTCCCCACCTCCAAAAGTTCTCCTTTGTGTCCTATCCGAGACTCAACTTCAGGCTTATGAACACGTATGCTTCATTTTTCCTGAGTGAGGTTGTCAACCTCATGCTTAATCCCTACGCTGAATCACTAGGTTATCTCTTTTTGTTTAGGTCATCATCTTTGATAAGTACGACTTGGGAAGCTCTATGAGCAGCAGTGCTACCGACGGCATAGCTTTCTGGATCATTAGACCACGCAAACCGCACTAAAGCAATAAAGTACGGATTCCATCAGTGGAGAAAAAATAAACTAGTAACTCAAATTTCAGGAAAATATCGCGGAATTAATTGCTGGAATGCTTTTAAAACATACGGAATACGATGGCCACATCAAGAGCAATGCACATGATATATATATATATATTTTGTACGAACACCTTTATTTCTTTTAGATTATCTGTTCACAACCATTCAGTATAGTCTCATGGTGTAGGACGTATCACCCACTTTTATTCATGTCAATGATAATGAAATTCATATTAAAATTCCGTTGAAGTAAGAAGTCACAAAGTATTTTTTATTCCATGCCTCAAATTTGTTATTTCGACATTTCTGGTGTTCTCACCTGATATTGGCGTAATTGTAACCCACTTCTGAGGTTGGGGCGCCTGGAAGGCGGAGTTATGCTACCCCGATGATATGATGTGTGATGATGATATTGGTGCGCTAGGAGAGTCCCTAACCCTTAACTTAATCTCAGGCGAATGTGCATGATGATGATGATGATTTTTGATGGTCATATAATGTTCGGGGACCGTTTGAGATTTAAACTTTAATGATATTTGTCTTACAGGTGAGGGAAAAACCCCGAAAAATCCCATCCCAGTAAACTTATCCCGACCGGGGATCGAACCCTGGCCGCAGCGACACAAACCAGCACGCTACCTCGAGAATACAGTGGTGTATACAAAGTAAAATATTAACTAGGTTAATTTTTTTAACTTATACGAAATGTAAACCTTTCGGAAAACAGCTTCCATCTTCAGCAAGACGATATACGTTATTCTAAAAATGGATTAGTGCCAGGATATCCTTCTACTGAAGATGTAAGCAGATTTTCGAAAGGCCTACATTTCTTAAAAGTTTTTTTTAAACCTAGTTGAGGACGGCGACACCTGCCAGGTATCTATTTTAATATTTTGCTTTGTGATCCTTAACTGAATTAAATTTTAATGTAAATATTATCAGTATTGACATCGATAAAAGTTGTGACTTGGATTAATACTAGTACTTCCAAAACGTTATAGAAAGACTATATTCAAGGATTTTAAACAGATAATCTCAAAGAAATGATCTGTTAAAAGCATTTTTTTAAAAAATAACCTAGTTGAGGACCCCTCCATGGTATCTTTACCTTGTCGTGGTGGAGTGGCTTGCGTGTTTAAATGATTCCGAGAGCTATGCCGGCGGTAGCATTGCTGCCGATAGGGTTATCCATGTCGGAGCCAGACTGGTCGAAGGTGATAATCCAGACGAAAAAAGTACCTTGATCGATAGAGTGACGATCTTTCACCGTAAAAATACAACTGTCAAGAAATGCGGACATGGGTTCAACTGGGGTAAAATTTCCCGGAGACTTGACGTCCCAACTCCTTTCAAAAAACGTTAAACTGACAATACATAAAACTATTATTCTACCAGTTACATTATATGGATGCGATACATGGATTCTTACTTTAAGAGGGGAAAGGGGATAACGAGTATTTGAGAATAAAGTTCTTCGGAAAAATTTTGGACCGAAGAGAGATGAACAAACAGGTGAATGGAGAAGACTGCCAACAGTGAATTACATGCTCTTTATAGGAAGCCAGATATAATGAGAACAGTTAAGTCACGTAGACTGCAATGGGCAGGACATGTGGCAGGAATGGGGAATGAAAGACGTACATGGAAGCTTCTTGTAGGAAAACCAGAGGGAAAACGCCCAGTTGGTAGACCAAGAGTGAGGTGGGAGAATAACATTGACTATGGTTTGAGAGAAGTAGATTATACAGGGGATGATTGGAAAACATTAGCTCAGGATAGGGATGTATGGAGAAGTTATGTCCGCGCGACTATGAACCTACCGGTTCGATACTGCCAGTGAGTTAGTTAGTTGAGGACGACGGTACCTGCCAGATATATATTTTTATATTTTACTTCGTTTTTAATCATGTGTCGAATAGCTCGTGTAATATGGATACAAAGCTCATCCAGAGAAGAAAAATATCTGCCACGCACAGGTTCCTGTACCTTTGGAATAGTCGAAGTCTGGTTAACTCATATTTGGACTTTAGAGCGCATAAAGTAACACTTCCCACCCAAATCGCGAAGTTCTGTTTCGATACAGCATCCATGATGCACGTGCGAGCATTAATCGTGGAGATTGAGTGACTCAGCCATGAGCGACTGAGGTCAGTTCTTGTGCATTTTTCTGCAAAATTTTTGCATGAAAGCACAATAATACGGAGAGTTGTTTCTGATCTCTGATAACAAATTATTTTTAAGTTTTACCTTAAAAAAAAGCCGTGTTTCCACCATCAAGCATGCGCTAATTAATAGCTCTTCGCCCGAGCTATGGTTCGGCATCGGAGTTTCCGCTGCAGAAGACTCTTACGCAGCACAGCCATGTCTAGAAATTCCCACTCTTTATATGTTTCCCAGACACCGTCTATTGTTCGAGGACGCCTGTTTCCCAGTGCCCTTTTGAAGAGTCCAAAGACACAGAGTCCATCGGTGATGCATCAGGAGACTTCACTGGGATGTTGCTGAATGGAATAGCATGTATTCCAGTTTCGTGCTCCATTTCTTCAGGAATGTCAGGGTTGAACCCGAAGTGTGACTGGAGGCCTTATCTTGGTGCACCCAGACTTGGTTTTTGTCTGTACCATAGAGAGCTGGAATTTCAGTCGGGAAAATTGGGGTGATAACTACTTCCTGGTAGTACTGGGAGTTGAGTTTGGCCTTTTTAGCTACTCTACGAATGATCAGTTTTTCATTGTAGCAAAATCTCGCGATGACCATAAATCCCTTGGAGAAACTTTCTCTGCATTCGGCATACCACTTTTAAAAAAATTGTTTCACCCCTTTCTCTATAGTAAATTGCCCGGGGTTTGTTGCGGTCTCCTAGATAAACATATGCTTCATCAGGTGTGACCACAAATTTCCATTTTTCTCCTGCCAGGTGCTTTTCATAGTTTCCTGCTGTTGGTGCGGCATTCGGCAATGTGACGTGGCAACAATTTATGAACCCTGCTTTTGTGGCGCTTCTCCATGTTTAAATCTTTGTTTATTATGGTGTTTACAGTTTTAAGGGATATTCCCAATCTGTTCGCAATCCCCTTTGTGTGGCAGGGTTACGACCAGCGATAAGGACCTTGACTTTTCTGATTACATCTGGGGTGCGGGTAGTAGCAGGTCGTGGATTTGCCCGTTTTTTTTCCTTTTGTAATTAATCCCAAGCGACCCTTTCCCATTTTATTAAGCACTGAGCTAATTCCACACTTTGACACCATAAAATTACGTTTTTGCAAGCCTCAATAATTGCGGAATAACTATAATTAGCGTCGGATAGGGTAGTAATGTACCCTTCCCAAAACGGGTCTATCTGATTAGGGATTATGGGAGCAACACGCGTGCGAGTATAACAGAAGCAGCACACTGATTGGTTTGATCACCTCGCACGCTCCTCTCCTGATGACTCACACTCCAACGTCACAATCTACTTGGAAAATCGTTATCAGGGATCGGAAACAACCCTCCGTATACACTCCAATAACAATACGTCCACGTGGCACTCTGACATGTTGATTCCTTGACATGTTGATTCCTTAGTGATCATAAGCAAAAATTGTAATTTGCTTGACCTTTGATTGAGCTCGTCGAAAGCATCACGAAAACGATTAGCCCAACGAGAAACTCTACACGATTGATTATGATCCCACCACAAACTTCCTCAAGTGCTATGGATTTCTGTGGGATTTTTGCTGCATAAAGTTTCGATTTTAATGTATGGCCTTTGATTTGCAATAGTTCCAGTACCCGACACACCTGCAGGCTCCATTTCTAGCTCTTGTTAAACAAATATAGAATAGTGTTTTGATGCAATTTAACATACGTGTTTCTTTCTCAAGCCATCAACTGTAACTGACTTAATTTTCACTAGGATTGCATTACCAAAACCGAAGTACTGCCAACCTGTGCATTACTTTTGAAATGACATTCGTGTAATTATAATAGCAGAAGCTTTTCTTTAGTTTTCCTACAAGGAGCCCCCATGTCCTTCTTTCATTCCCGGATCGTACCACACGTCCTACCCATCGCAGTCTGCATATAGGTCAGTATATACACGGTGTTAAAAACTACGTTTACAAAGTTTCATGGATGATAGAGGAGGTAAAATCAAACTTTTTGTTTATCTGACAAAGCTTTGGCATATGCACCGTTTTGCCGCTAGATGGTTTTACGGGTAGATTCCTTTACTTCCGTCACAACACGCACCGATTAGTTCTGTTTGTGATGCTGTGTCTGCAACAAGTTGAAAGGGTCATCACGGTGTCAACGAAGACTTGCTACGATAAGTACAGTAAGTACGTTTGCGTTTACTATCCATTCTTGTGCCGCAGCATACCTGCAATGTTGAAATTTGTTTACGTTTGTACTACATGGCGGGTTCCATTTGTTGTAATGCACTGTACACAACTGATACATTACAGATGGCTGAGTACACTCTAAACGAGCTTACGGACATGCATATTCTGTATGGGGAGACACGTGAGAATAGCCGTGCAGAACGGTGCCTTTACGCAGAAAGGTTTCCGATGAAGAGGTTACCATCTCATGTTCTGTTTCAACGAATTGATGCCCGTATGCGCGAAACTGGACACGTGGGACCAACCAGACGAGGAGCTGGGATAATTATTGTTATTATTATTATTGTTATTATTATTATTATTATTATTATTATTATTATTATTATTATTATAGATGCATTTTTTAAGAGGAATAACTGATTATACACTTACAGACCAGATGAAAAACCCTTTACCATCATTAGGGACGAATTAAATATTTACAATTTAACAGAAGAAAAAACTAAACTACATAAAAGAGAATTGATGAATCATATTAACAGGATGGAAAGTAGTGGACTCCCTAAGTTATTATTACAGTTATTTCCAGAAGGAAGTATAACTGCAGGAAGACCTTTAAGAAGATTGGAAAATTATTTAAAACTTCTGATGCCGAAACAGGCCAATAGGCCTAATTCATGAATGTTGTTGTTCTTCTTCATCGTCACCGTTTAGGGGTTTTTTTACTAGCCTGTTCCGGCTCCTAATTGCTGCTGTTTCCATCTTTTATTTGGTCTTCCCAACCTTCTTTTTCCCCGTGGTGAATAGTTTCATGCTGCTTTTGGTATTCTGTTCTCAATCATCCTTGCTAAGAGATCTTTCCAGTTTGTTGTATTTCACCATTGTTGTGTTTAATTCCTCTAATTTTAGTTGTTGTCTTATTTCTGTGTTGTGTTTTTTGTCTGTTTTTGATATCATGCTATTGGTATGAGGAATTCCAGTTCAGCAGCTTGTGTTCTGGCAGATTATTGTGTTGTCACTGTCCATGGGGTTGGAACTGTCATCGTCTTGTATAATTTCATTGTTATTATTATTATTTTTATCATTTGTATTATTATTATTATCGTTATTATTATTATTATTATTATTATTATTATTATTATTATTATTATTATTATTATTATTATTATTATTATTAAGGAACATGCCTATAACCAGAAAAAATAAATTACAAATATATAATTCAATAGTGAGAAATTCTGTCGCATATGGAGCTGAAGTTAGGAAACTCAACAAAAACTTTTGTTGATGGAAATGGATTTCATAAGGAGAGCAACAAGATGTTTAAAATTTAAAAAAAATAAGAAATACTGTCATATGAGAGAAAATTCATATTGGATATTGAATAGCATATTATATAAGATATAAGCAAATTGGTATGGGCATGTACGACGAATGCAAGAAAAAATGTTACCCAGAAATGGTGTCCACCTGGAAGAAGAAGGAAAGGAATACCACGAAACTCGTGGATGCAAGAAATAATAACTGGAATGAGAACAAGGACATGGAGTGGATGGATGGAGGCGAGTGGAGAAGAAAAATAAAACTTTTGGCACAGAAAGATATGTAAACATTAAAAATCTGTATATAAATATATATTAATAATTATTATTTTTATTTATTCGTGATCTACACTAATGCTCAACATTTCAGTGACCCTACCACGTAAAGAAAATGTTTCTGGACATGAGCTTATAAGTGCCTAAACAAATGATGATCGCATGTTACTCATTTACCCAACTTAGAGCTTTGTAACATACTGCTATATATTATACTCTATACTTGGTAATTTACTTTATTAATTGTGATTTATAACATTTTTGCATAGTAATACTAAAAGCCATTATACTGAGACGAGAACATTATTCTGTAAAAAATTCAACAATTTGGTTGTTGGCTGTACCAAACTAAATAGACTGGAACAATGCAGAATAAGTTTTTGTTTGATATTGAACAATCTTGTTAAAACCTTGGTCTGTTCTAGCTTCTGCACTCTTTCAGTTTTTGTTTTCTTTCCTTTAAAAAGCTCTCTCTTCCATACAGTCGAGTGTCTGCAGAAAAAACACAGAGAAAATTATTTTATGCAAAGTGTCCAGAACAAGTCATTTCAGCGGAATGGATCTGCACCACTTTTACTGAATTAAGGCGTAATTTGAATTCGTTGGTAAAATTAGTTCAACTGATCGCCAATTACTAGAATTAAATAGGAATGCAAAAGAAGAGTTAATTATGATGTCTGGACTGAAAAAAGGGCGTCTGGAATGGAACTCAGTGACAACGAAATTCAATTAAAAAAAGAGTGGCGTATTTCGAAAGTCATGCATTAGTAATATGGCCATCTAACCATAATTTCAGTAATCACTGTTTGTTTAGTGGAAATTTGTTATTTTATTTGATGTAAAATTACAAATAAAAATGTATAAATAACGTTTAAATTAATTAACAGAGAAATGCACTCTACAATAATAATTTTATATAGAAAACCAGGAGCTTTACAGTTAGAATCATTTGAAAAAAATCTAAATTCATATTTGATTTAAGTTTGATTTACAAATTATCCTGACGCATATATAATAAATATATATATATATATCATCAATATCATCGTCATCCTTATCATTATCATCATCATCATCATCATCATCATCATCATCCTTCACCGGTGTGGAAAGCAACGGGAAGCTACCACACCTACACAATTCCCTAGTAAAGCTGCAAGCATTACATGAAAATGCTATGATTGCAGTGAGGGACCTGCCTTTGGGCAGAATTACTATGGACTGATGGATATATATATATATATATATATATATATGCATGCATTAATTGGTGATTCATATATAAATAAATACGTAATGTTAATAAGAATATTTTATTTGTACTAATAATATTCATGATAAAAAATAATGTTAATTATTGTTGTAATAATAATAATATTTGTATTATTATTATTATTATTATTATTATTATTATTATTATTATTATTATTATTATTATTATTATTATTGTCGGGTCCGTGGCGCAAGCGGTTAAAAGCTCGCCTCTCACTGCTGGGGTCCCGAGGTCGAGTCTCGGCCACCTCATGTGGATTTAGTGTGGACGAAACGGAGCTTGGGCAGGTTTTTTCTCGGGGTTTCCCCTGCCACAATTTCATTTCACCATTTTCTCTATATTCTCTCATCCATTTCATTTCATTTCGTTCCTCTGATGGTGCGTCAGGCATGGTCGGCCGGCACCCTTGTCACTCACAGATCTCTATATATAGGGGTTCATCTTATCTCATCCCTCGTCTCGACCCTGAGTTGGACACGAGTTCAAGATATGTATTATTATTATTATTATTATTATTATTATTATTATTATTATTATTATTATTAGAGCAGTATTTTGGAGCCGGAACAAGCTAGTAAATAAGCTTAAATCGTGACGATTATTATTATTATTTTTTTTATTATTTGTAGTGGTGGAATGGTTAGTATCTAAAATGGACTAAGTATATATTTACACCTTATTTCTGTAAAATCATATAGTGCAATATAGGCCTAAGGTTTTATGGTCCTTAATTCACCCAGAATAAGTAATGATAATAATGTAATTTTTATTATGAACAGATTTTCAATGTTACATATATTTCTGTGGCTATAATTTTATTTTCCTTCTTCACTCGTCCTTATCCATCCACTTCATATCCTCCAGTCTTCTTCTTCTCATTCCAGTTCTTCTTTGTTGCATCTATGAGTTTCTAGGTCTTCCTTTCTTTCTTCTTCCAGGTGGGCACCATTCCAATGTTTTTTATGGTAATCTTTATTCTTGCATTCGTCATACATGCCCATACCATTTTAACTACTTATAACAGTAATATTAATAACAATTATTATTAGCTCAACTTGATAGAATATTTACTTCCTAATAATAATTCGTTGGTAAGGTGTAGAAGTTAATACCGGCGGGCCCTTGGTGCTTTTCGACAGCAGTACGCCCGACACCGGATTTCACCCTCTCCTTTCTCTTATCATCATCTGTCATACAACACACAAACACTAGAAAAACATTTAACATACACATTGTCTACACCCACTCCAATACAAAGCAAGTATACGTCACCTTTGTAGCATATTAGTGAATTAATTAGAGACTGGGATGATTCATTGGGCTATTTACTACTGTTATGCTGAATTTAAGTTTTACTACTCTTGTGCCTGAATTTAAGTTTACGTAAAATTTGTAACCACACATAAAATTCATTATATTAACTTATGAATATGCCATTCGTTAATGATAATTAAATGAGTGCAGTGCGCTATTTACTCCTTTCTCCAGTTTTTTTACCCATAAATTCGATCTTCGTGAATGCTTAACGTACTGCATCTATAGCAACTTCACATTGTAGCCCTATATATATATATATTTTTTTTTTGCGCGATAGTGCGTTTTGTTGAACTTACAACAGTGGTGACCATGATTGAAAGTTCAACTTATTACATATTACAAACACGCGTGTGGGAAATAAAACCACTGCCCTGTATATATACTGCATACAATGTATATACAAATATGTATCCAAAAGGTAGTGTTAATATACATTATACGAAACAAGTCACTGCATTTTAAATTAACTGAGCTGTATTTTGAAACAATATAAAACAATAAATACGTACTTACCGCCATTTTTTTGCTAAATTGGTCTCACGGCCTCCTGTTGCTTCTGCTAATAAACATTGCCCACACTGTTAACGTTAGTGAATTGTCTATAATGAACGCAAATATTTCGAACAAAAAGGTTATTATTTTACTATTATCTATTATTTTGAAAACACCATCGCGCAAAAAAAAAAAACAACGCACGTTTGTGAAGTGTTTTACAGAATCTGGGAAATTAAAAACCGAGCGATAGCGAGTTCTTAAACATTTCCTCGCTTCTTTAAAAACCATTTCCCAACCTCTCATCGTAATTACTATTTAAGAAATAAGATCAAGTAAAGTTAAGTTTCAAGTAAGCGATAAGCAGGACATCTCCAAGATTCTGAGTTACTGCGCTTCTTATTGATGAATCGGATCGCTAGCAGGGCGTTGCGAGTTCTGTTTTGATGCTAGTACTGTGTGCAGTGAGTAAGAACTTCTAGTAATGTTCACCAACTCGTCATTCCATCTCATCGCTTGGACGCTCAGTACGTAGAATATTTATTTCGAACGAATTGTTTTCATAGTTACCACACTGTGGGAACGAAACTATAGTTTATTTACATTCAAAGTATGTTCTCACAGTGTGCTTCAAAGGCGATACAGTGCATGCGTAGATAACTTCATACTTAACCCGGGCTCTAACTTGGGTTATTATTACTGCAGAAACAATGGTGTAATTGCATCTGTATTGAAACATATTATGCGCTTCTTTGTTTATAACAGAGAGCATATCAGACCAAATATGTTTATTTCTACATGTTTGCAATTAAAGTGCAGAGTTCAATGCTGCATTTCCACGTATAAAAATGAGCGTGAGTCCGTCTGTCTGTTTATCCTTTACATAACCAATTTGAATGATGTTTTTATCATAATTCAGACAATTTTCTTGGGACAATTAACGTACCCGTTATATAACATATTACCTTACGTACCATAGGGCCGGAGCTAAAGAAAAGGGGGATATTGAAAAGTCGCTTTTGGACGCTTAATTGACTAACTCTCCCTAAACCATAACAAATACTCTTAATTAATAAACACAGAATTGGATATCTTAAAACATTCTGCTAAAGAAGTCAACGACAGCATATGTCATTCTTTTAAGAAAAACTCACAATAACATTTTTTGTTTTTCAGCTCATTGATGCCAAAAATGTCGGGATAAGTAGATTCCCGGGCAACGCCGGGAAATCAGCACGGAGTATCTAAAAATAATTGACATAAATTTATAATTATATTTCATTTTACTTATTCAATTGAACATATAGACATATTTAATTTATTTATGCGTAGCAACGCACGTCGGACGTTAACTAGTTCTTTATAAAAATATATAATGTGACACATTGCTGGTCTGGGTTTTAAATTTTGCGGGCGACGACGAGAGTTGGGTCTTGTCTTGTATGATAGAGAAGGATTTGTGAGCTGACGATTCACGAATCATTGAGCCTGCGAAGAAATTTCTACATGCGACTATACCTCCGTTCTGGAAAAGTCGGTTCACGAATCTTCTACTCGAGAAGAGTCTAGACTGGGATTCCAAAATTACTTTATGTAATAAGATGCGAGAGCGAACCAGTGAGTCAGTCTATCCAAAGTATAAGCCAGTAAACGTTACCTTAGTATGAAACCTATAAGTTATGTTAAGTGAAGCCGTCAGCGAGTGTAAAGAACTGCGTGATAAAATAAATTTTGGAGGGAGTGCCTTTATTAGCAGCAAATTATTTGTGAAGAATCGGTGAATTGTTCTGAAATAAACTAAATTAGGAAATTTTGTGTAAACATGTATAAAGTAAATTTAAAGAAATTTTATCTGAATCCTACAATATCACTAGGCGCTCAATATTATATATATATATATATGCATAGAGAGAGAGATAGAGATAGATAGAGAGAGAGAGAGAGAGAGAGAGAGAGAGAGATGGAATAATTCCTTCGTAAATATGATATCAGTGTACAGTTGATTGTACATGACTTCAAAGGGAAGGGGGTTTAGAAATAGTTTTCTGTACCGTCTGGTTACAGCAACAAAACTGAACTGTGTCGTTTATTATCCTGTGCAATAGTTATATTAGTTATATTTCAATCCAAATGTTCCGAACAGTCAGTGCGCAACTTTTATGTTCAACCGAAGTATAGTTTGTAAGCCTGAAATTTGCTTTTGTTTACATCTGACCGCGAGTGAGCTCTACTGTGTGGTTGAAGCTTTGTCAAGAGAAGTTTTTGTCTAGTTATATATTATCTCCTGCAGACAATATTTCTATAAATAAGGTAGTATATCTATATTATCTTATGCAAAGTGAACAACATAAAAATGGAGTTGCGAACTTATTATAAACATTAAAGTAAAGGTTGTCTCAATATAGATACAACTGCTCCAGTGTCTCATCCTAGTTATTTATCGTTCCTAGGTATTTGAATTCCGCCACGTCTTCAAAATTTTCCCTCATTTCTTGTTGAGAGTAAAGGAACAAACAGCAAAACTAATGTAAATGATGTACACGTGGAAATGAAGCAAGAATTAAATTGTATCTGCAAACTAGTAGGTACAGGATTTGCATATTTGAGAAGTGTAAGTTGTGTTGTGGCTGTCTGTGGACTACATGAGCCAACCACAATATGGCTGCAGAGACTTAATCTCGTATTTCACATCAAAACTGGCAACTAATTCCAGCCTATAGCATGGCGTTCTGTGGCCATTTTATAACAATGTCGTCCAACAAGTTGCGAAAAGCAATTATGCAAATAGACAGGACGAGTGGGGATGGAACCCCTGTAACTACCCATGTGGAAGGGGTGTTGCTGGTCTCTGGTCATTTGTTTCTATTTTTCATACGAGATGTGACATATTTTGCTTCACTCATGTCCCATACATCTGTAGGAACAAAAAAGTAAGTCTAACGCTCACAGTTCATTTACCGTATGAAAGGCAACTTCAGTATAACTTATTCAATTCTAATATGTTTTTTTTTTGGAGTTGTTAAAAGATTGAAAAAAAATTGATATTTTTTTATGTAAGAATATTACATAGTAGAGTAGATGTGCATGTAATCAAAAAGTTTTTTTTTCTCCAAAAGTGTCTCTCTAGTGCATCTTCTTCTCTTAAGACTCATAACTTTTACTTCAGGGTTGTGTGTGTCTTGACTCGTCCATCTTTCGGTTAGTCTCCAATTTATGAGTCTTCTTTGATATTTTATCTTACTCCATTCTCTAAGATGTTCATACCATTTTTAACGCTTTTAGTATATAACGTTAATGATAATAAGTTAATAATAATAATAATAATAATAATAATAATAATAATAATAATAATCATCATCATCATCCGGTATCATTGCAGCTGCCGCCGTCTTCCGGAAACCAAACGCCATTCCTCTCTATCCATCCATTGATCATCCTCCATTCCTCTGATATTCATAGCTGCTTGTACCCCTTCTATCCAAGTTTTCTTCGGTCTTCCTCTCTTCCTCCTTTCTATTGGGATCCATTCCATAACAATTTTTGGCAATCTTTGCTCTGGCATTCGTTTGACATGGCCATACCACTGCAATCTTTTCTTTTCTATGATGTCTATGATGTCCGGCTCCTCTTGTACAGCCATAATTTCCCTTATTTCTTTATTTCGTATTCTATCCATTCTAGATTTTCCAGCTGATCTTCTTAAAACATCCATTTCTGTACTTAAAATTATTTTCATTTCCCTGGTAGGAATTTGCCAGACTTCAGCACCATATGTTAAAATAATAATAATAATAATAATAATAATAATAATAATAATAATATTTTAAAATTTATTCTGGAAACGTTAAGACCATGAGCCCTTTAAACCAGCACAAACATTCAAAATACTCATCAAAACCAATAAAAAGTGATAATAAATATAAAAGTGATAAATAAATTTTAAACTTTAAACAAATTGGGGTGATCTAATAATTTATATTTCCACAAACTCTAGTGGTATGATATTCGATCCCATAATTTGTTTTGAGACTCATAGCGGCCAACCTGAAGAAGTTGACTCTGAAAAGAAAGCCATATATGAGCCAACAATTGACTATTACAAAGATAAATACCAACTAGATAGTATAACTGTCACAGGATTGATGATAGGGGCAAGAGGTACTATACCAGGATTCCTAGCCAAATTTTGGAATTCCTTAGATTTGGACAGAGTATATCTTTCTAAAATTGCCATCGCTGTCATTAGAGGATCAATTTCAGTTTCAAGAAATCTTTTTACGAAATTTCTACTTTGTAGTATGTATACTTCAATTAGGCCTACAATTTGATTTTTTAAAATGTATTTACAAAATGTATTTCATAAATTCAAAAATTAATTGTCTGTATCACTTTGTCCTTGAGGCAGTCCTCTAATGGGGAAAGTTGTACGTATATAATAAAAGTATACAGTACTTTGAAAATATAATAATAATAATAATAATAATAATAATAATAATAATAATAATAATAACAATACTGATGATAACGATAATAAAAATTGAAATAATACTAATAATATAATTAATTAGATTAACTAATTAATTTGCAGTATCGAACCCTTAGCTTCACAGCGGTGGGAATATAAGCTTTTCATATATCCTTATCCTGCGCTAGTAGCCAATAGCTTTTGCAGTATGGGTCATTCTACGCTATTCCGCTTGAGTTAAGCACACCGACAGTACGGTTATTGATGCCCTGTTCTTGGGTGCTCACACATACCGTAATTTTACTATATTCTACAACGCCACACGGCTGAACGCGAATGCCGCTAAATATGCAAGGGTTAAGTGACTAAACCCATTGTCACAAAGTTATTAGCTGCCACGGAGCATCAACTGGTTCCAAACGTAGCATTGTGGTATCATTCTGAGAAATTTCATTTCCGTTGTTTTGATTCTGCTCCTATATATTTTACTTAATGTCCACTTCCGTATAAAAGGGAGGATAATGCTAAAGTATTATATATTTTTATTCTTGTGGATTTTTGTACAAATTTAGTTTTTTAATGTATTATTTGTTATTCCTAAGAGGATTATAAAAATATTTTTAAAAACTCGGACCATAACGTCAGTCTATTGGTTTCTATATCGCTGAATAAATAAATAAATAAATAAGAGTGAGTAAAGAATTGTGTATAAAATGTGAGAATATCTCACCCAGAATCATAAACAATTATTGTATTAATCTCTTATGCACATTTTATTAATGGAAGATTGAATATCAAGTTTCTTAAATTTAAATAGTTCCATATAATTTATTTAGCTTTGTTAAACTATCATCTTACATAATTTTAACGTTTTATGAAAAACGTGCGAGAATATATTAGTGAACTGGAATTTATATTTCTGAAAAATTAAAACAAATGTCACCGCTGGGGTCCCGAGATTGAATCTCGGTCATTCCGTGTGGATTTCGTGGTAGATGAAACGGAGCTTGGGCAAGTTTTTCTGGGGTTTCTCCCGTTTTCCCATATCACAATTTCATTCCACCATTTTCTCCATACTCACCTCATCCATTTCATTTAATTTCGCTCATCTGCCCCTATGATGATGCGTCTGGTGTGGTCGGCCGGCACCCTTGCCACTCACAGACCTCTCTCTCTATATATAGGGGTTCATCTCATCTCATCCCTGGATCCGACCCTAGTTGGACATAAATTGAGGAAATGTATGTATGTAATTAACTGATGTAAGTTACATGATTTTACTCGATCATTATTATCTAAGGTCGTATCGCATCTAATTTTTTTGGTTACATCCAGTTAACTATGAGTTATTCTTACGTTTGTCATGCCAGTTATATATTAGTTCATGGCAAATTTTAATAATACACCGTGTCCCATTCAAACCTCCCACATTTTAATTAATCGTAACTCTCAAAGTATGCGGAATTATGAAATGAGGTTAGTATTAAAAAAAAAAGAGAAACTCAAAGAATTTTTTTCATTGTTGCAGTTAATTCATCTGTCGCACGTTGAACAATAATGACATAAAACCAAATGGCGATTCCTCAGCAACGAGCACAAATTGTTTTCTAGTATGTAAAAGACCGTGTGTTTGCGACTCCAGTACATGATTTACAAACCCGTATCCTTGACACAATTGCAACAGTACCAATGGACATGTTGGACAGAACGTGGCACGAAATCGAATACAGACTTGATATTGTTCGTGCTACTAATGGTGCACATGTAGAGGTGTTTTAGTGTGTGACAATGCAAATTATTTGAGTTCCTGTTTGGTTTAATACCAGCCTCATTTCATAATTCCCTATACTTTGTTTGTTATGATTAATTAAAATATGGGAGGTTTGAATGGGACACCCTGCCTTACGAAATGATAATCGTGTTATAATGAGCCGTGATAATGAGACTCTAACTCAACATATGCCCTTTATGACTTAGGAAAACCAAGAAGAAATCTCAGATTGGTCTTAATTCGGAACTTCCCGAATGCCAGTCCCAAATGAACTCGCTCTGTTAATTTGATTTTACCTCCACTTTCAATTTAGCGAATTCCGAAAGAAAGAAGCTATTGAGACTATGCTCATGAAAAAAAAATTGAAAAAGTTTTACAGACCTTCATCGATCGCATTTTGTAGTTTTGTTTTATGAGATCTAAACTTGGAATATAGAATTAAATTAAAAAAGTACGATCGAGATAAGTAACCAACAAAATCTGACCATTAGGTGTAGGAGTTCACCTGAAACGAACATTTAAAAAATCGCTCTAGCAGTCGCAATTTTCTATGTTAGCATCTAAACTCAGTATATCATATTATATAGATACGAGGAAGGTATTCTCCAAAAGTCAGCAAAATTCGATCATTGGAAGTGACGTTTTACCTGAAACCCGAAACTAAAAATTCTCTCTAACAACCGCCATATTTGTTTCATGGAAACATATATCATACACTTTAATTAACCCTTATATGTATAATGTATCGTACAATACACATTGGTTTAATATTTTAATAAAGTAATGGGAAATTCATTAATATATTATTTAACTCTTTGTCGAATTATACAATACTCTTTATGTAATTTTTATAACTTCATCATCATCATGAACAAATTCGTTTTAGGCCATGTGGCCTGTACGGTAAACCTAGCGAAGATGGTCTTGATCTTTCCACCGATGTTTTGGTCTTCCTTGGTCCCTATGTCCAGTTGGGGTATATTGGAATGCCAATTTTGGAAGTCTATTTCTTGCCATTCTCCTCAGATGATTTTTCCATTCTTGTTGGTATCTTTGTATATCTTCATTTAAACTTGTTACTCCAAGTTTTCCTCTGATAATAGTGTACCTTTGGTGATCCAGTCTATTAACTCCTAGCAATGATCGTAAGAAGCGCATTTGGCTTACTTGAAGTTTATGAGAGTTTCTTTTATTTAAAATCCAAATTTCACTTCCGTATTTTAGAGCAGCTTTTGATGTGATGTTATGTAATCTTAGTTTTGTCTCTGTCCTCATCTGTTTACCAAAATATCTTCGTATTACCCCATTCATTTTATTATATTTTTGTAACTTTGAATCAATGTCACTCTTATACTCTGCAAATACACTTCCTAAGTAAGAGAAACCTGACACTTGTTCTATAATTTTTCCATCAATCTCAATTTTCACCCGTTGTATGTTTTTTCCACACATTGCCATTGTTTTGGATTTTGAATTGGATATTTTCATATTATATTTGCTGGCAATTTTGAATAATTGATACGCTGCTATTTGTAAGCTATCTTCGGAATCTGATAATATTATTTGATCATCAGCATATAATATTGTTTGAATTATTTTATTCCTAGTTATTGAAATTCCACTATTTACTGTTTGTTTCCATTCTTGCACTATTATGTTTATATATATATTAAATAAGAGTGGAGATAGTCCACATCCTTGTCGAACACCTTTGATTGTGTTTATGTGTTCTGTTATTTCTCCATCTGGTAATTTAATTTTGATTTTAGAATTTTGATATAAGCTTTGTATGGCTCGTATTACATGTGAGTGTATATGTTCTTCATGCAGTATCTGCCAAAGTTTATCTCGGTTTACATTATCATATGCCTTTTCATAATCTATAAATAGTATGTACAGTGGGAGATTAAATTCTCTCCTTTTTTCCATAATTTGTTGCAGGGTAAATATTGCATCTATAGTGCTCCTCCCTTTTCTAAATCCACATTGTTCTTCTCCCAAAATGTTTCAGTTTCAGTACTTACTGATAACTTATTTTTAATTATGTTGGCATATAATTTAGATGCAGTTGGGAGTAAGGTAATGCCTCGGTAGTTATCACATTTGTTTTTCTGACCTTTTTTATGTATATTAATTACTAGACCCGTTTCCCAATCCGTTGGAATATTAAGACAATGCCAAATATTGTTAAAAAGTTCTAATAGTTTCTCTTTCAAGGCAGTTCCTCCATACTTAAAAAGTTCTAAATTTAAATCATCTAAACCTGGACTTTTCCTGTTCTTGGCCTTCTTTAAAACTTCTTCTAGTTCGTCCATTGTTATGTCTGGTTTTTCTATTTCATTTTCACAAGTCAAATTCGAAGTAATTTTTTCAGTGTGAGTGTTCGGTTCTGACCAAAGATTTTTGTAGTAAGTAATCCAGTCTTGTTTTGGTATCAGATTAACATTAATTTTGTCTTTTGTTTCCATCTGTAATTTTTTGAATATTTTAAATCCCTGTCTTTGTGCTTCCTGTAATATCACGTTCTAAGGATTTTACAAATTTATCCCAATCATCCCTTCTGTATTTTCTAGACAATTTACGAACCTTAGCTCTGAGTTTTTTATATTCTGTATAATGTTCCTCTTGTTTAGTTTGTAAATACACTTTATAAGCTTTTTTCTTTTGTTCAATATTTTCTTTTAATTCGGGATTCCAAGTTCGTAATCTCTTTTTGTTTTTGATTTGTTTATATCCGAGACTCTCATATGCTGCTTCCATGATTGCTTCAGGGTTCCACACGGGCTTTGCTCGAAAATATAGCTACTGCTTAATTTGCTCCTCATTTTTATAACTTATACATAGAAATATATTATAATATAATGGAAATGCATAGATAATTACAAATTAAGGAAATTTTGAAAAAGTGGCTGAATTCAAATTCCCAGGAACGATAATCACAAATAGGAATGAGATGCACAAAAAATGAAACATGTTCTCAATTCTGGAAATGCTGCTATTATACAATACAGAGACTCTTGATGTCCCAACCCCTTTCAAAAAACGTTAAACGTGAAAAAAAAATATATAACTATTATTCTACTAGTTATATTATTATTATTATTATTATTTTTTGCATATATTTTGTATGCTGCACATAGTAAGCTTATGCCTCTATAGTTTTCTGGCTTTGATCTACCAAAGATTAACAACTATAGTAGACGCAATAATAACAGAAGAGCAGACAGGTTTTAGGAAAGGAAGAAGCTGCACAGAAAACGTATTCACTTTAAAACAAATAATAGAGAAGCGAAGAGAATTCAACTTGGAGACACACGTCCTCTTTATAGATTACAAGAATGCCTTTGATAACGTGTCTAGACCAAAATTATGGAACATATTAAGTGAAAAAGGAATTCCACCACACTTGATAGCAGTCATTAAGAAAATGTATGAGGAAACAAAAATAAAAATAAATCAAAGGGAACCAATACATATAACAGGAGGAGTTAGACAAGGTTGTCCACTATCAACCACTCTTTTTAACATTAATTTTGACGACATGATAAGATCATGGAAGCAAATGACGACTGGGTGAATTAACTTAGGAAATATAGTAATAAAAACTGTTGCCTTTGCAGATGACCAGATTTTAATAGCAAAAACAGAGGAGGAACTACAAAGAATGCTATATAAACTAAATGAAATATCAAAAAAATACAACATGGAAATATCATGAGAAAAATAAAAAACAATGGCCTTCAAGGGCGCTCATCCAGTTCGGACAAAGATAAAATTAGAAAATAAACCAATAGAACAAGTGGTAAGATATAACTTCCTAGGTTGCGAAATATCATACACAGCGGAAACAGATATAAATAACAAACTAAATACGTTTAGTTATATAACAGGAATATTAAAAAGAACTTTGAAAAATAAAGCTAGGAAAGACTCTATAATAAAATTATACAAGACAATGGCAGTGCCTCTTATTACTTATGGATCCGAAACATGGACAGTGACAACACAACAATCTGCCAGAATTCAAGCTGCTGAAATGAAGTTCCTCAGACCAATAGCAGGATATCAAAGAACAGACATAAAACACAATACAGAAATATGACAACTAAACGTGGAGGAATTAAACGCAACAATAGTGAAAAACAGAACAAACTGGAAAGTTCACTTGGAAATGATGACTGAGAATAGAATACCAAAAGCAGCATACATCTATTCACCACGAGGAAGAAGAAGCCTGGGAAGACCAAAGAAAACATGGAAAGAGCAGCAATTTGGAGCCGGAACAGGCTAGTAAGTAAGCCTAAATCGTGATGAAGAAGAAGAAAATTATTGTTATATGGATGCGAATCATGGGCTCTTTACTTAAAGGGAGGAAAGGAGATTACGAGTATTTGAAAATGAAGTTCTTAGGAAAATTGTTGGTCTTTATATGAAGCCAGATAATTAAGAACAGTTATATCTCGTAGACTGCGATGGGCAGGACATGTGGCACGAATGGTGAATGAAAGACGTGCGTGGAAGCTTCTTGTAGGAAAACCAGAGGAAAAACGCCCAGTTGGTAGATCAAGAATGAGGTGGGAGAATAACATTAACTATTTTTTTAGGGAAGTAGATTATACGGGAATGATTGGAAAACAGAAGCTCAGGATAGGGATGTATGGAGAGATTGTCAACGCGGCCATGAACCTACAGGTTCGATAGTGCCAGTGAGTTAATTAGTTATGGTTATAAAAAATCGTTTTCACTGCAGTCAGATATTTTTAAATAAGCTGGCATCAGAAATAGAGTTTCTTCAATTTAACAATATATATATACTGTATATATTCCGTAAACCAACAAAATCGCACTCATGTTAATAGAAAAGTAGTTCCGATAAGTACATGAAGGCCATGAAAGCCTGTAGCTATAAAGAATGTTGAACCATAAACTGAGTCTGCAATTGTAAATGGGGCCTAGATGAGAAATTCGCCTAGTTTACACAGTCCTGCTTGAAGGACTTATTATTCTTTCTTTTTTTTAATTTAAGACTTGATATGTGCTCGCGTAACAAGTATATTAAATTGGGATTCTTGCCGCGACCTCACATTTCTCTTCCACTTGGTTAATTTTGTCCAAGAGTCTCGTATCTTTAATTTCTCTTCTTTATGAAATAATTCCACAAGCTTACTCAGCTAGATATAATATAGACTCCCCTTCCATTCCACTTGCGAGAAACTATTGCATTCCTGGTTATAGCTGACTTCTATCAATAAAAATCATCAAAAACTGTTATTGCTTTCAAAATTGTCTTAACCTATTGTTACCATCACTGCTATGGCTACTATTCGTAGAGAAGAAAGTATATTCTTATGATGAAAGTTAAAAATTAAATTGTACCTGTTGGTTGGTGCCGTCGGCCTCAACTTTGTTAAAATATTGTATATAAAATTAACTTGATCGCTTTCGGAAGTTATCTTCCATCTTCTGCAGGTTGAGTTTCAGCTATTTGTTGTTGATGTGTACGGTGATGTTTACTCCAACTGTTTGTACCAGCAACTCGATCGTCAAAAAGAAGACAGTTGCTGCTACAAACAGTTTTTGTAAACATCACCGTACACAAAAACAACAAATAGCTGAAACTCAACCTGCAGAATATGGAAGATAACTTCCGAAAGCGCTCCAGTTAATTTTATATGCAATATTTTAACAAAGTTGAGGACGACGGCACCTACCAACAGGTACAATTTAATTGTTAACTTCCTTCATATGACTTCGCCTCAACGGAATTTGATATGAATTTTACTAGTATTGAAGTATATTCTTTTATTGTACATATAGAAGTCCCGAAATACAAAATCTTGCTCCAGCCGCGGACATTCATTAATACAAATGTGTTCGAAAGTGAGGAAGATCACTGTTTTATGGCCAACATCATTAGCTCTCATTCAGTGCGCCCGTGTTTAATTTTCTGTCAGATTTTCAATTCAAAATTCTATGGTGCGCGGTATAATGGACTTACGCCAAGAATTCATACTTTTCAGAACAAGCAAAATAAACTTCAAGGTGATCTCTAAACACAAATATGTTTGTCTCAATACTCTGTTTTGGAATATAAGAAAGTAACTGTTCTAAAACGCATAACATCTATTCGAACATACCTTTTTTAGAGAAAACCTTGAAGTTTATTTTGCTGTCCGGAAAAGTTTTTTTTATTTATTTAATTTCATTATACCACGCACCATAGTTTATACGTAACTACTGAAATGTCAAAACTTCTTCAATATTGTCCTTGAGTAGAAGGTTTCTAGTTTTTATGGAAGAAAATGAACTAACGTAACTAAGAGTTGGAGAATATGTGCTTGCCCTCGGAGTTGCGCCTATGTAGTTCATGCTAGAGTGCCAGTATATAAGGCGGAACATCTTGGATTCAAATCCCGGCACAGCTGTATGGTTTTGTCTCTACTTATATTAAAAATTGTCTAAAGATGGCTTGTCTTCAAATATTACGGGATTTTTTTTATAAACATGCACAATAGAAGAAAAAGAACTTCAAGAAATAAAGAATATTCCAGGAAATGAATAAAAATATAAACGTTTGTAACAAAATAACAAAATACAAACCTAAAGGCACCCGAGATGTGGGCAGACCTAGAAAGAGATGGGCTGAAGTCGGAACGGGTCAACAGACCTAATCCATGAATGCAGATGATGATTATGACGTTTGTAACAGGAAGATATTTTTACATATATTTTTAAAATAATAATAATTCTGTTCTATAGTGTTCTGCACTTGTGCAAGTCTTTCACTGCAATCATAGCACTTTCATATATGATAGTAATAGTGGCCAGATGATATTCGGGGATATTTTGGGCCTCAAAGCTACATGACATCTGTCTTACAGGTGACGAAAATCCCCGGAAAAAACCTCACCCAGGAAGCTTGTCCCGACCGGGAATCTAACCTAGGCCCACTGCGTGACAAGGCAGTATGCTACCTTGAGACCACAGCGGTGGACAGTAATAATAATAATAATAATAATAATAATAATAATAATAATATCAATAATAATAATAATATCAATAATAATAATAATAACAATAACATCAATAATAATATAATAAATTAATGATAATAATATTATAATATAATAATAATAATAATTATTATTATTATTAATCATCATCATCCGGTATCATGGCAGCTGCCGCCGTCTTCCGGAAACCAAACGCCATTCCTCTCTGTCCATCCATTGATCTTCCTCCATTCCTCTGATATTCATAGCTGCTTGTACCCCTTCTATCCAAGTTTTCTTCGGTCTTCCTCTCTTCCTCCTTCCCATTGGGATCCATTCCATAACAATTTTTGGCAATCTTTGCTCTGGCATTCTTTTGACATGGCCATACCAGTATAATCTTTTGTTTTCTATAATGTCTATGATGTCCGGCTCCTCTTGTACACCCATAATTTCCCTTATTTCTTTATTTCGTATTCTATCCATTCTAGATTTTCCAGCTGATCTTCATAAAACATCCATTTCTGTACTTAAAATTCTTTTCATATCCCTGGTAGGAATTTGCCAGACTTCAGCAGCATATGTTAAAATGCTCTGAATTATGGTTAATATATTTGTAATTTTCAATTTTTTTTGTAATATTTTTGCTCCACCAAACAGAGTTTAAAGCATTTATTGCTTGTTTTGTTTGTACGATTCTATTTTTAATTTCCACTGTGTTATTGCCTGAATGGTTTAATTTTGTTCCTAAATAAGTGCATTCAATACTAGGTTTTAGGTCTTCTCCATTGTTCAAATTTGTATTTTCCATTTCTTCTCCTATACACAGGTATTTTTAGTTTTCTCAATGTTTATGTAAAGTCTCCATTTTTCATATTCTTCTTTTAGTTTTTAGCCATATATTCTATGTCATCGTGGTCTTGTGCTATTAATACCTGGTCATCTGCAAAATTTAGTGAATATACATGTGTATTTTGGATGAATAATAATTTATTAATAGTAATAAATTATTATTAATAATAATAAATTAGTATTAATAGTACAACACCAACTACTAATAACTACTATGAATATATATGTATGTATATATATGTATATATATATATATATATATATATATTATATATATATATAGATATTATAAATATCTATATATTAAAAAGCGTTATTGCTATAAAGTAAATATTCTCTTTAAAAATTTGCTTAACTGTTATGTTAGCCGCGAGATGGCAGTTGGAATAAATTTCCGCTACCTCTTGTGTGAATTGAGAATACTACATGTATAAGAAAATTGTATGCTTGTATTGGAATTCTTGGGTAGCTCAGTTGGTTAGAGCGCTAAAGGTACAGACTTTAGAGACTTGAGTTCAAATCCCGACTCAAGCATTCTTTTTTCTTTTCATATCATATATATATATATATATATATATATTAGGTACATGCAGAACGCTGAATATGTTTGTTGTGAGGTTAGTATTTTCATTACGTGAAAATTACAATATCAGTTAATTTAGATTTAAATAATGATAGTGATTGACAGTCCCTGACATGGCTGGGACTTGAGTGTTTGCGTGAGAGAATGAAATGCTTCTGAATTTTCTCGCCCTCTTGAATTGTCTTGAGAAGGGGCAAAACAGGAAATGGGCCGTTAACCCCTCAGGACATGCACGTAATATTGCTGGCGGAGGTTCCTAGAAGTCCAACAAGAGTACATATATCATCTCACTGCGAAGCAAGTTAATGAAAGCGTCTAGTTGCCTTGATGAAGACTACATAGAAAAGAGGCAGAATTGAGGGTGTGAGAAGGGGGAGCGAGAAACTGGCCTGGAATTGAATTTTCCTTCGAAAGCTATACTAAAGCTTTCCATTTCTTCCCGCAGCGCCCAAGTCTTTAATACAGAAGTACTATAGTGGTGTATTACCAGTGCAATCAGTCTAATAGACAATTACTGTGCTCTGTGCATGTTACATCCTTTGTCTTTTGATGTTGAGGCTCAAGGCTGGGTTACGTGATATTCAATTTAGATGCAGACTGGTAATTCTCTCTGTAATAGTTCCACAAAAATATAATACCATAATTTTGTTCACTTCGTTCAGAGAGTATCGTTACATACATCATCTCTGTACATTATATTCAGAATTAACAGGCTAACCCTCTTGAAAATTGCTACATAATCCTTAAGTAATTCTATTTTTCAATGGAAGTTAAATTATACGCGATGAATAATAATAATAATAATAATAATAATAATAATAATAATAATAATAATAATAATAATAATAATAATAATAATAATAATAATAATAATAATAATAATAATAATAATAATAATAATGGTAATAATAATACACTATTGAGTAAAACTAAGAAATTAGGACTGGAAGTAAATATCAATAAAACTAAATATATGGTCACACGTAGAAATACATTATATAATGGAAATGGACAGCTAATGACAAATGAGGGAAATTTTGAGGAAGTGGCTGAATTCAAATACCTAGGAACAATAATCACAAATAGGAATGATATGCACAAAGAAATTAAACATAGGCTCAATTCTGGAAATGCATGCTATTATGCATTGCAGAGACTCTTGATGCCCCAACTCCTTTCAAAAAACGTTAAACTGAAAATATATAAAACTATTGTTCTACCAGTTATATTATATGGATGCGAAACATGGACTCTTACTTTAAGGGAGGAAAAGAGATTACAAGTATTTGAGAATAAAGTACTTTGGAAGATTTTTGGACCAAAGAGAGATGAAGAGACAGGTGAATGGAGAAGACTACATAACAATGAACTACATGGTTTTTATAGGAAGCCAGATATAATAAGACCAGTTAAGTCTCGTAGACTGCGATGGGCAGGACATGTTGCACGTAATGAGAGTGAAAGACTTGCATGGAAGCTTCTTGTAGGAAAACCAGAGGGAAAACGCCCAGTTGGTAGACCAAGAATGAGGTGGGAGAATTACATTAGTTATGATTTGAGAGAAGTAGATTATACAGGAAATGATTGGAAAACATTATCTCAGGATAGGGATGTATGGAGAGCTTATGTCCGCGCGGCCATGATCTTACGGGTTCGATAGTGCCAGTGAGTAAGTAAATAATAATAGTAATAATAATAATAATAATAATAATAATAATAATAATATTTTATTAAGGACATTCTTTACATTACAGTATTTATCCTTCAGCCCAAATGTATTTTGCTCCGCCACAAATTTCTATCCTCAGCTTCTTCGTTATTGAGGTCTCTGCTGATCACGTTTATTCTCACTTCATCCATTTACTATTCCCTGGGTTTCCCCCTCCTCCTCTGCCTTCATCATTCCAACCCAGCAACATTCTTGGGATTCTATTATTCTCCATCCTCTTCAGATGACCATACCATTTCAATCTTTGTTCTTCTATTACTTTTATAATATTATGTTTAACACTCATTATTTCCCTAATTTTCTGATTCCATATTTTCTCCTTTCTTGATTTTCTTGGCGCCCTTTGCAAAAAATCCATCTCTGTTGTTCCAGGTATTCGGTATCCACATTTTCTTTATCATCATTCTTATTTATTGTTTTATCTGACCAACTAAAATATACTATTCCTGTCACCAGGCAGTGGTCTGAGTCACTTTCAGCTCCACGAAATACTTTGGCATCTGTCATACTAAATGATCCAATTTGTTTACTTATTATGTAGTGAATTATGCAACGTGAATTACTGCTTCTATGTTGCCATGTATGTTTATGAATTGATTTATGTATAGAAATTTCATTATTAATCCTTAATTCAAATTGTTCACAGATATCAATTAATATTTTACTATTATCATTTCTGATTGTTACTCTGAAGTTTTGTTCTATTCCTGTTCTTCCATTCATGTCCTCCATAATGATGATTTATTTTCGATTTGAAATATTTTACAAGATATCTCTGATTGTATCCCAATATAATAATAATAATAATAATAATAATAATAATAATAATAATAATAATAATAATAATAATAATAATAATAATAATAATAATAAATTTATTTATATACAGAATTTTAATGTTTACACATCTTTCTGTGCCTAAAGTTTTATTTTTCTTCTCCATTCGTCTCTCTTCATCCAATCCATGCCTTCCAGATCTCTTGCCCTCTTTCCAGTTCTTATTTCCTGTATCCACGAGTTTCGAGGTCTTCCTCTCCTCCTTCTTCCAGTGGACACCATTCCAATGTTTTCCTGGGTAATCTTTCTTCTTGCATTCGTCGTACATGCCCATACCAATTTAATTGCTTATACCATAATAATAAGCGAAACATGGACTCTTACTTTAAGGGAAGAAAGGAGATTACAAGTATTTCAGAATGAAGTACTTAGGAAAATTTTTGGACCAAAGAGAGATGAACAGACAGGTGAATGGAGAAGACTACATAACACTGAACTACATGTTCTTTATAGGAAGCCAGATATAATAAGAACAGTTAAGTCTCATAGACTTCAATGGGCAGGACATGTGACATGAATGGGGAATGAAAGATGTGCATAGAAGCTTCTCGTAGGAAAACCAGAGGGAAAACACCCAGTTGGTAGACCAAGAATGAGGTGGGAGAATAACATTAACTATGATTTGAGGGAAGTAAATTATACAGGGAATGATTGGAAAGCATTAACTCAGGATAGGGATGTATGGAGAACTTATGTCCGTGTGGCCATGAACCTATAGGTTCGATAGTGCAAGTAAGTAAGTAAGTATAACCATAATGATAATGATAATGATAACGATAATGATAATATGATAATAATAATATAATAATAATAATTATAATAATATTTATAATAATAATAATAATATAATATTATAATAATAATTTAATAATAATAATTATAATAATAATAAATTATAATAATAATAATTATAATAATATAATCATTTAATAATAATAATAATAATATAATTATAAGATAATCATACTCCTTTCCTCTAATCATCTCATTATATAATACATACTCAATTATCATATAATCCTAATTCATTATATACTCATACTAATCCTTATACTCATAATACTCATACTTCATTATACTAATCATCATCCTCATCTCTCCTCCTCCTCTCCTCTCATCCTCCCCTCCTCCCTCCTCCTCCTCCTCCTGCTTCTTCTTCTCCTCCTCCTCCTCCTCCTCCTCCTCCTCCTCCTCCTCCTCCTCCTCCTCCTCCTATCCTCCTCCTGCTTCTTCTTCTCCTCCTTCTCCTCCTCCTCCTTCTCCTCCTCCTCCTTCTTCTTCTCTTCTTCTTCTCCTTCTCCTCCTCCTCCTCCTTCTCCTCCTCCTCCTTCCTTCTTCTTCTTCTTCTTCTTCTTCTTCTTCTTCTTCTTCTTCTTCTTCTTCTTCTTCTTCTTCTTCCCTCCCGCCTCCCCCCTCCTCGCTCCTCCAACCTTTAAATATCTTGGAAGAATTACCCATGGAACCTTTAGAATACAAAATTTTGACATATAAGTCACGGTAGATGCAACATGTTAATTGAATTGAGGATCATAGATGTCCAAGCAAAATTAAGCTATCAACCTGCAGGAAGAAGATGACCAGAACTTCAATCCAAAATACTTTTGGATGGTGTTGCTATTGAGGACAAAACAGGTCAACAAATTACCTATGATGATGATAATGATATTAGTAATAATAATAATAATAATAATAATAATAATAATAATAATAATAATAATAATAATAATAATAATAATAGCTTTATTTTACCTGGAAGAGTTAACAAATTAAGGCTTTGTCTACTAATCAACTAGGTTAAAAAGTACAAAATTAGTTTACATTAGTTTTACATTTAATTACAATATACAACATTGTACATGGTATATCTATAATATAATTATTATTTACAATATATTTTCATTTAATCTAAATGTAACGAATGAAATATAAAATGTAAACGATAGAAAAATAAGAAAGTAATACTATTAATAATGTAGAATAAATTTAGTCCTCGAGAAAAAATAATTATTTTAACAGCAAGTAATTGTGTAAGCGTAACTTAAAAGCGTCATGTGTGCGCCAAGCCCTAATATCTTGAGGGAGGGAATTCCAGGAGCGGGAAAAGACTACTGTGAAAGAAGTAGAATAAGAAGTAGTGCTGTAGGGAGGGATTGCTAGCAGACCGTTATCTTGTGACCTAGTGTCAATATTGTGGTAAGAAGATAAGATATATTCTTACTCGTTTATGTTATGAGAAAAAATATGAGTAACCTAAATTTATTTCAATACTTTTCAAAATAATTATGATCCACCGTTGAAGTTGTTATGCAAATAGCTAAAATATTAAAATTTGTACCTCTACCGTCGTCAACAGTAAAATTCATTTAAAATAGTGAAGGCCTTACGTAACTTCTTGTTAAATCCTCAGCAGCTGAGTAAAATAGTAAAGACCTTTCAAAACTTCCGAAAGTTCTTTACTACTTTAATGAATTTTAATTTGAGGACGACTGACTTCATGTACAAATTTTAATATTTTAACTTCATAAATCTATCTACAGTGGCGTAACAGTCAAATGTTGGAACTAAGCCTCTACTTTGTTAGGAGTTATTAGACCAACTTAATTTAGTTACACTTATTTCCCTAAAGTTGTCATGAATGGTATGCAGTCAACATACCTACCCAATGAGACATCTATCAGGCAAGTAAGGTATTACTTGGATGAAGAATGTCAGCAAATTTTAGTTAGAAGCCTCTTTATTCAGGCTTCAGTTTCTTTTAGCAGATAAAAATCTCCAGAATCGGAACCCACTGCTTAAAGACCCATTCCAAGGACTTTATCCTTGGAATTTTCCATCCTAAAAAGCCCATCGATCCCGGCCGGGGTTTGAGCCCGCGACTCTCGGGGACCAGAGAAAAGGGACCAGCCGAACCATTTATAAAAACAGCGATTCTATAAAATATAGTAGGTAAACCATATATGTCAGGCTTATTATTTACTAGAGAATTATGAACAAAGTATTTTAACATAGGGAACTTTTGATTTTTTGTCCAATTCCACTAGGTTTCTCATGACATTTCCGAAATCCTCTCCTGGCATTGGCGAAAATTGTAACCCACTTCTGGGGTTGGGGCACGTGGACGGTGAAGTTGCATTACCTCGGTGGTATGATGTGAATAAATATCACCTGCATCATCAGTTACACTCCAGCATAAATATATACCCTGTATTTTCAAGATTATGGTCTAATACAATTGAGTGGGTCAGTGGAATAAGGGCCCATCCCAACTGCACTAAGTTTGGAGAAAAATTGCATTTTATTAAATTCTACATTGAGTAAAATATATAGGGCACACATTCATATTATTTGGTACATGTCTTGTACATAAAATAAGCTTTCTGCCTGCAAATGTGTAGATCACTATGTTGTTTCATATGTCTAATCAAAGAAAAAGAAAATTGAGAATATAAAAAAAATACAACATAAATAAACAAATTAATTAACACATTTCAACTTGAATATTGAATTAATCTACGTATGCTACGTTTGCAGCATTTGTATCATCATCATCATCATCTGATTTAAGGCTACTGTTAAAATGTCGGGTGTACAGGTGGTACAAATGTCATGAGAGTCATGGTGTCTTCTTTATCATCCTACCATTAAGAGATTTTGTTTTCAATATTACATCTCGTAATACAGGACACTTTCCTTTCCCTTTTTTTAAAAGCTTATTACTTCCTCTAAGTCGGCCGCGGTGGACTAGTGGTTATGTTCCTTGCCTCTGGTCCCGAGGGTCGCGGGTTCAAACCCGGCCGGAGTCGATGGATTTTTTAGTACGGAAAAATCCAAGGAGCAGTCCTCCAGGAGGGACATTAAGCCGTGGGTCCCGAGTCTGAAAATTTTCAGGCTCGTAAAAAATCCTTAAGCCTGAATGAAAAGGCCTTTAAGTAAAATTTACCGAATTTTCCCATCCTAGTACTACCTTGGTTTCCTAGATGTCAGTATGAGGCGGAACGCTGACCACGGACCACTCAAAATGACATCTATACGAAAACAAGTGTAACTAAATTAGTTTGGTTTAAATTCTTCCCTGTAGGAGGAGAGCGCCTAAATCTCTGTAAAGGGAAAACAGGCTACAATACAAAAATACCTACTTCCTCTAAAGCCAAATCACCAAAACTGGATTTTACTTAGGCCTACATTACATGTCTGTTTTCCACAAAAATTAACTGGGATGCTTTTCTGATGTCTACCTTATGCGTGTCCAGCGTCACATTTCTCGTTGTGAACATTTTATTTAAGTTATCCAAATCTTTAAACTCTTCTGCATTTATCTCAATTACTGTAAATTATTTCTTTGTTCAACTCTTTCTTATAAGGTGAGCCCACTGTTCAGGTGTATAACCGCTTGTATTTTTCTTTTTAACTTTTTCAATCACACCGAAGTCAGCATCACAAGGAAGGAAAGTGTGACCTGGTACAAGAAATTTATGTTCAATTTTTTTCAAACCAACCACAATCAATCACGTACAGCCAAAGTCCCATTATTGTATAATTCTTGTTTTGAACATCACATGAATCACTATATACACTATAAGTTCCTTTTTATTAGCACCTTTTTCAATCAGTGGCACAGATTTTTCGTCCGCACCTCTTGAAGCAACTGAATATATTCCTTTCCACTGTTGCGTAAAATGTTCTGCTTCGTTTTATTCCACCCTTGCACATTTATTTTTCTTTTCTTATATTTTATTACACTATTTCCATTTGCACAAGAACCTGCTGCATCAGCCATTCTGGATTTGCTGATATTTGCCGGCAATGCTAGTCAGGATTGTAGCGGACTACAGAGTAGCGACAATATACGGTCACGTGTCAGCAGTTGGGATGGGCCTTTATTTCCCGCGCGCGTGAATAAGTTAGAAATTTTTCTTAGACAGAAAGTCTCATTTACCCTCTTTTGAGCAAAAGTTAGAATTATGAGCTTCTAAAGATTAATAGAAGATGGCCACAGGATACATAATCTGCAAAAAAACTAAAAATCAACCATCGGTTGGGATGGGCCCTTATTCCACTGAGCCCCTCAATTTAAAACTAACAATGTCTAATATAATATAAAGGAAATGCTAATAAAATTCATATCAAATTCCGTTGAGGTGAAGAGTCATAAGATAAAAATTAAAATAAAATAAAGCTACTAGTTACTACTAGCGACGTATCAAAACCATCAACGTCTACAACATCTTAGATATATCAACTAGTAGCGCACACCCATCTTGCTGATGATGGAAGTTAACTTCTGAAAGGCTTCCAAATTATATTTTAAATACATCATTTTAATAAAGTTGGGGGCGACGACATCTGCCATAGGTACATTTTTATTTTTTTAATTATCTTATAAAGTAACGTATGGAATATGGTCGAATTTCGAACACTAGCTGTTATTATTAGTAATGATAGTAGCAGTGTTATAAATTACTAGGGTTCAATATGGAAAACACACTTATTTTATAGTATAAAAGAAATAAAGCAAAACATGATAGCTTATAGGTTCGGACTTGTCGACTTTTTAGTCAATCGTTGTAAGAGCTCAGTTAGTAGAACGGTGAACTGTAGTGATATATAATTTCAGTAATCCATAGGTCGCAGGTTCAAATCCGGCCCGGAGGGTTTTTTAGAAGAGTATTACTTTTAGCTCATACTACAATATTTTCGAATTTAAATATATTTACATTTTTATCTTATTCTGTAAAATGTTAAAACTAAAAAATAAAAAATAAATAATAGTTTTAAAAAACTAAAACAAATCACTTTATTAGAAAACCGAACTAAAAAAATGAAAAATAATTCTAATTTCCAATACGCTTGGGATAAAATTAACAAAAAATCATCTACAACACATACAGAACAAAACTAGAGTTATCAACAAAAATAAAATAATTTTACCATCAAAAGCGTGGGGTGCTTTTTATGATTTTTACATTTTCTTCTTAGAAACTTTACTTTTATCAATATATGTTTATTATCAAATATATTAATTGATATAGAGCACCCCACGCTTTTGATGGTGAAATTATTTTATTTTTGTTGATAACTCTATTTTTATTCTATATGGGTTGGATATGATTTTTTTGGTGACCACTTTAATTTTATCCCAAGCGTGTTGGAAATTAGAATTATTTTCCATTTTTTTAGTTAGGTTTTCTAATAAAGTGTGTTGTTTTAGTTTTTTAAAACTATTATTTATTAAATATAAAATGAACAATAATGTGAATTTACGTCATTTTCTCTGACAAGTCTAAACTAGGTATAATTTTAACTGAGAAAAATTTTCGTCGACTGGTTATGCATTTAGAATACTTCATTTCCATTCCAAATAGACTGTAAGAACCTCGCGGAGTATTATATTACATATCATTATTTTCTAGGAGAATTTTATTTCTAGAATTCTGTACAACACTGCTTTATGGACTTGTGACTAGCGCCATTATTAAAACCAGGAACGTTCTGCCGTTTTTATTCTTATGTTGTGAAGTAGAAAATTCTGCTGCCGCTCGTAGTTGAGAGATTTATTTCATGACGCTCACAACATCCCTGCTTTTTTACTATCAACGTCGAGAGAGACTGCACATCTTATTTCATCTCTCTTGTACGTATTTGTTCACTAATTTTCATGAAATATTTTGCACTTATATGCTTTCCTTTCCAACTATAATATTACCGCTAGTGGACCGATGTTATTACAGTGACTATTTAAAACATGCCCCAAATAGCAGTCAATGACCAATCACATTTCAATGAATTTTCAAATACAACCAATCACAGTAATTTTCACCTCAATTTTATCACTTTCATTTTATCAAGTGGCTTCCAGATTGTATATTTAGTGCACGCATGTAACCAGATTCTGCTTGCGGGATATAATAGAAACACATTCGTAGCAATTGATTTTATCACCTCAATATTATCACTTTCATTTTATCAAGTGGCTTCCAGATTGTATATATAGTGCACGCATGTAACCAGATTCTGCTTGCGGGATATAATAGAAACACATTCGTAGCAATTGATTTTATCACCTCAATATTATCACTTTCATTTTATCAAGTGGCTTCCAGATTGTGTATATATAGTGCACGCATGTAACCAGATTCTGCTTGCGGGATATAATAGAAACACATTCGTAGCAATTGATTTTATCACTTCAATATTATCACTTTCATTTTATCAAGTGGCTTCCAGATTGTATATATAGTGCACGCATGTAACCAGATTCTGCTTGCGGGATATAATAGAAACACCATTCGTAGCAATTGATTTTATCACCTCAATATTATCACTTTCATTTTATCAAGTGGCTTCCAGATTGTATATATAGTGCACACATGTAACCAGATTCTGCTTGCGGGATATAATAGAAACACATTCGTAGCAATTGATTTTATCACCTCAATATTATCACTTTCATTTTATCAAGTGGCTTCCAGATTGTATATATAGTGCACGCATGTAACCAGATTCTGCTTGCGGGATATAATAGAAACACATTCGTAGCAATTGATTTTATCACCTCAATATTATCACTTTCATTTTATCAAGTGACTTCCAGATTGTATATATAGTGCACGCATGTAACCAGATTCTGCTTGCGGGATATAATAGAAACACATTCGTAGCAATTGATTTTTCACTTCAATATTATCACTTTCATTTAATCAAGTGGCTTCCAGATTGTATATATAGTGCACGCATGTAACCAGATTCTGCTTGCGGGATATAATAGAAACACATTTGTAGCAATTGATTTTATCACCTCAATATATCACTTTCATTTTATCAAGTGACTTCCAGATTGTATATATAGTGCACGCATGTAACCAAATTCTGCTTGCGCGATTTAATAGAAACACATTCGTAGCAATTGATTTTATCACCTCAATATTATCACTTTCATTTTATCAAGTGGCTTCCAGATTGTATATATAGTGCACGCATGTAACCAGATTCTGCTTGCGGGATATAATAGAAACACATTCGTAGCAATTGATTTTATCACCTCAATATTATCACTTTCATTTTATCAAGTGGCTTCCAGATTGTATATATAGTGCACGCATGTAACCAGATTCTGCTTGCGGGATATAATAGAAACACATTCGTAGCAATTGATTTTATCACCTCAATATTATCACTTTCATTTTATCAAGTGGCTTCCAGATTGTATATATAGTGCACGCATGTAACCAGATTCTGCTTGCGGGATATAATAGAAACACATTCGTAGCAATTGATTTTATCACCTCAATATTATCACTTTCATTTTATCAAGTGGCTTCCAGATTGTAATATAGTGCACGCATGTAACCAGATTCTGCTTGCGGGATATAATAGAAACACATTCGTAGCAATTGATTTATCACCTCAATATTATCACTTTCATTTATCAAGTGGCTTCCAGATTGTATATATAGTGCACGCATGTAACCAGATTCTGCTTGCGGGATATAATAGAAACACATTCGTAGCAATTGATTTTATCACCTCAATATTATCACTTTCATTTTATCAAGTGACTTCCAGATTATATATATAGTGCACGCATGTAACCAGATTCTGCTTGCGGGATATAATAGAAACACATTCGTAGCAATTGATTTTATCACTTCAATATTATCACTTTCATTTTATCAAGTGGCTTCCAGATTGTATATATAGTGCACGCATGTAACCAGATTCTGCTTGCGGGATATAATAGAAACACATTCGTAGCAATTGATTTTATCACCTCAATATTATCACTTTCATTTTATCAAGTGGCTTCCAGATTGTATATATAGTGCACGCATGTAACCAGATTCTGCTTGCGGGATATAATAGAAACACATCGTAGCAATTGATTTTATCACCTCAATATTATCACTTTCATTTTATCAAGTGGCTTCCAGATGTATATATAGTGCACGCATGTAACCAGATTCTGCTGCGGGATATAATAGAAACACATTCGTAGCAATTGATTTTATCACCTCAATATTATCACTTTCATTTTATCAAGTGGCTTCCAGATTGTATATATAGTGCACGCATGTAACCAGATTCTGCTTGCGGGATATAATAGAAACACATTCGTAGCAATTGATTTTATCACCTCAATATTATCACTTTCATTTTATCAAGTGGCTTCCAGATTGTATATATAGTGCACGCATGTAACCAGATTCTGCTTGCGGGATATAATAGAAACACATTCGTAGCAATTGATTTTATCACCTCAATATTATCACTTTCAATTTTATCAAGTGCTTCCAGATTGTATATATAGTGCACGCATGTAACCAAATTCTGCTTGCGGGATATAATAGAAACACATCGTAGCAATTGATTTTATCACCTCAATATTATCACTTTCATTTATCAAGTGGCTTCCAGATTGTATATATAGTGCACGCATGTAACCAGATTCTGCTTGCGGGATATAATAGAAACACATTCGTAGCAATTGATTTTATCACCTCAATATTATCACTTTCATTTTATCAAGTGGCTTCCAGATTGTATATATAGTGCACGCATGTAACCAGATTCTGCTTGCGGGATATAATAGAAACACATTCGTAGCAATTGATTTTATCACCTCAATATTATCACTTTCATTTTAATCAAGTGGCTTCCAGATTGTATATATAGTGCACGCATGTAACCAGATTCTGCTTGCGGGATATAATAGAAACACATTCGTAGCAATTGATTTTATCACCTCAATATTATCACTTTCATTTTATCAAGGGCTTCCAGATTGTATATATAGTGCACGCATGTAACCAGATTCTGCTTGCGGGATATAATAGAAACACATTCGTAGCAATTGATTTTATCACCTCAATATTATCACTTTCATTTTATCAAGTGGCTTCCAGATTGTATATATAGTGCACGCATGTAACCAGATTCTGCTTGCGGGATATAATAGAAACACATTCGTAGCAATTGATTTTATCACCTCAATATTATCACTTTCATTTTATCAAGTGACTTCCAGATTATATATATAGTGCACGCATGTAACCAGATTCTGCTTGCGGGATATAATAGAAACACATTCGTAGCAATTGATTTTATCACTTCAATATTATCACTTTCATTTTATCAAGTGGCTTCCAGATTGTATATATAGTGCACGCATGTAACCAGATTCTGCTTGCGGGATATAATAGAAACACATTCGTAGCAATTGATTTTATCACCTCAATATTATCACTTTCATTTTATCAAGTGGCTTCCAGATTGTATATATAGTGCACGCATGTAACCAGATTCTGCTTGCGGGATATAATAGAAACACATTCGTAGCAATTGATTTTATCACCTCAATATTATCACTTTCATTTTATCAAGTGGCTTCCAGATTGTATATATAGTGCACGCATGTAACCAGATTCTGCTTGCGGGATATAATAGAAACACATTCGTAGCAATTGATTTTATCACCTCAATATTATCACTTTCATTTTATCAAGTGGCTTCCAGATTGTATATATAGTGCACGCATGTAACCAGATTCTGCTTGCGGGATATAATAGAAACACATTCGTAGCAATTGATTTTATCACCTCAATATTATCACTTTCATTTTATCAAGTGGCTTCCAGATTGTATATATAGTGCACGCATGTAACCAGATTCTGCTTGCGGGATATAATAGAAACACATTCGTAGCAATTGATTTTATCACCTGAATATTATCACTTTCATTTTATCAAGTGGCTTCCAGATTGTATATATAGTGCACGCATGTAACCAGATTCTGCTTGCGGGATTATAATAGAAACACATTCGTAGCAATTGATTTTATCACCTCAATATTATCACTTTCATTTTATCAAGTGGCTTCCAGATTGTATATATAGTGCACGCATGTAACCAGATTCTGCTTGCGGGATATAATAGAAACACATTCGTAGCAATTGATTTTATCACCTCAATATTATCACTTTCATTTTATCAAGTGGCTTCCAGATTGTATATATAGTGCACGCATGTAACCAGATTCTGCTTGCGGGATATAATAGAAACACATTCGTAGCAATTGATTTTATCACCTCAATATATCACTTTCATTTTATCAAGTGGCTTCCAGATTGTATATATAGTGCACGCATGTAACCAGATTCTGCTTGCGGATATAATAGAAACACATTCGTAGCAATTGATTTTATCACCTCAATATTATCACTTTCATTTTATCAAGTGACTTCCAGATTATATATATAGTGCACGCATGTAACCAGATTCTGCTTGCGGGATATAATAGAAACACATTCGTAGCAATTGATTTTATCACCTCAATATTATCACTTTCATTTTATCAAGTGGCTTCCAGATTGTATATATAGTGCACGCATGTAACCAGATTCTGCTTGCGGGATATAATAGAAACACATTTGTAGCAATTGATTTTATCACCTCAATATTATCACTTTCATTTTATCAAGTGACTTCCAGATTGTATATATAGTGCACGCATGTAACCAAATTCTGCTTGCGCGATTTAATAGAAACACATTTGTAGCAATTGATTTTATCACCTCAATATTATCACTTTCATTTTATCAAGTGGCTTCCAGATTGTATATATAGTGCACGCATGTAACCAGATTCTGCTTGTGGGATATAATAGAAACACATTCGTAGCAATTGATTTTATCACCTCTATATTATCACTTTCATTTTATCAAGTGGCTTCCAGATTGTATATATAGTGCACGCATGTAACCAGATTCTGCTTGCGGGATATAATAGAAACACATTCGTAGCAATTGATTTTATCACTTCAATATTATCACTTTCATTTTATCAAGTGGCTTCCAGATTGTATTTATAGTGCACGCATGTAACCAGATTCTGCTTGCGGGATATAATAGAAACACATTCGTAGCAATTGATTTTATCACCTCAATATATCACTTTCATTTTATCAAGTGGCTTCCAGATTGTATATATAGTGCACGCATGTAACTAAATTCTGCTTGCGGGATATAATAGAAACACATTCGTAGCAATTGATTATACCAAAAAGAAAGAAACCAGAGTTTGCACTTCCTTAAACGTATTATTTCCCAGGAATTAAGATTGCAGCAAAATATAATTGACATGTATACATCATATTACATCAGCTATTAATTCATAACCTGTAATGATGTGTTTCATTTTTTCTCCAGTAGGGTGCATTATTACAATATTGCGATTCTATTTGGCAATAAATATGATCTGGTTGCAGTGGTGAACAAATGAAACATAACGTTTCTCATTTGTTTTCAAACATCGCCGTTTACATTAAATATAGGCTATACATATTTTAAAGTAAGTAAAGTGGTTCCACGACAGGCCTCGAGAGGCCCTTGGGGTAGTGGGAGGTTAAGGCTCCCACTTTTTCTGGACAATCGGCACTTTATGTCAGCCGGGTTGTCAGCCCTGCGTGACGGCCGCATTTACCCCCAGAACAAGCGTCTGGTACTCATTTCCGTTAGAGGCTAAGTCGACCCCAGGGCCATGGTGTCACCAGAGGGTTTGGGTCAGTTTAAAAATCCTGACACCATCGGGACTCGAACCCTCGACCTTCCGGCTTGTAGCGCCTTCACCACTACGCTACGGCGTGCCCCCATTTTAAAATAAGTATATTTGAATAATGATTTGTGAGTAAACAGCTTAATTTTATTCGTTAAATAGTCCTAACAAATGCCACTTTTGATTTCCAAATTCTCTAGATAAATTCTAAATCACTCGTGGCATTACTTATGATAATTCTTTCAATCACGAAAAAACTGTTTTTTCGCGATAGTACGTTTAGTCGTACTTACAGCTATGGCGACCATTATTGAAAGTTCAACTTCCTACATTTTGGAGTTGCTAACCTAAATAACTATACTGTTATATTACATATTACAAACTGCGTGTGGGCACCATGGGCGATGAGCACCCTGGATGCCTACATTGGTCAGTGGCCTGGACTCACAGCAGTGGCACGACTAGGCCTAGTCTTGCGAACGGGCTGGTTGGGACAATACCAGGCGTAATGCTGGGAATCACCACCAGGTCAGTGAGCTCGGAAACGGAGAAAGCGCACTCTTTTGGGTGTGGGATTTGCGCCGAATCCTGGACCGGGCGACCCAAAGACAATCTGTGAGATCGTCAGGAGTTGAGCAACCTGACGTATTATCGCCTCATTATGATGCTTAACAAGCGGCTCGCTTTGTTTCCCCGCAGCTGTTATATGTTATTCAAATACAAAGATCTCGACTGCTGCGACTACCACGATGTTGCCACATTGCTATTCTTCCCGCGGTTTCAATTAAAACTCGGAACGTGGAGCAGTCGATCCAGTTATAAAATTGTATACCGTAATTAATGGTATAATCATCAGTGATTTATTGCGATGTATAGCTTGAATAATAATATATCTACATATTCTATTAGTTTAATGTATAAGTGATTTAAACATGTGGCGGCCATGGAAAATATTTGAGACCGAACAGTTAATAATGATAATAATGATGATAATAATAATAATAATAATAATAATAATAATAATAATATTTTCAGCATGATGTTGTATGAATAGTAAATTTATGTAGGCCTACAAGTTATATAATGTTGGAATTAAATTATTTAATAAATAAATACATACATAATTTTAATTTTAAAAGTTAAACAATACCAAATAGTAACATACAAAATAAATAATAACAAATATAATCAATGTCTTCTGTCCTTGTGTAATAAATGCCCATAGCGCTATGAGAAACGTGACAACACCGCATGTCAAGTATTGCCGCGCGGCACCCGCTTTTATATGAACTGTTAACCATCAGAGTGAGGTAATAATATTAATGCTCAGGCTGGACCCACTCCAGCAACAAAACACGTCCTCAGCTGGTGCACTGGGGGAATAGTCGGTGAATCTGCTCGACAGTCCTCCCGGCTAAGTCCAAGGGACTCGTGAACCATTAGTGTGGTCGGCAGGAGATGAGCGCCCTGTCGTACTATTCGCTTACCTGTAGGAGCTTGCGAGCTCCTAGCTGGCCCATAACGGCAACAGGACACGTCCCTGGGGGGCGGACGAGGGCACGGCTCGGACCAGAATAGTGGGGAGCAACTTTGCTGGCTCCGGCTCAGCCTACGGGCTCGTGGACCAACTATGGGGTCTCCAGGAGATGAGTACCTGGATGTACTATAATCTCACACTGTGGGGCTTGAGGACTCAAGTCTTAGCCGGTCTCACAACGGCTGCAGGATGCGTCCCTGGAGGCAGAACAGGGAAATGGTCGGTGGATCTGCGACAGCAGTCTTCCCGGCTAGGCTCATGGAGCCTGTGGACTAACTGTGGTGTCATCAGGAATGAGCGACCTGATGTACTATGTAGCTCAGCAATTTACCCTGAAGTTGCGACTCCAACACCTTCTCCCTGATGTGTTGGTTTTATTGCCTGTGAACTTGAATGTGATCGCGATGTAGAAAAGGGAGGACAAGAATTCTGGGACTTGGGAGTAGGGCCTTCTGGCCGAGGTATCTCAAGGGGTGGTGGTAATGGGTCCAGATGTGGGAAGTAAACCACTGCCCTCTAGTATACTACATACAATGTGAAAGCATAAAATATCCAAAAGGTATTAATAATATACATTATACGAAACAAATCACTGGAGTTTAAATGAACTGAACTTTATTCGAAACGATATAAAACAATAAATACGTACTTTCCGCCTTTTTATCACTAATTGGTCTCACGGCCTCCTGTAGTTTCAACTAATAAACATTGCCCAACACTGTTAACGTTAGTCAATTGTAATGAACGCAAATATTTCCAACAAACATGTTTTTATGTTACTATTATTTATTATTTTTAAAACACCATCGCACCAAAAATAATGTTGAACGCACATTTGTAAAGTGTTTTACAGAATTTCGGAAATTAAAAACCGCTTCCCAAACTCACATCGTAATATACTATTACACGAAATTATTGTGATACTCTTTTTTACTGACATAAATACTGTTATTACTAAACAACTTCAACGTGTTCACAATTCTTGCATACGTTTTATTTGCGTTCGCAGATTTGATTACGTTACACCATCCCTGGAACAATTGTCATGGCTTCGTCTACAAGATCGTAGAACAATCCGTTCCCTATCTCTCCTCTATAAAATATTACACACACCATTACCTTATTATTTATCACACCGCTTCACTAGACTCTCTGATACACATAAATTAGATATCCGATCCCATTAGCACATTGTCCTTTATATCCCTCCTCATCACACTACCTATTACTCCAAATCTTTTAAAGTTTCTCTTGTTAGAACATGGAATTCTCTTCCGTCCTATGTCAGAGACTGCCAACTTCACCATCTTTCGGAAACAAATTGAAAATATAATTATTAACCGAAACAACACGCTAATATTCCTTTTTGAACTTTTTTTTTCATTATTTAATATAAATAGCATTACGATTTGTCAATATATTTACCTAATGCCTTGTATATAAGCATAGATTAATTCATTATAGTTTTATACTTTCTTTGTATTTGTTTTTTCATTTCTTGTTATGTATAGTTGATTCGAGCTGTAACATTTTTTGTATACATTCTTTCATTAGTTTAATTTTAATTTTATTTAATTTTATTGTATTATTGGACATCATTTTCATTATTGTTCAGTTTGACAGATAATTAATTGTTTAGTATGTACTATTATTGCAATTTTTTTTAATTTAAATGTTTGTTCTGGTGAGTGGAAGAGAAGGCCACATGGCCTTAACTCCACCAGGCTAAAATAAATGTATTCTATTCTATTCTATCATATAGAAATGTGAAACAGTAAAAGATACAATTTTTAAAAAGTCCTAACTTATTTTATTAGTTGCACAATAATTTATGTTTATACAATCACTTATAGCTCGCGCACTCTAAACTAGCGGCTGGCGGGTCCGTTAAATCATTGTTGTATTAGAAAAAAAAAGAGGTGAATTGATACTGCTGACTTCAAAACATCGATTCATCTCTTATTATTGAAAGCATTTCAAATGTGAATTTGTACTTAGAAGTGATTCTAAGTTAATAAAACTTATAACTGACTGCAAAATTATCGCGTGTAGCACACCCCATGAACTATCTCAACATTTACAAACAATAGAGAAGCGCTTTCTTTTAGGTCAATACTAAGCGTTGGAATGTAGAGTAAGAGGTAGCCATTTGGGTATAGGACGAAAAATAACTAAAGGTACCCAACTGCCTGTTTATAATTCGTGAATTATACACTTATCCAATTAAACTGTTAATATTACACAGTTTCACTTAAGTCTCTCTCTCTCTCTCTCTCTCTCTCTCTCTCTCTTTCTTTCTCTTTCTCTCTCTCTCTCTTTCTCTCTCTCTCTCTTTCTCTCCCTCTCAAATGCTTTGTAATTTTCGAATCACAACTCGCTTACTCCAGGTCTCGCCTGCTTGTTTTTTATATAGCGAGACTTAGAAAAGGGCTCGCCAATCTGGATTTATTGAACTTTCGAGAAGGAAAATCTTCTAGAAAGCAATGCTTAGTAAAAACTGGAATATTCACTTCGGGCGCACCACGACTCGCGACTCATGAATCTTCTAGAAAGCGAAAACGAGCAATGCTTCGAGAAACGTACCAATAATACAGAACATTTCTGTAAACCCGCCAAAATATAAATAATTATAATAAAAATACTTATAAGGTCGTCCTCAACTGTTTTATTTTAGCGAATTCCGAAAGAACGTAGCTCATCATCATCTTCTTCACGGATTCAACTGCAAAAGTTTCCTTCCGGTCTGACGCGGAAAACTAATATCTCCAGTGTGCGCTTGGCTGTCCCACACATTTATTTCCCTCTGGCTTATATTCAAATAACGGTTTTGTTATACGCTCTTGATATGTTCTTTGAATGTGCTCGAACAAGTTTTGTTTCTATTCTTTGATTCTGTATTTTGAGTTGAATTCATAATATCTTTGATATTTTTACACGCTTTATATTAGCTTGACCTCTATCTATCTATCTATCTATGTAACGGAATCTTTCAACGCGAATTTTCACCCACTTAAAAATCATTGGATCGACTTGAAACGTTGTATACTTGTAAAGGACCCGTGACAATACAACATTTTCATATTTGATTCTTAAATCCTGGCCAGAATCGTCAGATAATCAAAAAAAGTGTCTTTGTATCTTTGTAACGGAATCTTTGAACACGTTTTTCACCCACTTAGAAACATTGTATCGACTTGAAACTTTGTATACTTGTAAAGGACCCGTGACAATAGAATAATTTCATATTTTGTTTCTAAAATCCTGGCCAGAATCATCAGAAAATCAAAAAAAATGAATGAAAACTGGTATAATAGGTTGCGGACTTGTCGACTTTTTAGTCAATCGTTATAAGAGTTCAGATGGTAGAGCGGTGAACTCTAGAGGTATATTATTTTAGTAATCTATAGGTCACTGGTTCACATCCGGCTGGGAGTTTTTTTTTATTTTAGAAGAGTATTACTTTTAGCCCATACTACAATAGTATCGAATTTAAAGATATTTACATTTTTATCTTATTCTGTAAAATATTAAAACTAAAAAAATAAAAAATAAATAATAGCTTTAAAAAACTAAAACAACACGCTTTATTACAAAACCGAACTAAAAAAATTAAAAATAATTTTAACTTCCAACACGCTTGGGATAAATAATTTACCATTAATAGCGTGGGGTGCTTTTTATGATTTTTACATTTTCTTCTTAGAAACTTTACTTTTACCAATATATGTTTATTATCAAATATATTAATTGATAAAGAGCACCCCACGCTTTTGATGGTAAAATTATTTATCCCAAGCCTGTTGGAAATTAAAATTATTTTTCATTTTTTTAGTTCGTTTTTCTAATAAAGCGTGTTGTTTTAGTTTTTTTAAAACTATTATTTATTGTTATCTTGTAAAGTATATCCAGCTACATGTCTCGGAAACGCATTTTTGCAGATTTTACTTATTTCAATTGATTTTTAATCATAGTCAATTTTTTTAGTAATATAACAATACAGGAACAGTCATAACAAGAACATAACTATCGAGGTCATTCTAACGAAAATATTTTTAATAAAATGCAGATCTTCATCGATCCTATTTACCCGGTACCGAAATGTCCATTACAAATATATATACAGAGTGTTACGGAAATGAGTACAGACTTTTTTTCGTGTGGTGGTAGGGAACATACATACAAGTATTTTAACACAATGAAGCTTGGGCCGAAAATGCATTGTTGTGGGTCTACAGGATAAAACAGCATTTAAATTTGTTGAACACATTGTTGTTGATTTATCAATTCTAAGAAAAATGGAAGGCATTACATGTTATTTTATAATAATTGTTGGAAATGACGAGAATTGACCTGGATGCACAGCTCCGCGCGTCTCACTTTGGACTGATGAACTCTAAGAAGCATATCTGGATGCTGCCTGATTTCCACAGCCGCTGCCACGATTCTTGCTACAAGCTCTGGAGCTGTGCATCCAGATCAATGGTCGCCATTTCCAACAATTACTGTAAAATAACATGTAATACCGTACATTTTTCTTAGAATTAATAAATAAGCAACTATGTGTTCAGCAGTTTTAAATGCTGTTTTATTCTGTAGAGCCACAACAATGAATTTCTGACCCAAGGTACATTGTGTTAAAAATACTTGTATGTATGTTCCCTACCACAACACGAAAAATCTGCACTCATTTCGGTAACACCCTGTATACTAGCGAATATCCGACGTGTTGAATAAATTAAATATGTGTTTTTTACTTTTAGTTGGATAAGTTAAAAGAAATTACGGGTTAAGTTATATGTTACACATTGCGACGGTCTAAATATAGTGATTGCTACAGCAATTTTTTTTACTTCGGATTTAAAGTAAACCCCCACTTAAAATGGTCGAATGTTTCTGATTTTTCTGAAAAATCTTACTTGGTTCATTTGAATAACATAATTAGGCTATACTGAGTTTAGTTGTTAAACAAACTTCGAAAATTGCGACCGCTAGAGCAATTTTTAAATTTTCGTTTCAGGTGAACTCTTACACCTTATAGTTTCAGAGAATAAAAGCGAATAAAGAGTCGCCGTATCAGAAAACCTATACAACAATTTATTTATTCCTATTCAACTCGTAAATCTTGTAATATGGCCCGCGAATACAATCGACGATTAACTGATCGCGCCGTGAATAAAAAAGACGCATATTTAAATGCAACATTATGTCAACACTTCAAATCAATCGACCAATTACTTTTCTAGTTTTGCGAGCACTAACATATGCAGGCTGTAGTCTTCAGGTAGCGTGCTGCCTTGTCACACAGCGGGGCCCAGGTTCGATTCCCGGTCGGGACAGGCTCTCCTGGGTGAGGATTTTATTCGGAGTTTTTCCTCACCTGTAAGACAATAATGTCAGGAAGCTTAGGTTTTCATAATCATCCTTATCATTATCATAATGCTTCACCGGTGTGGAAAGCAACGGGAAGCTGCAAAGCATAGCATGAAAATGCTATGATTGCAGTGAAAGACCTGCCCTCGGGCAGAATTGCTATGGATGGATATATATATATATATATATATATATAGTGGATAAATGTGTGTGTGTTAACGCTATAGTGGCCGCAATTTTTTTTTCAGAATCTGTATACATACGATTTAATTAAAAAAAGAAAGATTATCCCTTAAGGCAGATAAATGGGTCCGTAAATTCCACTTACTAAGTAATCCACTTGGTTTATGCAGTTCTTGGTTTACGGACTCTTTTTTAACTTAGTGCAATAATGTAATACATGAAATACGAGTATCTATGATATTTTTATTATGCATTCGTATCAAATATAGAACGATAACTTGTCATTTTTTCTTGTCTGATTTTGAACAAATAAGTTGGCGGTGCCCTTGTCTGCTTTGTTGACACGTGAACTTAAGAGACTTTATACTTCTTCATCGCATGAGGTTTCTCTTTGACATGACAGAGCAGAAATGAAGTAGTAAAAAAGAAACGCTTTACTTCTAAAAAGAAACAAGAAGAAAAAATTGAGTTATGTCGAAGTAAAAGTCTAGCAGACGATAAGTTGTTTCTACAGCTTCACACTCTTTCACAACAACATTGCACTCAGTTCGTTATACATCTTTCAGCAACACGTGTCGCTTAGTGTGAGAATATCCTCGTGTGATTATCATCCAGAATCATCATCATAATCGTATTTAGCTCTTCCAGCTATCATGGTTCCTTGCTGTCCAAATTAGTCTCCGCCATTCGTCCCTGTTCCTTGCCTCACTCAAACCAATTTGTCATTCCAGTTGCTCTGGCATATTCCTTTACATCGTCCTCCCACCTGGTTTTCGGCCTTCCTCTCCGCTTGCATCATCCTGGTTTAGATGGGAGAACTCTACTAGCTGGTCTTGCTTCCTTCATTCTTATTTAATGCCCAGCCCATCTCAAGCGGCCTATTTTTATGAACACACTTATATTAGGCTCCCTTAACCCTTAAATTCGTAATGTATCATTTTAGATACATCAGTTGGTTTGGTTAATTTAATATTATAAATAAATCAGAAGAAAACAAACGAAAAGAAACCACTTAAATGTGTGTCTAATTATACACTATACTACAATATACATAATAATAACAGTTATACAAGATTCCGTTTTCACTGTGGTCCACCACATTCAAATATCTAACAGAAGAAATTTGTGTTTTGCCAATTTAAGGATTAATAATTCATATGGTTCTTGAATATCTGACTTTCCATTCGTTGTTTTTCTAAATGACCCACACACACACACACACACATATATATATATATATATATATATATATCTCAAAATGTTTCTCTCAAATATATTTAATCTGTTCCTGTTCATCTTGATTAAGGTCCATGTTTCTGAAACATGTGTAAGGACCGGTCTAATGAAGGTCTTGAGATATATATATATATATATATATATATGTTATAATTAAATCTTTAACATTGAGCAATGCAAGCTTAATATGGTATGATAAGAAAAATAAATGCCTGGACGGGATTCGAACCCGGATCTCTGAGTCTGTACCTCAGCGTGATATCCATTACACTACCAGGCGAATCCAATTCAAACACTTATTTTTCTTATATATGTATTATACTCTCCATTATTACTTGATGTCGCGAGAACACTGTCTTCACTGCCATCTAGTAGCTGACTATATCAAGTAAGCAAATTAAAGAGAATATTTTTTTTTTTTTACTTTATAGCAGTGACGCTTTATCGATGTTATAATTAAATGTTTAACATTGAGCAATGCAAGCTTAATATGGTATGATAAGAAAAATAAATGCCTGGACGGGATTCGAACCCGGATCTCTGAGTCTGTACCTCAGCGTGATATCCATTACACTACCAGGCGAATCCAATTCAAACACTTATTTTTCTTATATATGTATTATACTCTCCATTATTACTAGATGTCGCGAGAACACTGTCTTCACTGCCATCTAGTAGCTGACTATATCAAGTAAGCAAATTAAAGAGAATATTTTTTTTTTTACTTTATAGCAGTGACGCTTTATCGATGTTATAATTAAATCTTTAACATTGAGCAATGCAAGCTTAATATGGTATGATAAGAAAAATAAATGCCTGGACGGGATTCGAACCCGGATCTCTGAGTCTGTACCTCAGGGTGATATCCATTATACTACCAGGCGAATCCAATTCAAACACTTATTTTTTCTTATATATGTATTATACTCTCCATTATTACTAGATGTCGCGAGAACACTGTCTTCACTGCCATCTAGTAGCTGACTATATCAAGTAAGCAAATTAAAGAGAATATATTTTTTTTTTACTTCATAGCAGTGACGCTTTATCGATGTTATAATTAAATCTTTAACATTGAGCAATGCAAGCTTAATATGGTATGATAAGAAAAATAAATGCCTGGACGGGATTCGAACCCGGATCTCTGAGTCTGTACCTCAGCGTGATATCCATTACACTACCAGGCGAATCCAATTCAAACACTTATTTTTTCTTATATATGTATTATACTCTCCATTATTACTAGATGTCGCTCGCGTACAGACTCAGAGATCCCCCGTCCAGGCATTTATTTTTCTTATCATACCATATATATATATATATATATATATATAGGATGGTCAGCTCGAACGTCCCTATTTTCAATTGTATGTGGCGGGTAAAAGGATGAAGATTACAATAACGTTAGTATGAAAGGATAACTCAACAAGTTTAGATATGCACATCACGTGACATCACCACATCTCTGTGTGAGCTCCAGAAGTCACTGTGACGATGTCAATGCGATGAACAGTTTCTTGCCAAGTACGTTGGAGCATGTCTTCTGAATTGCTTTCATTATTCATAGTCTCTAGGATGCGGTCCCGAAGATCATGACGGTTTCTGATTGGGGTATCGTAAACTTGAACTTTGACGTAGTCCCGTAGAAAGAAATCTAGCGGTATTAAATCGGGAGATCTCGGAGGGCCACTCGATCTGTCCTCCCCTACCAATCCAACGACCAGGAAAAATTTTGTCCAAAGACGTACGAACTTTATTGAACTTTTTGAACAATTCGTTGTAATATCTAAAGTTCCCGCGAAGCTCTTCTTAATGACTGCCGGGGGATTCGCTCATATGCTGCTTGACATTTACAACCATTCGTCAGATTTTATTGTACTTTTTGGACATTTCGTTGCAATATCTAAAGTTCCCGCAAAGTTTTTCTTAATGACTTCCAGGGGCTTCGCTCGTATGCAGCTTGAACATTAGAAACAATTTCGTCAGATGTTCTGCGACCAGGACCATGCTTTCGTACCACAGTTCCAGTAGCTAAAATGTATCGCACCACTTATTTATGCTTTTAGTACAGAGTGATTCAGAAATATGGCTATACGTTTGATCGCATTTTGTGACCGAAATATTATTATTAAAGGAAATATGATGTTATCATTGGAAAGGGAATCCTTCAAATTACAACTATAGAACAAAAGAAATCACTGCTCAAGTGCAGCTTGGCGGATTGATTTTTGTGCACTAGCGTCGAACGCCTCCACAATTCTCTTCGTTGTTTCTGCATCCGTGCTAATGCCAGGCCTTCCAGGTGGTTTGATTTTCTGCATCCTTCCCGTTTCCAGCAGTCGTTTTCTTCACTTTCCACAGTCGACGGCTGCAATGCTACGTTGAACTCACGTCTTGACCGTCTTGCGGCTTCACGATCATTAGCATGCGTTATTGCCCATGCAGCGATTGTAATTTGCTGTTGCATATTAAACGCCATGTTGACTAATGACGTAAGTTCTACACTGTTTTGTTTTATTCCATTTTTATAATTTGAATAATTGCCTTTCCAACGATAATTTCATATTTCCAGTAATGGTAATATTTTCGTCACACAACGCGATCAAACGTATAGCCATAGTTACGATTCACCCCGTAGTTGGGGCATCACGTTAAAGATTCCACGAAACTTCTTTCGAACTGTAAAAATTGATTTAAATTCCTCATACCACACATCAGTTTGCACTTTCATCTGCGGTGTCCATTTTGATAAACGGTAAATCTATGAATGCACCATGTATCGGCAGAATTAGAATCTTGTTGAGTTATCCTTTCATAGAAACGTTGTTGTATGTTTCTATCTTCAACAGTTTACTCGTCACATAGAATTGAAAATAGGGGTGTTCGAGCGGACCACTCTGTATAATAATTTTACTTTGAAAAGGTATTAATTTAAATCTAAAATAACTTCCAGAATTTCTGAAAAAATATGTATCGTTGGAACTTAGAAAAAAATAGTTTTACATGTTGTAAAGTATTTCCAAGCCTAGTCTAGCCTTGAATACGTATATCACTGAAACTTTCCTCGTATACATGAAGCATCCACCTTTTAGATTAAAAAAAAAGTTAGAATCTGTATTACCCAATTGATTCATTTAAGAAATATTTGTTTGGCACATTCTTTAAAGTGATAAATGAAAAATACAAAGAGCTACAGTAAGGTTCCTAGAAGCTTGAGAACTTATATCTGCTACAGAGCATAATGTTAATAAAAACTTTTTTGATCCAACAAATGGAGATATATCGATGACAGAATGAATTGGCCATCACACAACTTGCTTTCTTTCCGAACGCAAACTACCTGGGTTATCATCGATAGGCTAATATTTCATGATGTGGAATTTAACTTCTTAGAAGTTTCTACGTAAGCAAAAGATTCTCATTCTAATTACGATGTCAAGAAAATGAATATTTTTAGAACTCTAACGTTGAACATGATGAGATCAAGATTTCTCATTTAAGAATTCAAGTAAACAAATTTCGCTGAAACCTTTAGCATAGTCTAATTGAAGTTTCTTCATTCGAGTATGAAAAAATATTAGTTTGAAGTCAGTTGAGATTACCTTAACTTTTCAGATTCAAGTTTAATCAAGTAAGTTAAAAAGTATGACTGCAAGTCTCTGCAAACAATCTTTCGTCTTTAACTTGAAAGCTTTCTGATATTTTAGGCGATTTAATGTTTCAGGCTTCTCTACCGTCTTTCTTCAGTATTTATGGTGGTCACTTTAGAAAGTTATTGGGAATATCTTCACAGTTATATAACATACGTAGTGCATGATTCGGGCCTGGAAACTAAATGCACTATCGAATCCGTAGGTTTATGACCACGTGGACATAACCTCTCCTCGCATCCCTATCCTTAGCTAATGATATCAAATCCATCTCCTGTACAATCTACTTCCCTCAAATCATAGTTAATATATCATTATTTGTCTATCAACTGGGCGTTTTCCCTCTGGTCTGCCTACAAGAAGATTCCATGTCATTGTTCCGTTCCACATTCGTGCCCCATGCGCTGCCCATCGCAGTCTACGAGACATTAACTTTTCTTATAATGTCTTGTTTCCTATGAACATCATGTAGCCCACTGTCGTGTAAGTCTTCTCCATCCACCTGTCTGTTCACGTCTCTTTGGTCCAATTTTTTTCCCAAGACTTTATTATCCGGTCTCGAAAGCTCATTGAAATTCTTTGTCGGTAAATATGTTATACGTATGAAGTATAGGCCTACTTCGTTGTAGGTTCTCGTATGAAGATAAACTTATATTTCGATTCTGTAAAACGTGTAAGAGCTACTAAACAGTATCTACGTGGTAGAGGAGTATTTAATACAACTACTTGGCGAACAGGCCAAGGAGATCCTTAACCTACCAAACCGCGTCTGGTCTCACATCAACAGAGGAACTTTTTTTTTTTTTGGAATAGGGAATGTTCAGCATAATCTAGCTATTGGTCACTCAGTAAAGAATCTAATATTTTGATCTATTTCATTCATTTGAGCGGCGAACGGTGATATTTAAAAAAAAAAGTTATATTTGGATTGAGAATTTTCGGTGTTGACTGGTTGACGGATACAGAAAGGAGTAGCTACTGATTAATTTAGTAAAATACTTTTAATCATCATCATCATCCGGTATCATGGCAGCTGCCGCCGTCTTGCGGAAACCAAACGCCATTCCTCTCTGTCCATCCATTGATCTTCCTCCATTCCCCTGATATTCATAGCTGCTTGTACCCCTTCTATCCAAGTTATCTTCGGTCTTCCTCCTTTCTATTGTGATCCATTCCATAACAATTTTAGGCAATCTTTGCTCTGGCATTCTTTTGACATGGCCATACCACTGTAATCTTTTCTTTTCTATAATGTCTATAATGTCCGGCTCCTCTTGTACACCCATAATTTCCCTTATTTCTTTTCATTAAGAATAAATTAGATGTTGACTGTCTCTACCTTAGTTTAAACTCTACTTTGTAGATAGTTTTACATGCCACAGAAACGCGACCTGTCAGGGTAGAATTTGAAACTATGGCTTACACTTAGAATTTTTTCCCACACAAGGATATGGATGAGAGATCACTCAGTGTCAGGGTCACCACCGAGACAACGTGAACATTTAAGACTAGCCACATAATACACTCCTTCATTCATTCATACGCGAATAAGGTATGGATGATTGTGTTGGCCGAATGGTGTTCGGGAACCCTTTGGATTTTGAATTTCCCCGATAATGACTTACAAACCTCCCCGATCGGGATATAATCCAGGCCCTCTGCGTACAAAGCAACAACGTTGTCCTTAAACCATATCGATAGATAAATTAAGTTTCCTCCGATATCTATATATTCACACAAATACATTTCAAGTCAAAATCTACATTTCTCGCACATTTCCCCTCATTTCTCTAAGTTCATCCCAACAACACTCTCCACTCCTCTTCCCTCTCCCCTCATGTCATTTCATCTTCATTCATTTCATATCACCCTTCACCTCATCTCATGTTTAGTAAAAATGTCTGGTTTAACTAACCACAGATGTTTGAAATACATGGTTGTGATGATATAATGGTGCCATGCTCATTACATAATTTTATGTTGAAAAGGTAATAATTTAAGTCTAAAATAACTTCCAGAATTTCTGAAAAAATATGTATCGTTGGAACTTAGAAAAAAGACCTTTTTACATGTTAAAGTATTTCCAAGCCAAGTCTGGCCTTAAATACGTATATCACTGTAACTTTATATATTATATAATGGTGCCACGCTCATTACTCCGAGCTTGATTTTGTCAGCCTATGGTAGAATAGGACCTAATCGAAATTTGTAGCCACTCCTCTGGGCCCTGGGCCTAGCCCAAATAAAAAAAATGCAGTATTAGTCATGTGTGAATGCTTGATATGTGTTAAAACCAGACCACCATAACAAAATTACATAACACCATAGAGTAGATTTCATTCTATAGATAGGAAAGTGCAATCGATTTTTCAGATCGCGGAGCTGGAGTAGTTTGACATCTCGGTTTAAATAGAATGCAAATAAGATTAAGTAAACAACTCAGATGCCAAATTAGTTCTCTATCATTAATCACAATACAATTCCTGTAGGTGGCCAAACGGTAATTTAATTACACATCATTGAAGTGCAACAGCATTTAATTAAGAGAGAGTTGCAAAAAAAGATACTTTCAAAAAACTAAATACTTTGTAAAGGCGTGTGTTATTGTCAGTGTTAGCATTTTATTTAACGTTGCTTTTTAAGAACTCGAAACATCAGCAACGCAATTCATATGTGAGCATGAAAGGGCGCGTAAAAATCTATCCGTTCTGGGAAGTTTTAACATGCGAACCTCTGACCCAGAGAGAGAGTGCAAGGTAATCCACCAGGACAGGCTCTTATTTTCTTAATATTTAATACAAATGTGATTAATAGATTTCTCTGCCTGAACGTAATAAGGCTTGTATAATTGACGTCAGTTATCTGAAAGCAAGGGTGACGTCAGACTCGAGTAGGCTTGGTCTCTTGGTCTGTATCTGTCTCGTGCGCGCTAGTGACCAAACTAAAAGTATAGGTCTCTTACCTACACTATTTCATTAAAAATATTTTGTCACATAAGACAACATTTAGTGAATTATAGTAATACAGAGAGTGAAACAGAAGTCTCGCGCATGTGTATGAAGCATTCGGCAAGCTGGAAGTAACGGTTTTCATTCTTTGAGATAACTGGCAATCTCTGTTTGGCACATAGGATAAATTAATTAGGATATATATAAGTAATTAAAGATTAGTTGGATAGGTTAAAGTTACAATGGCGTAAGTTTAACCTCTCACTTTATAGGTACTTTTACATTCTCCTCGCCACATTTGCCTTACAGCTGCACGATATATAATAATAATAATAATAATAATAATAATAATAATAATTTTATTTTAGCTGGCAGAGTTAAAGCCATAAGGCCTTCTGTTATGGATTCAACTGGATTTATTAGGCTTAAAGGACCTTCGGGACTTGGAAAATCTGGTAGCGGTTTCCTAGCCTTGCGTTAGTATGAGGATGTACAGTTTACAGGCATTGAAATAAACAAAAGGAGTCTTATCTTAAACTATTTTATTACTAAAGTATAAATAATTAGAAATCCTAAATATCTCTAGCCCTAATTCTATTCTAAGCCTATGTTAAACTACAGTACTATCTCGGGGATTGAGAAAAGGGAGTTGTGGAATTTTTAACTCTAACCAAATCTACATAATTAAAATATCCCTTTTGAAAATATATAGTTTCAAAAATATTATATTGTACTTGATTGAAATCTAAAGGATCTGGACTACATTATTAAGAAAAATGGTCGGTGACTTACCCTCCAGCCGTACACACACAGACAGCCCGAGCCCATCACTTCTCAAGTGTTATATACTTCAAAAATGACCTGAAGTCACCCTAAAACTGTACTACTACATTCCAATGGAACTAAATGTAGGGATGTTTACAGTTAGCTTCAATCAAGACTTTGATCTGAACTATACTCTATCTCAATACAGTTAGCTTCAATCAAGACTTTGATCTGAACTATACTCTATCTCAATACAGTCAGCTTCAATCAAGACTTTGAATGAATAATTAAAATTTTCTATAAAACAATAAAAAATCTATATAAAGAACTATGTATTCACAACATTCCCCCCTTCTCAATCCCAAGAAAGGGTCTTTTAAGGCCCTTTTTGGGGCCGCTGCAGTTGTGTACTTAGACTACGCACAAGCTATTTAATTGATCTGGATTTTGTTTACATTGATACTACAGATTTGCTCTATCTCCTGTTCCTAAAGCTACTTAACTCTTTCTAACATATGATTTACAAACAGTAATTTTAACAGGAACAATTTTTTATATATTATGAAATTTAGTGTGTTCAAGTTAATCCATTTTCTCTTTACAATTTACCGTAGTTCCCTTCCTCTATATGGGCATAGACGTGTTCATACTTTATCAACCACATTTATCTGGTTTTCAAATTACATCTGGAAAATGGATTAGCCTGTCACTCCGAACCTGAAACAAGAAAACATATATAAAACACAATTTATCTACTCTTCTTCCTTTTCAACTGTTCCATAGTTCGGTTTTCTTCAATGCTGTTACTTTCACACACTGTCATTCTGAAAAAAAAAGAAAAATCTAAAACTTTAATTAGAGCTTATCACTTTCTTCACAACACTCGGCTTTCCCACTAGCCGCGTTCACCGAGAAACTTGAGCACTTAGTTCTTGTTTGGCGCCGCGCATGTCCGCGCTCATGCTGATCTAATACAGCATCCCCTTACATCTGGAAAATGGATTAGCCTGTCACTCCGAACCTGAAACAAGAAAACATATATAAAACACAATTTATCTACTCTTCTTCCTTTTCAACTGTTCCATAGTTCGGTTTTCTTCAATGCTGTTACTTTCACACACTGTCATTCTGAAAAAAAAAGAAAAATCTAAAACTTTAATTAGAGCTTATCACTTTCTTCACAACACTCGGCTTTCCCACTAGCCGCGTTCACCGAGAAACTTGAGCACTTAGTTCTTGTTTGGCGCCGCGCATGTCCGCGCTCATGCTGATCTAATACAGCATCCCCTGGTTGAATCCGATGCCTGGGACCACGTTCGATGATGGTATCTTCCTTCGGCCGGGAGAGAGCCATGCCGGATACTGGGTCTGTCCTTTGAAGTTCTCGAGACCAGCGATTTCTTTTAGGAGCCATGGATTATCCGGAGGATAGGTTTAATGGGATTTCTGTGTTTTTATCCAATTTTCTTACTGTATATTACTGGTTGGGAATTATTATATGATCCACGGACGATCAGAGGTTCGGTTTGATATGGTTAAGGTATTTGCTTGGTCTCTCATGTCGCACCGTATTGACTGGTGGACATTTCCATGTTGAATGACTATCCCTGATGTAGTAAGTCGTACCCGCATAGACCCTGTCTTCCTCCTTTTTGTTTTTTGGTATCAGCTAGTCTAAGTTTCGTGGTGTGGTGGATGTCCTAGGTGACTCAACATCCTTCGTCGTTTCTAGTTAGCCCAGTCGTGCTCGTAGTGTCAGATCGTGTGCGTAGTCGTTCTTCTTGTGCTGAGGGTTTTTGTGTACCGTTATCTTTGTTTATTTTTGCTGTCTTTTTTTTTCTTTTTGATTTTTATTTGTTTAAAACTATGGGTTTGCACTACCTTTTTCTTAATAAATTCCATATGGACTTTTAGAAATGAATCAATAGTACCTTCTGGGGTCTCAAAACCAAATCCTAGTTTCTTACTAAGAATAGTATCCCTCTTAACTAAACCCGAATCTTGAGCAACCATGTACACCTTTACTTTTATAATTTTCCTACGTTCAGTTCCTCTAAATTTACTTTTAGTTAGTCATATCTCAATGGTTACAACCAACAGAATTTGTATTTTGCAATTTTTTTTTTCTTCTGTTTTTTATTAACTGGAAACGGGAAAGAGTGCTCTTATGCCTATCAATTCTGTGTATAGCCATCATCACAAATATCAGTTTCTAAATAATTTGTATCTTCCCTAAAACTTCCAATTTGACAGTACTTCAGGTGTATATATACACATAATTTCCATACTTAGATCGGTCGATATTTTACTATACTTAGCAGTCCTAAATTTTGCCTAATTCTGAGGGTTTTATCTAGTCCCTCTCTTTATAATATAGTCCTAGGTTCGACTGGGTGCGCTCGTCTTCACATCAGTTGGAAGGACATATACTACACTTATTTATCATGTAAATGCTACTTGACCAAAGCCTAATTAGTCCTTACAAACACCAATTAATATTCGTATCCTGAATTTACGTCATCGTTCCCTTAGGGTCCTGAGTTTGAGAGCATTCTTTCCTTCCTCCACTTCTGAAATAACTGCCTCTATTTCTTAACTCTCCCTTTCCTAGTCTTAATGGTTCTTTAATTGAGATATGATTTTTAAGCTACTTGTGTCTGGACAGGGATTCAGGTTTTCATTATTCATTGTCTATTTTCCCGGACTATCTGATCTTACTGCCTAATATATCAGTCCACTTAGTTTAACCTCTAAATCCTTACTGATTCAATTTTAGAAGTCATCGTGATGTTACTTAACCTGAGTCCTTGTCCTCATTCTCCCTTCTGCTGCCCTAACTTCTGATACGGCGTACTTTACACTCTTACCCCACCTAACTGTTTGTTTGATTGGCAAATTCTCATAGCTGATTTGTTGAACTTTTATACATTTATTTTACGTTTTGTATATTTTATTCCCTGATTGTTTCTTGATTTACATGCATTTAAACTGCTTTTTTTTTTCTCTACTTCTTACTTCCGGGGTTTCCTTGATTTCCCATTACATACATATCATCATTTATTGGGGTTCGATTTTTTTCTTCTTCTTACTCTGAAATATTTATCCACGTCCTACTCCAGGGTTCTCTCCTTACTTCTTCTTTCACTCGGAACTCCTCCTATCTGTCCCCGCTTGTATCCTAGGGCTCTACTTTACTTTAGACTGCTTATGTGCTTAAACTTATCTACACCACCATAGGTGTTTAACCTCTCGTTTTTATGTCGGTCTACTTCACTCCTCAAATATTCAAAAACCTGCACTTGAATGACAAGAAATTATTTCCAGGGTTCTAGGGTCGCGCCGGCATTATCACCACGTTTCAATTATCAACTTCGCTTGCTACAATAAAAGGTCTAAAAGATCTACGACTAGATTGCTCACTTCACTATGAAATTAAAGAATCCAATAATATTATAAAGTTTATCGGAACAGTTCACAATCTTACAAAAAATGCTGCCACCTATCGAAATTATATGTTTTAAATATGTAGTCGCAGTAAAAGATAATCCTAAAACAACTAGACACCCTTGACTTAATCCAAACTCTTCACTGCATAAAAATCTCTCTGGGGGGAAACTGCAAGTCACCATTCACCATATGGGTTTTCAATTAATTACTCAAAAGTCCTAAGTAATGTATAAAGTCGTTGAATTTCAAAAAAAAATGTATAAGGTAGATAAAACATAAGAATTATAATTCACAACAGAAACTCAAAAAAATATCCCTGGTTATGCAGTATCATATCACTTGGGGTTAGGATTATAATAGACAATACCCTGTATTTATTCATTTATTTTTGTGGATATTATTATTATTTTTTTTTTTGAAGTGAGATTAAATTAGACGTAATTATCGCCACACTTATATAAAAGACTATTTATGTTTCCTAATGTTTTAAAATAAAATTTTATAGGCACGTTAAGTTATATAATGTTTGTAATTCCTAGAAACTCCCTATCAGTGTATGTTTATTTTGCCAAACATAATGTTCTATTATTATTTAACTAAATGCTTAGTCTAATGCGGCAAGGTCGTTTACTCGGACAGAGAATTATACGAATGGTCAGCATCAGGGTTCCCTCAGCAGTACTAACTATTTTATGAATCAACATCATTTAAAACATTATAATTCATCAACTACCTGTATCCATAAATTTGCCGCTTATGGTTATTAACGTTCATCGACCGATTCGATAAGATAGATTAAAATTCTGCATCCCTCTATTATGTTATTTTGTTTCTAAATTACAAGGACGTTATGCGGCACTGTGTGTCCTAGTTCGAACCATCAGCTGACATATCTTGTAACAGTTGTGGAAAGTTTTCAGAATCTATTTTCAATACACCGTTACGAGATCTAATCTGATTTCCGTTACGGGTGTCCCATCCAAGTATAATTTAGGTCTATTAAACTTTAAGTAAACTCCGTTGAAACCAAGATTTTGTCTAAGTTAATTATTTATTTTTGTAAAAGGAAACTGAGTTCCACGAGCCACTCTTATTTTATTTTAAATAATTTTGTTATTTAATCTGTAAAAGAATCTAAGTTCCATACTTCCATATTTTCCTTCGATAAATCAGTTATACGAGTTGCGGAAAATTTCCAATTTACTCCCGACAAATGCTAAATATTCCTGACTTGTAATAAAAAAGGTAAAATAATTTATTAGTTCAAGTTCCAATAACCTAAAATAAATTTTTACTCTGCGCTATTCTGGAGAGATTAACCAAATACTGAATACATTTTTCCCTGAGTTCGAATCCAAGACTTCTAGTGACGACATCCTAGCCAACACATTACACGTGTTGCCGGATCAATCTGTTTTAAAAAAAAAATTTGATACTCTTTATGATTTTGGATATTTGATCTGATGATTTGGTCACATATATATAGGGTAGAGCGAATTACTTGAAGTGTACCTCCCTCATTCAAGTTGGAAAATTTCCCGAACCGTCATCAAAATCCCGTTAGATAGCCTCGCATACGGGGACATATTTCAAACTAAATATTCCTCGGACATCTCTCTAACATTCCTACTAGAAATATACTTGTATTATAGGTAATTTTGAACACTCCGGCTTACCGTTCTCGGACAAGAAATCTAATAAAAACGACTGGTATCTTTGTAAAGCTAGTCACCAAGGTTCGAACCCGAGACTCCTTTCTCTAAATATTTTCTCAACAATACCCTGTAGTTACCCCGTAAATTATTTCATATGCTACATAAATATATATATATAATATATATATATATATATATATATGACCTGTCATGTTTCACTAATTTAAACAACGTCGGTATGATTTCGACTTGACATTTAGTATTGCCAACATAGGAGTGACACAGTCCGTTTATTTATTTAATCTCCATATTAAAGTATTTTCCAACGCATGCAGAAACGATCTGTTCGCAGGAAGAGGAAAGATCTAAAAATAATTCCTATACAACGTTACTAAATTTTCTCATTTAATTCAACATTTCGTTCATATGTTGGTATCGCTTGAGTTGCCCTGAGGTAATTAATAACCCGAGACATTTAAACCCTTTGTACTTCAGTATTATATGGAAGTAATTTTCCACGAAGGTAATTAGTTCATGCTATTTTGTTCGCATTATTATTGCAGAGAAATTATTTTATTACTATTTTTATTGGTCACAATCACCATCGGCAAAAATATTCCTGTTAATATGATGGCGTGTCACCCCCTTCCACAAGCCACGAGTTCGGTTCGCATACGTCGACATATCCCGTTTCAGGCCACGTTTCAGCCATGAGTTTTTGCCAATGTATAATGGTTTTATATTTTTTTATCCTATTCAGTCCTAACAGACATATTTCCTACACAAAATAAATAGTATACTCTCTTACTCTACCATGCACAGATTTACAAGAAAAAAAAAATAGTTGCTCAAAATTATAACTACGTTGAAAAAACAATTTTCTCTTTTTTCCACAACTTCCCTCTCTCTTCCAAGGTCTGATTAATCTAAATCCCAATCCAGAATTAATATCTTTTTATTGATTTAATTTCTATTAAATAATAAATATCCCATGTTTTACATAAATCTTACACTGCTGATTTTAACCTAAAAATGTACGTAACACAAAATTTTAACATTTATTGTATTCCAAACGGTCCAGAAAGCTTGCAAGGGTCCGTTTCCCTATCATAAAAAAATAATAAAACATTATTATGTGATATGCCACCGCCGCTCACCAATGTTATGGATTCAACTGGATTTATTAGGCTTAAAGGACCTTCGGGACTTGGAAAATCTGGTAGCGGTTTCCTAGCCGAGCGTTGTAGTATGAGGATGTACAGTTTACATGTATTGAAATAAACACAAGGAGTCTGATCTTAAACTATTTTATTACTAAAGTATAAATAATTAGAAATCCTAAATATCTCTAGCCCTAATTCTATTCTAAGCCTATATTAAAATACAGTACTATCTCGGGGATTGAGAAAAGGGAGTTGTGGAATTTTTAACTCTAACCAAATCTACATAATTAAAATATCCCTTGTTGAAAATATATAGTTTCAAAAATATTATATTGTACTTGATTGAAATCTAAAGGATCTGGACTACATTATTAAGAAAAATGGTCGGTGACTTACCCTCCAGCCGTACACACACAGACAGCCCGAGCCCATCACTTCTCAAGTGTTATATACTTCAAAAATGACCTGAAGTCACCCTAAAACTGTACTACTACATTCCAATGGAACTAAATGTAGGGATGTTTACAGTTAGCTTCAATCAAGACTTTGATCTGAACTATACTCTATCTCAATACAGTTAGCTTCAATCAAGACTTTGATCTGAACTATACTCTATCTCAATACAGTCAGCTTCAATCAAGACTTTGAATGAATAATTAAAATTTTCTATAAAACAATAAAAAATCTATATAAAGAACTATGTATTCACAACACCTTCTCTTCCACTCAACCAGCGAATTGTACAGGGTGCGGCAGCATAACTTCCTTTTTTTAAAACTTAATAAAATGCATTGTATGAATCAGAAAATTTTTATTCGTTTTTTATAATATAGGCACATACATAAAGTTTTGTTTTACTCAGTTTTGAAGATCAAATCAGGTAGGTGACGTCCCCCATTCTCCATACACTGAGTAAACCGATTTCTGGCGTTTGTCATGACTCCTGCCAGCATAGCAGGCGTTATGTTGGCAATTTCTTCCTGGATGTTGGTCTTCAAATCTTGTAGGGTCCTTGGACGGTTCACATAAACACGGGATTTCAAATAACCCCATAGAAAAAAATCACAAGGGGTCAAATCGGGAGAGCGGGCCGGCCACTTCAAAATCGCCCCTAATTGAGATAAGGCGCTCTGGGAAGTGTTCCCTCAAAACAGTCATCGATGCTCTTGAAGTGTGTGCCGTTGCACCGTCTTGTTGGAACCAAGTGTCCCCTAAGTCCAACTCATCTAGCCGTGGGAAAAAAAAATCCTGTAACATGTTTACATCACGGTCCGAATTCACTGTCACTGTGACTTCATTTTCCTCAAAGAACCAGGGACCAATAATTCCACTTGAGGAAATTGCACACCACACTGTGACTTTAGGTGAATGCAAAGGCCGTTGATGCAATTGTCGAGGATTGGTGTCAGCCCAGTAGCGCATGTTTTGTTTGTTGACGGATCCACACAAATGAAAATGGGCTTCATCACTAAAAAAAACAATAGCGTCCTCAGGAATGACTTCCAGAAGAACCTCCACACGCGTTCCTCCGAGAATTGAAGTCACGTTGTCAGAAAGTTCCTGCACAATTGCCATCTTGTATGGATGGAAATGAAGATCATCATGAAGTATTCTCCTTACAGAACGATCGGAAAGTCCAAGGCCAGACGCATGTTTGCGCGCAGAACGCCGTGGTGATCGCAACATTGAAGCTCTCACTACCTCAATGTTCTCAGGTGATCTAATCGGCCGAGGGACTCCAGTTCTTCGTCTTGTCGCACTTGCAGTTTGTCTGAACGTAGTGACCCACGTAACAATTGATTTCCGGTCCGGGACAGGGGCCAACGGGGCTAAATTAAAGCGATTCCGAAAGGCGCGCCGGGTTGCGATCACAGAACATCCGCTCGAAAAGTAGGCCTCAATGGCAAACGCACGCTCCTCACTGTTCCAACGCATGATGGCGACTGAACTGTGTCAGGACAAAACTTTATAGTCCCCCCTCTCGAACGAGACCACTAGCGCTCCGCTACGACATCAACCGACTAAATGACGCACATTTTAAAAAAGGAAGTTATGCTGCCGCACCCGGGGTAGAATTATACAAAAATTACTTACTTATTACAATTTTAAGATATTATTAAAATACAGACTAAACAAAATACAATGAAGATATGATCTAATACTAAGCTAATACTAACAAAAACATGGAATATAATAAAATTAAAATAATATAAAATAAAATAATATAAAATAAAATAATATAAAATAAAATAAGTAGCTTCTTACATGATTATTTATAGAATGCTGTATATAGTTATTATACAGTTAATGTTTTCATTGTGTCGAACTTAAGATATCAGTTGGGAAAAGGGATTTTAATTTCAATCACATACTTTTTTTACCATAAAAGGGCATGAATGTCCTAGATGAATGAGTGATCAGCTCAGTATAGGGCTTCCTCCGAAACAACACGATCATTTAAGCAGGTACATACTATTCATTCACACACTCCTATTAAAAATGGCAAATATGATAATGATGATTAAAATATGAACGTGACATTCAAGGACCATTTGGGCTTTAAAGTTTCATGACATATTTCTTACAAGTGACGAAAAAATCCAAGAAACTTATCTCGACCGGATCGAACCCGGGCCCTGTGCTAAGAAGTAGTGACCTATCCCGGGATCGTGCGACACACCATATTAATAGCATATTTATACAAATATGAAAATTAGTCAATTTAAAATACCACCACTGCCTTACTTACTTACTCACTGGCACTATCGAACCCGCAGGTTCATGGCCGCGCGGACATAAGCTCTCCATACATCCCGATCCTGAGCTAATGCTTTCCAATCATTCCCTGTATAATCTACTTCCCTCAAATCAAAGTTAATGTTGTTCTCCCACCTCATTCTTGGTCTACCAACTGGGCGATTTCCCTCTGGCTTCCCTACAAGAAGCTTCCATGCACGTCTTTCATTCCCCATATGTGCAACATGTCCTGCCCATCGCAGTCTACGAGACTTAACTGTTCTTATTATATCTGGTTTCCTATACAGACGATGTAGTTCATTGTTATGTAGTCTTATCCATTCACCTGTCTGTTCATCTCTCTTTGGTCCAAACATTTTCCTAAGAACTTTATTCTCAAATACTCGTAATATCCCTTCCTCCCTTAAAGTAAGAGTCCATGTTTCGCACCCATATAATATAACTGGTAGAATAATAGTTTTATATATTTTCAGCTTAACGTTTTTTGAAAGGAGTTGGGACATCAAAAGTCTCTGCAATGCATAACAGCATGCATTTCCAGAATTGAGCCTATGTTTAATTTCTTTGTGCATCTCATTCCTATTTGTGATTATTGTTCCTAGGTATTTGAATTCAGCCGCTTCCTCAAAATTTGCCTCATTTCTCATTAGCTGTCCATTTTCATTATATACTGAATTTCTACGTGTGACCATATATTTAGTTTTACTGATATTTACTTCCAGTCCCAATTTCTTAGTGTTTCTCAATAGTGTGTGCGTGTTGGCCTTTAGTATCTCCTCGCTATCGGCCAGTAGTACTACATCATCAGCATAAACTAACAGCTTATTAATACCATTGAGTTGTAAGCCTTCCTCATTCTCTAAAGAGTTAATGGCATGATCTAGTACAAAATTAAATAGTAGAGGAGATAGTGCATCTCCTTGCTTCAACCCATTCTGGATTTCAAAAGTGTCTGAAAACTGTTTGCCTACACGCACCCTACTCTTTGAGCCATTTAGACACATTCGTATAAGTCTAACTAACTTTTTAAGAATTCCGAACTCCAGCAGGATACGATATAACTTCTCCCTCTTAATTGAATCATATGCTTTTTTGAAGTCTACATATAGTTGATGTACAGTACCATTATATTCCCATTTCTTTTCTAAAATCTATCTTATACTAAAAATCTGATCTGTTGTAGACCTGTTTCTTGTAAATGCACATTGATGATCTCCTAGAATGTCATAAATATAGGGAGTAAGTCTGCATGCTAATGTATTTGTTAGAATTTTGTACGAAGTTGAAAGTAATAAGATGCCCCTGCTGCCTACACATTTAAAAAGAGATGGGCATCCGTAAAAGTAAAATTTTAAAATGTTTCTTGGGTTCCAATACATGTTATTAAATATCTATAGATTGTTAAAATGATTTACTGTCAAACTGAACCCATGTTTTCTGAAGTGATCCTCAGTCAGTAAATGAGTTTAAAGGAAGGAATTTCTGCACATATGTAGGTCTCAATGAACTATTACATTACTATGCATTCCCTGGTTTCCAAGTTCACGGCTTCAAACCCGGCCGAGGCGATAACCACGACAGCTGGCACATATTTAATCAATATTCAGGATTATATCCAACATTCCATTAATTATTAATAATTTCCACTGCCTTCAGCATTTTCGTGTTGTAAAAATCCTGATGATTTCCTTCGGAAAGAGAGTAAATCCGTATGTCCTCAGTTATACATTGAAAACATATGAAAAAGTCTCAAACTTGAATTGAGAGACTTCTGACAAAATTTTAATGCTCATGTCCAGATTTAATTGCGGCGCTGTGACCTTAGATCTTAGAGAGCGCCATTAAATAAATGTAATATTCTACCTACGAATTTCTGTGTTCTATGTCTATGCGATTTGTTGCAAAGTGGAGTTAATTTAACTACAGTGGAGTTGATTGTAAGCTAATTCTTGTTTCGCTTATTGATTGCACTGGTCAACATGATTTTTGTCGCATGAGTACCAATAGTTGTATTTAATACAGGTTTTTTATCGTGTTTTCAAATATGTATTCGAAATTTCTCCATCACCCACAGTTTTTTTTATTTCAATTTCAATTAATGGATTAAATAATAATTTTTTTAATAAACGTTTTTTCGTCCATTTGTCCATTGTAAAATAAAACGGGGAACACTTTCATCGGGAGATTTCAGTTAGGGAAGAGAGATATCAAGGCAAATGGAATCCTAATATGCTGGCCTATTATTATTGGACCATCAAGAGGGATGCTCCACAGGCGAAATATAGCAGAAAATCGTCAATTCTTACTTTCTAGGTGAGTCCGAATGTTCGAATATTGTGTAGGAAATATTATAGTGTTCGAAATTATAAATGCCTGAGCTCTCGGAAACTGCGTAATTGAGGAAAACCGATGTCATATTTGAATTCAGGAGAAAACATGCTATCAGAATCACATATATTTTTCTTTCTGAGACAAAAAAAAAAGTTTATTTTTTGTTGCTCAGTGTTACTATTTCGTTCTTCATTTGTATTAACGAAACTAAACATTGGATGTGGTGATCGTCATTTTCAACAGTTTCTGTAAACCGATTCATATGACTGTAACTAACTAACTCACTGGTACTATCATGCCCGCGCATGATGCTCTCCATACATCTCTATCCAGATATAATGTTTTCCAATCATCCCCTGTATAATTTACCTCTATAAAGTTAATGTTATTCTCCTTCTTCATTCCTGGCCCGTCTAATGGCCGTTCTCCCTGTGGTTTACCTGTGAGGAGTTTCCATGTGTAATATGGCAGCTCCTCCTTCTATTAATCTTTTAGGGGAAATTAGATTATTAAATAGAATAGGAAAAGAGAAGCCAGAAGGAAAACGCCCAGTTGGTAGACCAAGAATGAGGTGAGAGAACAACATTAACTATGATTTGAGGGAAGTAGATTATACAGGGAATGATTGGAAAATATTGGCTCAGGATAGGGATGTATGGAGAGCTTATGTCCGCGCGGTCATGAACCTACGGGTTCGATAGTGCCAGTGAGTAAGTAAGTATAGGGAAAGAGACCTGTAAAGAGTGTATAATTAGAATAATTGCAAGGGTTAAAAGTGAATAAATAACAAAATATGCTAATCACAGATTTTCCCCTCCTTCATTTACCGTTCGTGCCACATGCCCTGTCTATCGCAATATATGAGACTTGACTGTTCTTAATACATATGGCTTCCCATAAAGATATTGTAGCTCACTTTTAGGTGGTGTTTTCCATTCACGTATCTGTTTGTCTCTCTTTCATCCAAACATTTCCTAAGAACTTTATTCTCACATCCTCTTATCTTCTTCTCCCTTAACGTAAGATTCCTTGTTTTATATCCGTGTAAATTTGCTGGAAGAATAACTGTTTTTTTATATTTTAGTTTATCATTTTTCGAGAGAAGTTGAGACGAGAAGAGTCCTGTAATGTATAGTAACATGGACTTCCATAATTGAACTATATATAATTTATTTGTACATCTCATTCCTTTTTGAAATTATTGTTACTAAGTATTTTAATTCAGCCACTTCTTCAAAATTTTCTGCGTTTGTCATTGACTGTCAGATTCCATTATATACTTATTTGTATGACCATATAATTAATTATATTTACGTTTAATTCCAGCTCCAATTTCTGTTATTTAGTCGAACGTGTGCGTTGGCTTTTAAACAATTCCTCGCTCTCGCCTAATAATATTACATCATTAACACACACATATATATGTCCACCGCTGTGGTCTCGAGGTAGCGTGCTGCCTTATCACGCAGCGGGCCCGGGTTCGATCCCCCGGTCGGGGCAGTTTTTCTGGGTGAGGTTTTTATCGGGGTTTTTCCTCACCTGTAAGACAAATGTCAGTAAAACTTTAAGGCCTAAACGGTCCCAGAAATCATATGGCCATCATCATCATCATCCTTATCATTATCATCATCATCTTCTTCATCCTTCACCGGTGTAGAAAGCAACGGGAAACTACCACACCTACAATTCTCTAGTAAAGCTGCAAAGCATGGCATGAAAATGCTATGATTGCAGTGAAAGACCTGCCCTCGGGCAGAATTACTATGGATGGATATATATATATATAATATATATATATATATATAATATATATATATATATAATATATATATAATATATATATAATATATATATAATATATATATAATATATATATATAATATATATATATATAATATATATATATATATATAATGTACGGTTAAAAACTATAAATAGCTACCTTGTACGTCCATCACCTCAACTTATTTTGAAATTCTATAGGTCTTTCGGGACTAGTCCCATCATCAGCAGAATTTATTAGGCCCGTACTTGTTGACCCTTGTTGAAGCACTGACTTAGTTGTGAGAATTTTGTACAGAGGATTGTGTGGAGTGGGTGTGTATTCATTGAGAATCAGGTTTTTGTTGATTTCTCTTAGTATTGCGATTTCCTCCAGTATATTTATCCTCGTTGGAATGTTTTCTCTATGTATTATTGTGAGGGTGTTATCGATGTTATGCATATGGTGTCCAGCCTGCGTAACTTGATTTTCCTCCATTATAAATGAAATCTCTGAAATGTTCCTTGAATCTAATGTTGAAGCTTCCCTAGTTTTCCCAATGTAGAATTTATTGCAGTTTGTATATGTTAATGTGTAGATAGATGCCTTTATTGTTGAATTCATCTATTTCTTCGATGTTGTTGTTTATTAAATTGTTAAATTTATTATGAGTTCTGTACGATATATTTATATTCTTATCGGGCTTTTTTAGTATGTTGGCCAATTTGAATGTTTATTTACCACTGTACGTGAGATTTATCCATTTCTTGTTATTTTCATTGGATTCTTTTTCAAGTTTGGTTATGTTGGTAATGTTGTTTTTTCTTTTTTATTTATTTAGGATTTTATTTATTATTTGTTTGTTGTAGCCGTTATTTTTTTCCATGTGTTTGATATAATTTAATTCCTTATTATAACTGTCTTTATTTAAAGGTTAACATCCTATTTATTAGACTCTTGAATGTAATTATTTTATGTTGAAAAGGATGTCTCGATTTATTGTTTATAGCTAGTGTGTTGCTTGTCGGTTTTCGATAAGTGCCAATTTTACTAGTATCGAACATATACGTATATGCGAATTAATACCGTTTGATTTGTACGCCTTCTTAATCCAAGAATTTGATAGCACGCTCCGGCACAAAATCGAGTAGCAGTAGAGGCAGTGTATTGACTTGCGTTAACTCATTGTGAATTTCGAAAGTACCAGAAAACTGTTTACCTACCCGTACCCTACTATTTATACCATTTAAACACACTCAAATAAGTGCAAACAACGTTTATTAGGAATTCCGATTTCCAGCAAAATACTATAAAATGTGTCCCTCTTAATTGAGTCGTGCGTTTTTTTTATTATTTCTACATATAGTTGATATACAGTGTCATCATATTCCCATTTATTTTTTTAATTCTCTCTTATTATAAATATAGAAGTAGTAGGACTTTGTTAGACTAAAAATAATTACATGCGGTATTATGGATCGCATGGGCAGCAAGCCGTACGTACTCTTGACAGTCCATATCAATAAATTAATGTATAGTAATAATATAAAATAGACAAAACAAAACAATGCAATTAATAACAATGCAATTATATTGTACATTAATTAAGTTGGGTAAAGTTATTAAATATTAATGATATTACACTTTGCTTATATATTTATTTATTCACGAATGAATGTTGTTCTTATTTTCCAGCGTCTTGTCCTTAAATTTACCCACGTGTATCCAATTATCTGGGTTTATACCATTAACTCGTAGCAGCCAATTTTAAAAATATTCATATGACTCTAACTTACAAATCGTACTACTTCACATAATTTGATTTGACTATTTAACTCGTGCCCCAAATGGGAGTCAATAACCAATCACATTTCAATGATTTTTTATTTACAACCAATCACAGTAGTGTTTCGCCTAAAATTTACCAACTAAAGTTTATCATAATAAAGAAAGCACCTCCTTTTTAACATTCTGAATAGGTCATGGCATTATTTTGCAGTGACTACCTCTCCAAGAAATACGGCTACTAGATTGTATATATAGTGCATGAATGTCAACACGTAGCGCATAAGAGAAATAATATAAAAATATTTGTAACAATTGATTATACCACCAAAAAAACACTGTTTGCACTTTCTTTAACGAATTATTTTCCAGGAAATGGCGCAGAAAAATTGACATATTTACTTCATAGGACATCAGAAATTAATTAATACCTATAACGGTGGTTTAGATTTCTCCACTAGGGTGCCTTCTTACAACATTGCGATCTTTTGTCAATAAATAATATTATGATCTGGTTTCAGTGATCGAACAAAATAAGTAAATGAAGCGTACCAATCGTTTCTCATTTGTTTTCAAACATCGCCGTTTACGTTAAATATATATAAATATTTTAAAATAACTATAGTTAAATAATGATTTGTGAGTATACAGCTTAATTTTATTCGTTAAATAGTCCTAACAAATGCCACTCTTGATTTCCAAATTCTCTAGATAAATTGGAAATCACTCGTGGCATTACTTATGATAAATTGGTTCCTTGTAATAAAAGCCTCACACTTATTCCTTATCTCTTCAGGGAAAAGTAAATGTCGTACATAGTTTTAGTACACTTTGCAATACTAAAATCATCTGTAGTCAACATCATTAATTGGATTTTCTGTCAGTCTCTCTTATCACACACCGTTCGTCATTCTTGACAATTTAATTTGCTAAGCACGAAGTTCATTTCCTCTTTCTATCACAACATGCCTGCGGTACAAAAATATAGAAATCAAATTGAAAACTGGCTTCTATACGGAGTAGGGGAATAGATTTAAGGTGATTTGCACAACAGTAAATGCATTTAATTTTTTTTCCCATGTCAAATAAACTTTTGAAACGCTTTTCTAAGAACCATGTACGTTCAATTTTTCTTCTATTAATAATATAATCACTTTCCTGCATCGGCACATGTTATCCTGGTAGCCTGATAGGATCTCAGCCATTTTTTAAGTGGTCTTCCCATAGATCTCTTTGGATTAATGGTAATTTAAAATCTGATGAGGGATGAAGTTTGATCCATGCTTTAAATATGTTGGCGCCATTTATTTCTGTGTGTACGATTACAAGTATTTGAGAATAAAGTACTTAGGAAAATTTTTAGACCAAAGAGAGATGAATAGACAGGTGAATGGAGAAGACTACATAACAATGAACTACATGGTCTTTATAGAAAGCCAGATATAATAACAGTTAAGTCTCGTAGACTGCGATGGGCAGGACATGTTGCACGTATGGGAAATGAAAGACTTGCATGGAAGCTTCTTGTAGGAAAGCCAGAGGGAAAACGCCCAGTTGGTAGACCAAGAATGAGGTGGGAGAATAACATTAACTATGATTTGAGGGAAGTAGATTATACAGGGAATGATTGGAAAGCATTAGCTCAGGATAGGGATGTATGGAGGGCTTATGTCCGTGCGGCCATGAACCTACGGGTTTGATAGTGCCAGTGAGTAAGTAAGTAAGTGTACATATGTAGTCGATGACAGAAGAGTTTGAGTTCTTGTAGGATATCCCAATTTTCGTTTTGTCTAATTTGTGTACCCAGTTTCTCATGAACCTCATTTTACCAGCTGAGATTCGGCTTGTCTTTTTTGTATAGTCCATGCTTCGCTTCTGTAGCCTCGTCAGGGTTTAAGTTCTCGCTTAGTATCTGCATTAAATACAGTTTGAAAACTATTAATGGTCCCCTTGTACTCTACAAATATTTTATTTTACTTACTTACTTACTTACTCACTGGCACTATCGAACCCGTACGTTCATGGCCGCGCGGACATAAACTCTCCATATATCCCTATCCTGAGCTAATGTTTTCCAATCATTCCCTGTATAATCAACTTCCTCAAATCATAGTTAATGTTATTCTCCCACCTCATTATTGGTCTACCAACTAGGCGTTTTTCCCTCTGGTTTTCCTACAAGAAGCTTCCATGTACGTCTTTCATTCCCCATACGTGCAACATGTCCTGCCCATCGCAGTCTACGATACTTAACTGTTCTTATTATATCTGGCTTCCTATTAAGACCATGTAGTTCATTGTTATGTAGTCTTCTCCATTCACATGTCTGTTCAGCTCTCTTTGGTCCAAACATTTTCCTAAGAACTTTACTCTCAAATACTTGTAATCTCCTTTCCTCCCTTAAGTTAAGAGTCCATGTTTCACATTCATATAATATAACTGGTGATATATTAATAATAATGTATTCTCTTTCTGCTTCATATGGCGTAAAAAGCGACCAACTTTAACTATATTACATAAGGTAAATCTGAATAAACATTTTCTCAGAATCGATAAATAGGACTTATTTACTTTTATCAAAAATACCGCGATATATATTTTTTCTTTAATTTTCAAGTAGTCTACATAGTAGTTGCGCAAAACGTTAATGCCTTTTCTACAGATTAACTCTTAAATTGACAAAACATTTATTTATCCTGTCTGTTATATAAATATGTGAGGTCGTAGTGAAAACAAAACCATATATAAATGTAAGTTAATAGTTATTATTAACTTATTGTGTAATCCGATGCAAATTTAAATAGTTTCTACTAGTTCGTTTTTTTTATATTTTATTAAAACATTAAATAAATTATACCACTATGGGCAAATTTATTGAAGCTCTTTAAATGTACGCTAACCAAAAGTTACTTAATTATTGGTTAAATTATAACATGTAGTTAAAATATTGCATTTAGTCGAAATCATATTTCGCATTTCAACAGACAGTTAGTAAACTGAATATTAAACCAAGAAAATTAGAATTTTGACCACAATTGTAAGGAGGAACTCGTTTGTTCTAATAAACTGATTAAGACTTTCACGGCTATCGTTATTTATTTTAAAGTGTCTTTTTGGGATTCTTGGCCGTCTTGCAGTGTAGTCTTCTCAACGTTTCATCACCTACTGTGGGGTAACATTTTCAGGAGATCCGGAAAACCCAATCAAAGTCGATGGAATGGATCTTCAATATGTAAGCGAGTACATATACTTAGGACAACTACTCTCCTTCCATCAGAAAGTAGAGAAGGAAATAAGCAGAAGAATATCTCTCGCCTGGAGGGCGTTCTGGACACTGAAATTTATACTGCTGGACAAGTCACTCAACCGGAAACACAAAATGGAAACACTACAAACCTGTGTTCTTCCAACACTGTTATATGGCTGCCAAACTTGGAATCTTACTGCCAAACTGAAGTACACACTCCAAGTATGCCAAAGGAAAATGGAGAGGAAAATCTTAGGCATAACTCTGAAGGAGAGAATCTCGAATACAACACTTCAAGCGATATCCTCAACAACTGATCCCGCACAACAAGCCATCAGGAAAAAATGGAAGTGGGGAGGCCACATCGCAAGAATACAGGACGACAGGTGGACAATAAAAACAACCATGTGGGACCCGTACACAGGCAAGAGACAGCGCGGAAGACCAAGACGACGATGGGCTGACATCTTCAAAGAACGAGCAGGGGCGCAATGGTCCAGAGTCGCCAGATGCAGGAAAAGCTGGAGAACGATGGAGAGCCAACTGTGTATTAACTAATCACAGAACAGACAGTGTATACAAACCAAGTGCTACATCCAAGTCAACTTCAACGGAGTAGCTCACCGGGTGACACTCTCAAATAGAGCTTAACTCCTGTACAGGGAGGCCTTTGCCCTAAAGGGACATATCAGGCTTTATTTATTTATTTATTTATTTATTTATTGCTTGTTTAAATTCTTGTAGTAAGATGCTAACTAACTGTTAACTTACGTGATTTGATTGTAAATCAGCGTGCAGTTACAGTCAAATCATGCAAGTAGTCAGATAGCAGTTTACTACGAGAATTTAAACAAGGAATATCCCCTGAAGATATCACCCGCAGTAGGTGATGATACGTCGAGAAGAAACACTGCAAGACACGGCCAAGAATCCCGAAAAGGTATTTTAAAATAAATTACGTTTTTCTAAGTTTATGAAGAGTTTCATGATGTGATTCTCGATTTTTTCCATTGTTTTCTATGTTGGCAAATTTTTTTAATTGCAGTGAATCTAAAGGAATTGAGCTTATTTCTTGCTTCTGTAAGCAAAAACTTATTTTTTGCGCGATAGTGCGTTTTGTCGTAGTTACCAGCAATGGCGACCATTATTGAAAGTTCAGCTTCCTACATTTCTGGGTTACCAATCTAATTAACTATAATGGGAAATTTGCCGCTTGTCAGTGTTTGGAAAAATCTATTGTAAAAGTAATTTACGAACGAATGAGACAATGGGCTAAAGTGAACAATAGGATTTCAGAATATCAGGCAGGTTTTAGAGAAGGGTACTCCACGGTGGACAACGTATTCGTTCTGAGAACATTAATTTATTAAAATCTGAAAAAAACAAGAGGGGTAAATTATGTTGTGCATTCGTTGATTTTAAGATGGCATTCGATACTGTGAACCGGAGTGCACTGTGGGAAAAATTAAATCGGGAAGGATTGTCACATAAAATGATATATGCTTTTATGTCAATTTATAATTACGTTAAATTTTGTATAAAAGTAGACCAAGGGCATATCACAGAGAGCAGTCAAGCCAATCAGGGAGTGAGACAAGGCTGCATTTTGTCACCAATGCTATTTAATCTATTCGTTGATGATATAGAAGCCATAATGTTAGGAGACATTGAGGCTCCGCAGATAAGAAATGTTAAAGTCCCAGTCCTGTTGTATGCAGATGATTTAATTATCTGTTCCAAGACAATCAAGGGATTGCAAAGAGGTCTTGACCGACTGGAAATATACTGTAGGAATTGGGGATTTACTATAAATATTAGTAAGACAAAAACAATGACGTTCAAAAATGGGACGGTTTATGGTAGAGCAGAGGAATGGAAATACAGAGATCAAATACTGAAAAAGTGATTGAACTTGGAATATTATTGGTTCGACGTTGAAAAGGAAAGGGAAATGGAAGAAACATGTTGATATAGAATTATTCAAAGGGAGGGGACAACTTAATAGTATTCTCAGTATTCTGGGTAGAGTGACTGATATTCCAGTTAGTACGTTAGAAAAAAATGTATGGAGCGATGGTCAGTCCAGCAATGCACCATGGTAGTGCGATTTGGGGATTTCAAAGAATGGACATACTAAATAAGGTATATACGCATTTTCTAAAATATATTACAAGACTTAGTAAGACCGTTTCTAACAGTGGAATTTTATATCAATTTGGGCAATTTCTGGACGACATAAACTGCAAAATTCGTGTACTCAAGTACTGGTTGCGGCTAATCCAAGGTGAACAAACAATGCTCAGTGCAATTTGTTACGACTACCAAATCAGGAACGCAAATGTGAAATTCTGGGCAGACGAGGTTAGGTGAGAATTCCAAAAGATTGGGATGGGTTGGGTATGGGAAAAATGGACTGAAAATCGCAAGAATATTTGGAGAAAAATAAGGAGGAGGTACTTATATATAAACCGGCTAAATATTTTGGCCGAATGTGCGGGAAAACGCTCACTGTGTTTACAAAGAGACCTAAAACACGTCTGGGGAAAATAATCTTATATACTCAATATAGGATTTAAAGAGAGATCAGGGCTTGCTTGGTTCAGGTTAGGGGCATGGAAATTTTTAAAAATTAGCGACTATCACGATATGCGAATATATATAATGTGCGGGAGCTTTGAAGACGAGATACATATATTAGGAAAATGTAACGATTTGGAATATTGGAGGCGTCAGTTATTACCGGACAAATTTCTAAATTCAAATCATGAAAGATTGGCATGCTACGAGTTATTGGTAAGCCCAAAAAAATGGATAAACTTGGGTAGATTTCTGGACAAAACGCGGAAAATAAGAACAACACTCATTCATGAATAAATATATATGTTAAATTACAATAACGTTACCTCTTAATAATTCTATATAACTAAGTTAATGTATAATGTAATTGTATTGATATATATTTGTAATATTATTGTGTTTTCGTTTTTGTTTTCTTTGTAAGCCCATGTTTTCCCTTTACAGAGATTTAGGCGCTCTCCCCCTACAGGGAAGATTTTGAACCATATTAATTTATTTAATTTATTTAATTCAGTGTTGTATTTCATCAGTGGAAGAATCTACGATTTTATTAACTTCAATTAATCATCTACACAGCGGATTTATAAATCTTCAGCAAATATATCACCTTGCCTGTTTTAATTCTACCACTATACAATTCGACTTTTGAACGACTACGAATTTCTTCAACTTCAAAACTAAACAACACTTTGGTATTCTACTCTTGGGTTTCTTTATGTTCAGCTTATAACCACATAGTGCTTGTAAGTCTTATCGCTACCGATATTGTGATTTATTAGACTGATTTCAATATGATGACTAGGAAACCTGATCACAATTTATACCATAAAATAAGTATGAAAATAAGTTTCATTGGTTTGGACATTGCCTTTTTGAAGAATTGTAAAAAAGAATCAGTTTTTCCAAAGTTCATTCAGGTAAATGTGTCAAAAAATTGTAGAGATAGAGAGAGAATAACCAAATTTACTAAACAAAAGTGGCTAGATTCGGAAATTAAATACCTTTATTCTAAGAGGAGCAGATTGGAAATTCAATCTTATAAACTGTGGAAAATATTAACAGCACATCTTAATGAACTTGAATTTTTAGATTGGTGTGAATTTCAAAGAAATATGTTTCGATCTATCAATTTTAAGGTTCAGAAAAAACGTTCTTCCCAACAGATCAAATTGAAAAAAAACTTAATCACGGGAGGGGATCCGGGGTATGCTCCGATAGGGTCAATATTGTGGAGAATCTCTCTTCACAAACTTTTAATGACCAAGAATTGCAGTTGTTAAATAAAGGCTTAAAATTTGCTTTACCTGATCATAATTCCGAAATAGAAAATGTTATGCTGGCATCGAATCTTCAATTAAACATTTCAATGAACCCACGAAACAATATATCAGAGAATTTAGCAAACAGATCGTTACTAAGAATTTGGCTACTTCTAAGAAATCATTAAATAGCATTGACATACAAAACAAGAGAGTCATTAAGAGTTTGAGAAGAAGGGATTGTTTTTACATGAAAGCTGATAAAGGGAATAGGGTCGTTGTCTTGGATGAACAGGACTACTATAATCGGGTTAATGATATGATTATTAGTGGTCCTTATCAGTGGTTAATACAAATCCATTACCTAAAATGATCAGGGACGTAACTAATGTTGTGAAATTACAAACATGCAAGTTCATCTGATTACGACGGAAACTAAAACGTAAATTGAATATTTTCGAATCCATTGAATAGTCCAAGCGGAAATGGTCTGTTTACCTAAAATACAACAAACGTGGAAAATTAGTTAGACCTATAGTTTCGACCATATCTGCACCCACAAGTTACAATACAGGGTGGACCCGCTCGAATGGACCTAATTTCAATTGCTTGTTACTGGCAAAAAACGGTGAAGAGGGATGAAGATAGAGAAAAACTTAAAACAACGTTCATATTACAGAAAAACTCACCAAGTTTTGATATCCATGATCAACCACATCTCTATATGAGCCCCAGCAGTCACTGTGACGATATCAAAGCGATGAACAATTTCTTGCCAAGTACGTTGGAGTATGTCTTCTGGAATGTTCTCAATAGCCTCTATGATGCGCTCACGAAGATCACGAAGGTCTTTGACTGGGGTGGTGTGTAAACTTTATCTTTGACATAGCCCCAGAGAAAGAAATCCAGTGGTTTTAAATCGGGAGATCTCGGGGGCCACGCGATTGGTCCTCCCCTACCAATCCAACGGCCAGGGAAAATGTTGTCCAAAGTCGTACGAACTTCATTGGACCAGTGGGGAGGAGCACCATCTTGCTGGAAAACGATGTTAGGCTGCAGTTGTTCAATTTGTGGAAAGAAGAACTGCTCCAGCATGTCAAGATATGTGGTACCACGAACAGTTTTTCTCGGCGAAGAAAAACGGTCCAATGACCTTATTATGTGACAAACTGCACCAAACATTCATCTTCGGACTATCACGAACATGCTCTTGAATAGCGTGAGGATTCTCCGATCCCCAGATCCGCACATTATGCCGGTTTACCTTGCCTGACAAATGGAAAGTGGCTTCGTCCGAGAAGAAAAGCTTGGTCATGAAGTCAGGATCAGCGCCGAGACGGTCCAGCATCGTATTGGCGAATTCCACTCGTTTCGGCATGTCATTCGGCTCCAGACGTTGCACTAACTGCACTTTATATGCGTGCAGTTTGAGGCGTTTGTGGACAATCCGTTGTAATGTCGATTTTGGTATTTGAAGTTCCCGCGAAGCTCTTCTTAATGACTTCCGGGGGCTTCGCTCAAATGCGGCTTGAACATTTGCTACCATTTCATCGGATGCTCTGCGACCACCACCATGCTTCTTCAACACAGATCCTGTAGCTAATAATGTATCACGCCACTTCTTTATGCTTCTAGCAGTTGGAGCATCACGGTTAAAACACACGCCGGAACTCCCTTTGAACTCTAATGATTGATTTAAACTCCGCATACCACAAAACAGCTTGCGCTTTCATCTGCGGAGTCGCCATTTTCACAAACAATTAAATCTAAGAACGAGAAACGTATCTTTGTGCCATCTACCGACAGGATTCGAAACTTGGTGAGTTTTTCTGTACTATGAACGTTGTTTTAAGTTTCTATCTTCAACCGTTTGCCAGTAACAAGCAATTGAAATTAGGTCCATTCGAGCGGTCCACCCTGTATTTCTAAATGGTTGAGTTGTGAGTTTGGTAATCTGCCCCTACCACAGTCCGGCTTTGCTGTTGAGAATTCGCTGGAATTCATTGAGAAAACTAAGAATATCGACTGAAGGATGGAGAGATTTTAATTTCTTTTGATGTGAAATCTCTCTTTCCTAGTATACCTATACCTCAGACGCTGAGTTACTTGGAAGACTTACTACTACATAATAAATTGGAGCCCCATATTGTAAATCAATATATCAAGTTAACGGAACTTTGCATGAATCAGAACATTTTTCAATTTAATAATAAGTTTTATGAACAAAAGGAAGGAACCGCAATGGGTAATTCATTGTCTCCTTTCCTAGCTGATCTTTTTATGAGCAGATTTGAGACAGAGCTTGAGAAGGAATTAGATTACTTTCCCAGGTTCTGGCTCAGATATGTTGACATTTTTGCTATTTTTTGATACCAAAAAATGCAATGTACAGGAATTTGTTGAAATATTAAATGACCGGACTCCCAGCATAAATTTTACTTATGAAGAGGAGGAGAATGGAAGGCTGCCCTTTCTAGATATGATAATAATTAGAAATAATTATAGATTAGAATTTGATATTTATAGGAAAGAAACCAGTACATTTAGATATATCACGGCAGATTCGTACCATTGTAATCAACACAAAATGGCCAGTTTCAATTTTTTAGTTCACCGTCTTACCACTTTTCCGTTAAGTAAAAATAGATATAATAAGGAATTACAAACCATTAAAGATATCGCTAAGTGTAATGGTTTCAATGGAAATATTATTGATAATTTGATTCGTAAATTTGAATTTAGAAAACTTATTACTGATTCTACAGCCTTCCATTTTCCTATTAATAAAGCTAATTTTGCGATTTTGCCGTACGTTCCCTCTTTAACTAGAGGTTTGAAGAAGATATTCAAAGGACTAGATACGAAATTGATTTTTACTTCCACTTTGACATTAAATAGTGTACTTGGAAACCCTAAAGATAAAGTCGATTGTATAGAGAAATCCGGTATTTATGAAATTGGATGCAATGACTGTGACTTGAAATATGTTGGGCAAACCAGAAGATCCATTTTAACTAGATTTAATGAACATATTGCCCATTTCAGACTCAACAGAATTGAAAAATCTGGAGTTGCCCAACATATTTCTGAGTACGGTCATGCTATCAATAAAAGTAACCTTAGGCTGGTTCGTTCGGTCAGGGATTTCAAATTCCTTAACGTCCTTGAAAGTTTGGAAATTTATAAAAATAAGGATAAAATAATGAATAAAGACAAGGGCCCTATTCCGTACAGCGCCCTCTTTTCTCTACTTGAAACAAAAGAGGATTAGTTTTAGTATGTTTTATTGTTCACTTATGAATGATTGCGTCATGTGACGTAGTTTGTTTTTAACTGAATTTGTTTCTTTACTTATTATCAATTCTGTCTTCAGTCAATATCTGGTCTTGAGAATGACAGCTTGGCTGTAGAAACTTGTTGACCATTTTAAAACATTAATTGGTGAAATGGGCATATTGACTACATATTTATTTTAATTTTCATATTAATTTAGTTACACTTGTTTTCGTACAGATGTCATTTTGAGTGGTCCGTGGTCAGCGTTCCGCCTCATACTGACATCTAGGAAACCAAAGTAGTACTAGGACGGGAAAATTCGGTAAATTTTGCTTAGAGGCCTTTCCATTCAGGCTTAAGATTTTTTACGAGCCTGAAAATCTTCAGCCTCGGGACCCACGGCTTAAAGTCCCTCCCGGAGGACTTGCTCCTTGGATTTTTCCGTCCTAAAAAAATCCATCGACCCCGGCCAGGTTTGAACCCGCGACCCTCGGGACCAGAGGCAAGGAGCATAACCACTAGTCCAATAATAAGTTGTATTATTACCAAACATTAACTTATTGTAACGAACTGTCAACGGCACGTACGGCTTACTGCCCGTGCGACCCATATTTGTAAATAACATTGTATGTAATATTACATTTACACCCACGTGCGGGAAGTAAAACCACTGCCCTGTATGTATAGTACGTACAATATATATATATATATATATACACACACATACAGAAAATATCCAAAAAGTAGTATTAATATTTATTATACGAAACACATTAGTGCATTTTAAATGAACTGAACTTTATTTGAAACAATATAAAACAATAAATATGTATTTGCGGCCATGTTATCAATGATTGTTCTCAAGGCCTCCTGTTGTTTCAACTGATAAACATTGCCCACACTGTTAACGTTAGTTAATTGTTTATAACTTTTTGTTTTAATTTCCTTCTTTCTCATTTTCCTTTCGTTTACACTGTTCTTCCTTTTTGTTTTACCATTGTCAACCTTTTTATCTTATTCACACACATACAAACACAAGACACACACCCAAACCCAAGGTGGAGATTTAAAACCCCCTACCCCGCCGAGAATCGAACCCGGGTCGCCGGAGTGGAAGGGACTCTACCGACTACGCCACGGCGACGGACATTCTGAACACAAATATTTCCAACAAAAATGTTATTATCTTATTATTATTTATTATTTTGAAAACACCATCGCGCAAAAAATAATGTACAACGCACGTTTGTGAATTGTTTTACAGAATCTCAGAAATTAAAAACCTTTTTCCTCGATTCTGTTTAAACCACTTCCCAACCTCGCATCGTAATGTAATATTGTGAGATTATAAAGCAGTATATTAGTTGTGTATGATTGCATTTTTTCCAATCTGTAATTGTGAATGCAAGCAGCAAATTGGAAAACAATGGGAAAAAGAGAATGCATAGTCCCAATTACTGTTCTTTCGAAGAAAAAAAACTCCTTTTGGAAATTATTTCCAAACATAAAACAGTTATTAAAAATGAAGAAATTAAAGGAGTAATGGTCGAAGCTAAAGTTGAGACATCTCAGAAAGTTTGCATTTTATTTTTTCGCATTCGTTTTCGTATTTTAATAAAATTGTTTGATTTGCTTCATTGTACGCTGATTAATTTCTGCATGTGCATTTGAATGCAACTAATGCACTAGCTATTTTAATTTCACCTAACAAATAGTTAAACGATTTAACTGCTTAGAAGAAGTTAGTTAAGCTAACAGAGTTTTAACAGATTGTTGCTGGTGTTAACCAAAGTTGATTGAATGCAAATTTCTCTTACGTTTACGGTAAATTATTTTAACAAGCAGTTATATTTTAACCAAGGTTGATTAAACTGGGCCTATCTCTTATAGAATACAATGCCAATTTAAAAGCTAAAGAATCTATAACACTGCGTTCCTCTAGTACTTCTGACCTCTTCATTTTGTGTTCTTCTTTCAGCTATTGCTGGCGTGCTAAAACACATCGTGCTTTATTTGCATGTCCTAGATACAAGTACGTACTGAAGCTGTATACGTTGGCGTCTTAATTTGAGACAAGAGACAGCATTACAAATTCACTTTGGTCTTTGTTGCGTCCATGTACACGACGTCACAGAACTGTGTTTGAGATTATTAGATCAGAGTTCAAGACCTAAAGTTTCATGACGCAGATTTCTCCTTGCATCATGTGAAAATTTAATAGAACTTTCTTCGTAGGAGACATTGCTCGCTTCATAACTTTAATGGTATTCTGTTCAACAAACCGATTATTCTAACTTATACTGACAATAAGTAAAAAAAATAATAATAGACACGTAACAATTTACAGGATAAAGTTTTTTTATTAGAGAAAAATATCGATAGACTTAATTAGCTTGCATGTAGATTCAATCAAACTGAAATGCATTTTAATATATATGTGAGGAGATATATATTATATATTATATATATATATATATATATATATATATATATGGTTCAAATCTCCGTCCAAGCATTATTTTTCTTTTTATGTCACATATATACATGACATCAAAAGAAAAATAATGCTTGTGTGTGTATATGTAGGCCCTATATATACGTACGTATGTACGATTGTATATATAAATTATAATTGCAGATTTTCGCGGATGTAAGTATGAATAACTAAGTTTTCTTGGGTATTCCGCGTCATGGATTCACGTTCGGCCTCTTCCTTGATATTGGCATGTGGGATCATGCCGAAACGTCGGAATAAGTGGCCAGAGTATTTGTTACTACTTTTAATAACAGTTGTATATTGTGAATTAAATATACTGGTTGAAAGAATAATAATTTATCTTTATTATTTGGTTGGACTATTTATTTATCTTTTTAGTATATTGACTAATAATCATTTTTACAAACAGTGATAAAAATAAAGTAAGTTCAGTAGTGGGTTTTTTTTTTTTTTTTTTTTTTTGGTATTTGGGTGGGTTTTTTCAGATGAGCTTTAGGCTATACAGAAAACCCGCTTGGGGTTTTTTTTTTGGTGGGTGGGTTTTTAGTAAACCCTGAAAGAGTAGAGTTTGATTTTCAACATTTATGTGATTATATTGTTTTAATAATACAGTAAACGAACTTATCATGTGGCATCCTCTGGAATAAAATGCGTAATACTTTTCAAATCCTTTAACTTGGATTCTGATACGAGATGTTCATTGGTCACAAATTGTTTGAGTTAATAAATACATTTGTGTCCATGTCTAAGTCCCGTAGTTCCGTACCAAGGAATGTGCTTCAACCGCGCAGAAAACAGGAAAGATAATCGTTTAATAAATTTCAATTTCTAAAATCTTAAACAAAAATCAAGGAAACGGGAGACATTAAGGTTGTTAAACAAAAATCAAGGAAACGGGAGACATTAAGGTTGTTAAACAAAAATCAAGGAAACGGGAGACATTAAGGTTGTTAAACAAAAATCAAGGAAACGGGAGACATTAAGGTTGTTAAACAAAAATCAAGGATACGGGAGACATTAAGGTTGTTACTAATACGAATTTCCTGCTTTATGTATTATTTAGTTTTTTCATTTCTTCGAATTTCATCTATTAACGATGATTTTGGTAAAGCGATATGCGATTTAATCTTATAAAAGATCGAAAAAGAAAGGGGGAGGAGAGAAGAAAGAAAAAGAGAGGGGAGAAAATAAATGAAACAGGGAAAGTATCAATTGTCGACAGTACCTATATCTGGAATAGACTCAGTTTGGCAGGATGTGAGAATGTTTGCATTTCATGATGTGTTAGGAAAATAACCTCATGTCACAGTATTTTTTTCTTTCATGTGCTACTTTCATTTTCCTTCACGTTTCTCTTTCACACGCAAGTTTTCTAATATTCCATCTCAGGAACCACCACTAGAAACAAAACAATCGCTAACAATTTCACGGCCCCGTGGTTTTCTTCAAACGACTTACAATCAATCTAGAACAATGTTTGGATACCTCTCGTGGGAGATTGTCTTGCAGGAGTGTTCATTTTCACTAACCTGTTTGCTACTATTTGACTTTTTCATATATAGGATGATTTAGAATTTATATTACACATTTCTGTGGGTTTTAGAGGGAAATTTAGCATTTCATCATCGTCATCATGAATAAATCCGTTTTAGACCATGTGACGATAAGCCCAAAGAAGATGGTCTTGAATTTTCCACCGATGGTTTGGTCTTCCTTGATTCCTATATCCAATTGGAGTGTATTGGAACGCCAAATTTGGATGTCTATTTCTTTCCATTTTACTCAGATGATTTTTCCGTTCTTGTTGGTATCTTTCTATATCTCCATCTAAACTTGGTACTCCAAGTTTTTCTCTGATAATAGTGTTCATTTGGTGATCCAGGCTATTAAATCGTAACACCGAACGCAGGAAGAACATTTGGCTTAATCTAAATTCATGAGAATTTATTTTATTTAAAATCCAAATTTCACTTCCGTATTTTAGAGCAGCTTTTGATGTGATGTTACGTAATCTTAGTTTTGTATCTGTCCTCATCCGTTTACCAAAATGTCTTCTTATTACCCCATTCATTTTATTATATTTTTGTAATTACGAATCAATGTCTCTCTTATGTTCTGCAAATACACTACCTAAGTGTGAAAAATCAGAATAGTGTATAAAGGTTTTGTTAAATAACCTATATTCGGAAATTAACCATTTTGAAACTGTAATGATTGGTGGTGTATAGACAAATTTGAGTTCACAAATCCTTACAGACTACAAAGAGCAAATTGTAAATGTTTATATCATTGGTAGCGATCTTTTATAACTTTTCTTCTTCTTCATTCCATGTATTAGGCCAAGGCCTGTTATGATCCTATAGAAAATTTTCCCTCCAGCGTGATCCTTCCGGGAAATTCTCGTATAAGACTTGAAAGCATAATAATAGTCCCGTCGATTGGTTGCTGGCCAAAGGAAGGCAAGGCCAGTGATGGGGCTGCCATCTTATAGCCCCTGGTCAGGCTTTTAAAGAAAAGAAAAGAAAGGAGAGAAGAAATGGAAGAAAGGAAAGACTCCCTAGCCCTCGGATGCCCTAATAGCGTCGGGGTCGAAAAAACAAGAGTTAACCAAGATAGGTTAGATAGTAAAGCTAGAAGAGTGCAAAACACAAGTATGTGGAAGAAATGTTTTGCACAGCTTGGGCACCATGTGGTCGCTACCCACATATCCCCTAGATGAGGACCCCTGAGGGAATCTTTTATAACAAAGATACTTAATATCTTCTTGAGTTTAATAATGTTGATGATTTAAAAATAATTTGTTTTCACAATTATATTTTTATTTAAATATAAAATGTTCATAATATCCAATCCACTTTCCCTTATTAAACCTGACGAATTCAATAAATGACTACAGTATATTTACACTATCTATAATGTTTATATCACTTATTTTTCGTTATTTCCATCTAAACTTTCATATCCACTTTTACTATTTTTAGTACTTCATTCGGAACAAAAATTAAATATATGCGTCATGAGATCGCTAATCGCATACAACTGAAATTCTTCCATCTTTGGTATTATTAAATTACGGTAATTACATCTTGTCCTACAACCTATCCATACTCTAATACTAAAGTGAATGCCATGAAATTTCTAACGGTTAAATTCTACCGGAATATACTAATAAGCATCACACCTTTCCCTAGCATCGTTAACTTTAAATCTTTTTTTTTTTTGCCTAAAGTTTCATTACATATATATGGAGTACTACCCAATATAATATTGAAACTGATGTATTTTACTGCGTAGCTTCCTGTATTATCACTTGGCTAATTAGTCATCTATAATAAACTTTCATAAACTCTTATTGAGAATTTTCAAGGATTCGTGCATACTAAACGTAATATTTAGGTTTTAGCTATTTTGTGTCCCGCGCCGTAGCCGAGCGGTTAAGGTAGGAAGCCTTGGCGCAGAGCTACGGGACTTGCGCTGGTTCGAGTCTCCATGGGGGAAGAAATTTTATCATGGTATTTCGGCCAGTATGGGACCGGTGCCCACCCAGCATCGCGAGGCAATTGGGTAGCTACAATAAGTAGCGGCTCCAGGTTGAGGAACCAGCTATAACGGCTGGGGGACTCGACATGCTAACCACATGTCACCCCTACACTGGCTGTTGATCATCTACCTCTGTAATTGACACATGTGGATGTGAAGGGCCAGCAGCCGGCTGGTAAAAGGGCAACCGCTGAAAAGTGGAAAGACCCTCAATCGGAATCGGCTATTTTGTAAAATATATCAAAGTCATCATCATCCAGGGATTAAGCCTGTTGGCTCGTTCCAGTTTCATGAAAGCTAGAATTGTTAAAATTGTTCAGACCATCTTCTGTGTGGGCGTCCAACATGTCTTCTTCCGTGCGGTTTATAATTTAGCAATAATTCTATCAATATGTTCTTTCCAGGCGTTCTTATATTTAATTATTCGGTCTGTAAGTTTGAAAATATTTACATCATTTCTTATATCTGCATTTCTTTTTTTTTTTATCCAGCAGAGTATATCCTGCTATATTTATTAAAAATCTCATCTCAGTTGCTTCCAATCGTTGTTCTTGTCTTTTAGTGATTGTCCAACATTCTGATCCATACATCAATACAGGAACAGCCATTACTTTATAAAATTTCATTTTTGTTTCTTTTCTTATGTTTTTAAGGGTTCTTTTAATAGTGCCACACATTAGATTAAATTTATTTTTATTTTTTCATTAATATCTTCAATTTTAACATATGATAAATTGAAAACTATATATTTAAAACTGTTCACTTGCTCTAAATGCTAAAAATTTAGTTGTATCATTTGAAATTTTTAAATTATAATTGGCACTTATTTTTTCCAAATTAAAAATAGCTCTTTGTAGATCATCTTCCGAACTAGAAGTCACTACTTGATCGTCGGCAAATAATATTATATCCAACAGTTTATTATTTATTTTAAAATTTTTATTTAAATTAATCTGCCACTTTAACATAACTTCTTCTATAGGCTATATATAAATTAAAAAGAGAAGGTGATATAGGACACCCTTGTCTGACACTACGATTTATTATTACCATTTTTTGTTGTTTAGATTTAAAACCCATGCCTATTACAATTTTATTATTTGCACATAAACGTTGTATAGCCATAATCAAATATTGTGGAATAGCCTTATTTCTCATTATATCCCATAATTTACTTATATCTACTATATCAAAAGCTTTTTGTTCGTAAAATACATTATTTTCTATTATTTGTTTTATAAAATATGTCGATCATGATGGATTAGTAGTTAGCATTCTCGCTTCAGGAATCTAATATAGCAGTATTATTTATAATAGGATTGTAAAGTTTAATATAATCCGTGATCCCATAAGACGTTCATAAAGTTTTATTTTACGAGGTAAAGTTTGAATTGGAATATTTCAGAATGTTACGACGTTCACTCGACCGTTCCAGGTCGTAGAAATCTTGTGTATCAGTTTCACTCGGAATGGAAATAAAGCCATGGGTTCTGTACTGTACATTTCCATTTTTTATATTAACACAGTTTAATCTCTCGCATTTATAGGTACTTTTATGTGCCACTAGCCACCAAATCCATACAGTGACACGACTTGTCGGGAGAGGGATTCCACGCTAAGGATCACAAACATATTTTTTTTGACCACACAAGACATGGAGGACTTCCCCGTATGAGTGATCATCTCAATGTTAGGGCCTCCTTCGAGACAACACAACATAAGACGAAACACACCATTCACACACACACACACACACACACACACACACACACACACACACACACACAATAATACTAAACGTGGTGAATATGAATGATAATGATCGGAGACCGTTTGGGCCTTAAAGTTTCCTGACATTAGTCTTAAGGGCAAGGAAAAACCCCCGGAAAGAGCCATCACCCAGGAAACTTGTTCCGACTGGAGATTGAACTCGGGTTCGCTGCGTACGAAGCAGTGGCGCTACCCAGAGACCACAGCGGTGGACAGTTCTGTAAAACTTAAGGATATAATCTTAAGGTATAACAATCGTGGGGCTTGAAATAAGCCTTCTGAGATACATTTTTCAGTTCTTTCACATCCATCTTATAATTGTCACTGTAATGAATTGAGACGTTAAAGAGCGGCGTTAAATAATTTATTTCTACCACTACTAAATAAATAACTTACTGCCCCTAACTAACCTGAAGGTGCATCCCCTCGCTGGCATGAAGTTTCATATCCTGATCTAATATTTTCAATCATTTCCTGTATAATTCGAATTCCTCAAATTCTGGTCAGTGTTATTCTCCACCTCATTCTTGACCCTCCTGCTTCTCCTCTGGTTCCTTCAAGAAACTTTCAAGCTCATATTTTGGCCTATTCTATGCCAGAGTACTACCTGCCAATATTTGACCGGAGAAAATGTGACTAATAGCATCATGTTGGTCAAAATGTTAACTCACATATAAAGGAATTCTAACCCAGTAATGCACCTAAATTAGTGGGAAAGTTAGTGTGAGAAAATGGGTGAGATTGTTTTTATTTGGAGAAGTGAGGGTGAGAAAATGGACGCATTAGTTTATTTCAGATTAGTTTAGCGTTCACTTGTTTCATAGTATGTTTTTGTGACTAACTCATGCCCCAAATGGGAGGCAATGACCAGTCACATTTCAATGAATTTTGATTTACAATCAATCACAGTCGTGTTTCGCTTCAAATGTATCAACTAAAGTTTATCATATTAAAGAAAGCACCTCCTTTTTAACATTCTGAATAGGTCATAGCATCATTTTGCAGTGACCGACTCTCTAAGAAATACGGCTACCAGATTATATATATATATATATATATATATATATATAGTGCATGAATGTCAGCAGATGGTGCAGCGGGAGATACTTTAAAAACATGTGTAACAATTGATACCACAAAAAAAAAAAGAAACCACTGTTTGCACTTTCTTAAACAAATTATTTTCCATAAAATGACGTTGCAGAAAAATATAATTGACATATTTACATCATAGGACATCATAAATTAATTAATACCTATAATGTTGGTTATAAATTTCTCCACTAGAGTGCATTCGTACAGTATTGCGATCCTTTGGCAATAAATAATATGATCTGGTTGCAGTCATGAACAAAAGAAGCAAATGAAGCATACCAATCGTTTCTCATTTGTTTTCGAACATCGCCGCTTACATCAAATATATAAATATTTTTAAATAACTATAGTTAAATAATGATTTGTGAGTAAACAGCTTAATTTTAATCGTTAAATAGTCCTAACCAATGCCACTCTTGATTTTCAAATTCTCTAGATAAATTCACTCCTCACTTCGTGAGTCGCGAATTTATCGCTAATTTGGAAATCACTCGTGGCATTACTTATGATAAATTCGTTAAACTCTGTGAGTAATTGCTAAATACACATTTTACATTGTAAATATGGTAATTTCCAGTTACTTTGAACTTCTCAATTAATTTTGAGACGTATCTCACATTTTTTGGGGAGGAAAATTATCTTTATATTTTTCTCAGGTAATTATTCACATACTGTAACAATAAAATGTGTTTTTCCTTTTTTCATTTGAATTTATATAGGTGGGACGGTGCGGTGGTATAAATCCCCTCTATTTTGTTCCCCATTGTAAACTGGACATTCATACGTTCTTATAGCATCTGATTTTTCATAGAGATCTCGTAGCTCGCTCTTACGTAATTTTCATCATTCATTATTCTATTCTTCTATAATAATAATAATAATAATAATAATAATAATAATAATAATAATAATAATAATAATAATAATAATAATAATAATAATAATAATATTTTATTTATTCTGGCAGAGTTAAGGCCATAAGGCCCTCTCTTCCACTCAACCAGCACAAATACGAATAAATATTTGACAAATATAGATATACACTATACTAATTATAAACAGTTAAATATACAATAAATGTAGCAAAGTAAATTTCATGTACAAACAACATTTTATAGGGTAATAACAATAATGATACGATAATAATAATAAAAATATAAATATGATAAATTATACGAGAAACACCAATTAATATATATACCTTACACTGGGTAATAATGAAGTCGAGGTTAGAGTAAATATAAATTTAGATTTCTTTTAAAAGTTGCCAATGTCCGGCGGCCCCTTATTTCTTGCGATGGAGAATTCCAGTTGCGATAAATGAAGATGGTATATGACATGGAGTGATGTGATGTCCTATATTAAGCAAGAGACTATGTTGTGATCTTGTATTTAAGTTATGGTTTGAGGATAGATACTGGAAACGTGACGATAAATAATTGGGAATCGAGGTATGTAGGATCTTAAATAAGAGAATTAGACAGTGCGATTTTCTTCTCTCTTTTAGATGTAGACATGACACTTCGTGGAATAATGGAGAAATGTGATCGTATTTTCGAACATTAAATATGAATCTGATACACATATTATGGACACGCTGCAGTTTGTCCGACAATCCGTCACTTATATCAGTTAATAGAACGTCACAGTAGTCAAAATGCGGCATCACTAAGGTTTGGATTAAAATTCTTTTAAGAGCTGTAGGGAGAAAATGTTTAAGTCGCTTTAGGGAATGCATTATGGAGAAGATCTTCTAATTTTGTTCCAAAAATGCTCATAAGCACTATTATCCCTGCTACAAAATACTATGCATGAAATATGCAAGAACACCCAGTCTTTTTTATTTTATGCTTCTATAAAAACCTAAATTGCAAATTAGATTTTTTAATAAAAAATTTGGAAATAATTTGCATCATGTGACACGAAAATTTTTTCTAAGTTCAAATCATACACGATGCGCATACGCCATCAAATGCGAAGCTGTTTACACTAAGGTGCAGCCAACATATACACGATATTCAACAAATCTAAAAGCAAACCTAACGCAATTTAAGTACTCCAACTCTAAAAGAACATTCTAAAAGCTAATCTAACGCAATTAAGCTCTCTAACCTGCGAAAGAATACAACGCCCCCAAAAATAAATAGTAAGTTCTGAAATTGTGAAGTATATGTGTACAGTTAATTAGTACATGTTGGCTGCACTGGAAACATCTTTGTTGTTCCATAGAATATTCTTTAAAATCAATATGGCTGCCACGTGTTCATCCTACGTATGTAGTTAAATATCATAGAAAAATATTGAAATAATGGTTGGAAAAAAATGTAAAAAATCACTGTAATTGGTGGGAAATAATTTGAAAAATTAAACTCTAAGAATAAAATTTGACAGGAGTTTGTGAGGGAATTAAAAACGTCGCGTCACAGGTTGCAAAGTTCAGCCAGATTTTTGCAATAAATGATTTGAGTTATTGTTAAAAATGTATATAAAGACCTTAATGTTACTACCGTATTGTTCAATCTAAGGGAAATTGAATGTAGATTTATCTGCAGATACCATTTTCGTAATCCTGGAAATCTGCAAACCTACTTTCAATATGGTGGACATTAGTCTTCACATAAGACTAAAAACATAGTTTACTTAAAAAAATAGTGGAGACCGTTAGCTTCAGATTTATTTGATCATATATTTGGCTGAGGCAGGTGGAGGTGGAGGTTTTCATGCAGTTCAGCAAACGGGTCTTCATAGATCAGATCGGAAAAGCGAGATTGGGAACGTGTTTTGCGCATGGCTCTGGTAAAGCCAAGAAGCTTGTACAGTTTCAACTGATCAATCTGCTTGGAATGAAGCCAATCTCTAGACAATTCTCCCAGCCAATCAATGAAATCGCTTTTCAAGAAAATACAACAGGTGGATAAACTTCCTCCTGTAACGGTTTATGATAGGTATTGCTTAGTTCAAATCTGTTGTCAGGTCATTGTTTCGTTGTCAATACCTTTTAAGTTACTTTATTTCATACTGTCGACCGCTATAGTCTAGAGGTAGCGTGCTGCCTCGTCACGCAGGACATGTTTCCTGGGCAAATGTCAGGTAGCTCTAAGGACCAAAAGATCCCTGAACATCATCTGGCCATCATCATCCTTCACCGGGAAGTTACCACACCTATAATTCCTTAGTACAGCTGCAAATCAAATAATGAAAATGCTATGATTGCAGTGAATGACCTGTCCTAGGGGCAGAACACTATAGAACAAAATATTTCATACTATATATTATTTCACTATCATACGATTTCACAAAAAAGGCCGTAGAAGGAACATTACAATACCGTGTACTGTAATATTCACCATTATGGACGCAACTTTCGCTAACATATGAATAACTTGTGGTAAACGCAATCTGTAAACATGCAAAGGTTATCAATAGAAATTATTTCAAGACAAATTTGTATGAAAGCTCTCCTACCAATGACGCGAGATTGATTAAGCTTCAGTCATACAGTAAAGGTCACTCTGAACTCTAAGCAGCGGTCAGATGTAAACAAGAACAGGATACAGATTTGCAAAGTATACTTCGATGGAATATAAAAGTTGCGCACTGACTGTTCGACATATTTGGAATGAAATATAACTAATGTAAAGTGACTATTCTAAACTGTTGCTATAACCAGACGGTACAGAAAACTATTCTAATACCCTTCCTTCTGACGTCAAGTAAAATGGTCGCACCAACCATACGCTGATATCGTGTTTACCAGGAAGTGTTCCATGTCTAGACATAAATAATGAATTCATGCCATCAGTACTTATATCATGATAGGACCTAAGACTAAATAAAAAAATTAATTTTACAGAAATGTATTTTTAATGTCGTGTAGTAACTTGTATTTAATTTTGTCAATTAACGTTCTCATTGAAACGATTTTAATTTATTTAATGTTTTCAAGTAATAAATCAAATGGCTAACTACACATATAGTATTGTAAATTTGCACACGGTGTATTTATTTAGGAGTCTATTTTGGATATATTACATTTATTTGCATTTTATGTTCAGTTCCTCTTAAATAAGCTCTGCATTCTGTACAAGTGAACTCGCTGTTGGCAAGTTGATAAGCGTTGTTATGTATCAAGTGTTATGTAAGTGTGTGTTAATATTATTTAAATAAATATCCTCAACTCGTGTCCAACTCAGGGTCGGGTCTAGGGATGAGATGAAGCCCCTTATATAGAGGTTTGTGAATGACAAGGGTGCCGGCCGGCCTTGCCTGATGCACCATCAGAGGGGCAGATAAAGGAAATCAAAACGAAATGGATGAGATGAGTATGGAGAAATGGTGGAATGATATTGTGGAAGGGGAAAACGAGAGAAACTCCGAAAAAAACTGCGTAAGCTCCGCTTCGTCCACCACGAAACCCACATGGAGTTACCGAAACTCTATCTCGGGACCTCAGTGGTGAGAGGCGAGCCTCTAACCACTTGCGCCGCGGAGCCGCTGTGTTAATATTATTTATTAAATATAATTAAATTGGACATAATATAAAATAAAAATATGTACGTTACAAAGTTTGAACATGTTTACGAATTCGTTTCGAAATTCCGGCCTCATCTATGCTTAAGTATTAAACTTCTCATCTCATCCGTAAAACATAATTTACAATCCTTGTAACTTAAATAACCACTATCATTGAACACTGTTTTGCATAGTAATCACAATGTAAATCAATGAAAACATTATCATGTTTCCGCAGAGTGTGAAATGTTTGGTTAATGAAGCAATATAAAAATTTACTATTAAAATACGTACATGATAAAATACCGATGAGACATAAGTCAAAATACAAATTGTAAAGTATAAAATTAATACCTTTAAGGTACGTCTTCCTCAACTTGGTTAAAAATATATTTAAAAGTGTAGACCTTTCGAAAATGATTCCACAATCGGCAGAAGGATATTACCCTTCCTTGCTTTCGATAATTCTGTATAGAAGTTTTTTATCCACTGAATGGCTAATTACAAAAGAAGAATATTGAAAATTATTTTAACGGAAACTAATGTCATGGAGTCCCTGATTTATTGTGGTTAGGACTTGCAGAGTCTGTCACTAGATACAGGTTAGGAATTAGAATAGTGGGAGGTTCTGTGTTGTGGGATTTGAAGTAGGATATTCTTGTGCAGTAGTGTACCCAAATTGTGATTGGAGGATAGATGATGGAACGAAAGGAAAAGTAACTTGGTGTAGAGATATGTATGTATAATTTTAAGTAGCAGTATAAGAGAATGCATTTTTTATCGTGGTAATGGATCCAGCATAGTTAGCAGAAGTATGATATAATAAAAAATGGAACGAAGAAACAAATAAAGGAATAAAATTAGATAAAACACACTACTTGAAAACATTAGGCTATTATATGCTGATGACCAGGTAATAATAGCAAATACGGAAGACGAGCTTCAAAGGAATATTTTTAAATTACATAATATATGTGAACAATATAATCTCAAAATATCCATAGAAAAAACTAAAGTAATGGCATCCCAAGGGAAAAATCAAATCAGATCCAAAATAGTAATAGGAAACAAAATCATAGAACAGGTGAACCATCTCAATTATCTAGGATGTGACATTTCATTTATTTATGATAATGATATAACTAATAAAATAGCTAAATTCCAGGGAATATGTGGTACGATAAAACGATCACTAAATAACAAGAGAGACCCAATTGAAATTTCGTAAAACGTTGGCAGTACCGGTACTGCTCTATGGATCAGAAGCCTGGATACATAAAAAACAAGATCTAAGTAGAATAACGGCGGCAGAAATGAAATTTTTGAGATCTGTTAAAGGGTGCACTAAGGAAGACAGAATCAAGAACACAGAAATAAGACAGGAACTTGAAATATTTGCAATACCTGATAAAATAGATACATATAGACAAAAATGGAAGCAACGCATAGACAGAATGAATGAAGATAGATATCCAAAACAAATAACAAAATACAAACCTAGAGGCACCCGAGATGTGGGCAGACCCTGAAAGAGATGGGCTGAAGTCGGAACGGGTCAATAGATCTACTCATTGAATGCAGATGGTGAAGGAATATGGTCATATTTACGATTATTGAAAATGTGTCTTATACACATGAAGACTACAAAGGAAATATAATCAAAGTCCACTTTTCACAAGAATTAAGTTATGGGTATATTATCATTCCTGGCATAGAGTACTTACTTACTTACTTACTCACTGGTACTATCGAACCCGTAGGTTCATGGCCGCACGGACATAAGCTCTCCATACATCCCTATCCTGAGCTAATGCTTTCCAATCATTCCCTGTATAATCTACTTCCCTCAAATTATAGTTAATGTTATTCTCCCACCTCATTCTTGGTCTACCAACTGGGCGTTTTCCCTCTGGCTTTCCTACTAGAAGCTTCCATGCAAGTCTTTCATTCCCCATACGTGCAACATGTCCTGCCCATCGCAGTCTACGAGACTTAACTGTTCTTATTATATCTGGCTTCCTGTAAAGACCATGTAGTTCATTGTTATGTAGTCTTCTCCATTCACCTGATAGGGAGCGCTGCATAGAGTACTACTATTTTAAATGTCAATACACGGAAATATAATTCGTAGTTCACGTAAAATTGGTTTCAAAATAAAGTGTCCAATGGAAGATCAATCAAGGTCCCACAGTTGTATGTTAAATCAATCAGAGTCCACCCAGTTATAAATAAGAAATATTATAGAGTATAGCTGATCTTCCTTATAAATGTTTTGTAAACCTGAATTTTAATTATTGAAAAGTGTCAACAATGTGTTCATTTGTACAAGATGCCCATCCCAGTAACAAGACAGAATTATGATTTACAAGAACTGAAAAGTTTTGCTATCAAACAGCCCAAGAATTTTTCTCAAATTTAAAGTATGAAACGTAACATTTCTGGTGTAATTGCATTGAAACAGTAGCGCAATTTTTCTATATGTGTTTTCTTAACTGTCACTGTTCATTACTATTCCCAATGTTGCAATTCAAAGAAGAAAATTATGTGGACTTTGATCATACAAAAAATATGCTAACAGTGTTTTCATTGTTAACTATTCTTCACATGACGATACAAATATCAATTTCAATATAATAATAACTTGTTATACAAACAGTGTTTGATACAATTTTATGTTCATAATTGTAATGTTAATGTTTTTTTAGTGTATAATGCTATTGTGTTATTATTTAATTGTAATATCATTGTTTTCTTTATGTAATTGTAATATTATTGATTTTTTTGTTGTTTATTTTTCTTTACACTAGTACCAATTATTACTTTATTGTAACGGACTGTCAACAGCACGTACGGCTTACTGCCCATGCGACCCATATTTGTAAATAATATTGTAAATATCTTACTTTTTGTCTAATAAAGTCCTACTACTACTACTACTACTACTCTTATTGTAAGAGCGTTTTTAATTTTTTTTTTCAAATTTACTCTGAATGAGAAATATGTGACTTTGATTCTTTTTCCTTTGTAGTCTTCACATGAATATGTTGAAATTTATGTACTAGTCTATCATCAATGCTGCCAATTATATGTCGCAATAATCAAAATCCGCCATCACGAGTTTCCACTAGAATTTTTTGAGGTCAGTCGGAAGATAATTTATGAACCTGTTTAGAGTGCATCATTAATAAATATTAGTTATGAATAAATTAAATATGAATTAAGGCTCGGCGCCTTTTCGTATCATTCCTCACGTACTTACTTACTCACTGGCACTATCGAACCCACAGGTTCATGGCCGCGCGGACAAAAGCTCTTCGTACATCTCTATCCAGAGCCAATACTTTCCAATCATTCCCTGTATAATCTACTTCTCTCAAATCAAAGTTAATGTTATTCTTCCACCTCATTCTTGGTCTACCAATTGGGCATTTTCCCTCTAGGTTTCCTACAAGAAGACACCTAATAATGCAATTTAACGCTGGATTTTGAGTTCATAAGGCATTTTTCATTTGAGATCCTGGAATAAACACATCAGATCCTCTATCACTAGGTATATTGTTTGGATTCATTTATTTACACTGTTTGTACAAGAAATTACGTATTTATCCAATCCCGCCTATTACTTACTTACTTACTCACTGGCACTATCGAACCCGTAGGTTCGTGGCCACGCGGACATAAACTCTCCATACATCCCTGTCCTGAGCTAATGCTTTCCAATCATTCCCTGTATAATCTACTTCCCTCAAATCATAATTAATGTTATTCTCCCACCTCATTCTTGGTCAACCAACAGGGCGTTTTCCCTCTGGTTTTCCTACAAGAAGCTTCCATGCATGTCTTTCATTCCCCATCCGTGCCACATGTCCTGCTCATCTATGTCTCCGAGACTTAACTGTTCTTATTATATCTGGCTTCCTGTAAAAATCCCGCCTATTACGAGAAACAAAATAAACGATACAATGTGTTAAGTTTCAAACCTAAATACGTATGTATAGATATGTGACAATGTCCGTAAATTAAATTAAAAAAAAATGACAGTACGTTGTGTCCTCTGGGAACATTTTTTAATTGTAAAGAATGTGAATTGGTTTCCATTACAATAACATACTTTATCTTCTCACTTTCCATTATTTTTCTAATTGAAACGTTCTGAAATATATTTAATATTTACCTGAAAATTATTACACTTCTAATATAATCCAATTCAAAGTTTGCCTCTAAAATAAAACTCTACGAATACTTAGTACGTTCATTGTTTATCTTAAAATCCATAACTGAATATTTAAGTCGTTCCTACTCGTATCTGTCATTTCAACCCGCTAAATTGTAATTTTCCTGAGAATATGATGCAAATGTTTATTTTATAAGTATTACTATCAAAGTTTATAGAACAAGTGTCAGATTTCTCTTACTTAGGAAGTGTATTTGCAGAGTATAAGAGTGACATTGATTCAAAATTACAAAAATATAATAAAATGAATGGGGTAATACGAAGACATTTTGGTAAACAGATGAGGACAGAGACAAAACTAAGATTACATAACATCACATCAAAAGCTGCTCTAAAATACGGAAGTGAAATTTGGTTTTTAATAAAATAAACTTTCATAAACTTCAAGTAAGTCAAATGCCCTTCTTACGATCATTGTTAGGAGTTAATAGACTGGATCACCAAAGGAATAATAATAATAATTAATAATAATAATAATACTTTATTTATTCTGGCAGAGTTAAGGCCATAAGGCCCTCTCTTCCACTCAACCAGCACAAATACAAATAAATATTCGACAAATATAGATATACACTATACTAATTATAAACAGTTAAAGATACAATAAATGTAGCAATGTAAATGTAATGTACAAACAACATTTTATAGGGTAATAACAATAATGATACGATAATAATAATAATAGTAATAATAATAATAATAATATAAATATGATACATTATACGGGAAATACCAATTAATATATATATCATACACTGGATAATAGTGAAGTCGAGTCTATTATCAGAGGAAAACTTGGAGTAACAAGTTTAAATGAAGATATACAAAGATACCAACAAGAATGGAAAAATCATCTGAGGAGAATGGCAAGAAATAGACTTCCAAAATTGGCATTCCAATATACCCCAACTGGACATAGGGACCAAGGAAGACCAAAACATCGGTGGAAAGATCAAGACCATCTTCGCTAGGTTTACCGTACAGGCCACATGGCCTAAAACGAATTTGTTCATGATGATGATACTATCAAAGTTTTATATTTTCATAAATATTTATTTTATTTAACATTCATAACAGCTGTTTCATTATAATGTATCTTCTTCAGAAGAATGTCGTAATTGCAAATAAATGTTCTGTTTATATATAGTTATTTGTATTTGTGACATTCGTCTAATGAAATAAATCTTCTATTTATGTATATTTATTCGTGTTTATTACATTCGTCTGAATAAGATACATTGTATTGAAACAGCTGTTACTAATGTTAAATAAAATAAATATTTATGAAGATCATTTACATTTTAATAGTTTTATTCATTAAGTAAATAATGGATTTTCATCAAGTAAACACTAAATAAATTGATTACTGAAAACATCTAGTCAACATTTTGGAAAATTAATAGTTTTGTTGAATATTTTGCAAAATGCTATCGAGTGGCATGTAGGCTACTTAATGATCTTTTCAATTTTCAAACAATAACGTAACAATGGTTTCAAAATACGTACAGAAATATTTAAAACGTCATACATGTTATTGAATCGAATCATATTTTCATACAGAACTGGAAATAAAAGTTAGAACTTTAAACATATGTTAACTGGAATCAAATTGGATATTCTTTGTTTAATTAATTTAACAGGATTAACTATTTTTATCTCAAAGTAGAGAGTAAAGAATTAACTGAAGTACGTTTGTGCAATCTTCAACGTCAGCGGATGTGACGTGAAGCTTGTCATCTATATCCAACAAGAAGATAAACAAGAGCTCTGGAAATAATGGACGTAAAAGTAAACCAAACAGTGCTGAAAATGTATAAATAATTGAAATGTATCCCAATTTATTATCAATGTAGCGAGAAAGAAGCAATGAAAAATTGTGTCATTCTAATTATTCGCTAAAGCCAGTTGAGAATAATTACACTGGTCAACATGACATTTTGTCTCATGAGTACGAATAGTTGTTCTTAATGCAGTTTTTTTATCGTATTTTCAAATATGTATTTGGAATTTCTCCATCGCCCACAGTTTTTATTTCAATTTCAATTAATGAATTTAAATATTTTTTTTTCGTCCATTTGTCCATTGAGCGATGAGCACGGGGATCAATTTCATCAGCAGTTTTCAGCTATGGAAAAAATATATCAAGGCAAATGGAATCCTAATATGTTGGCCGATTATTGTTGGACCATCAAGAGGGATGCTCCACAGGCGAAATATAGCAGAAAATCGTCATTTCTTACTTTCTAGGCGAGTCCGAATGTTCGAATATTGTGTAGTTACGAATGTAGAAAATATTGAAGAATTTGAAAATATAAATGCTTGTCTCTCGGAAACCTTGCGTGACGGAGAAACCCCGATATCATCTTTGAATTGAGGAGAACAAATACTATAAGAATCACATATTTTTAATTCTGAGACAAAAAAAAAGTTTACTTTTGTTGCTCAGTGTTATCAAGTGTAACTGCGCAGACAGAAAGTATACCGGGTCTACATTATAAGTTGTAACCGCTCGAGCGGGAGTTTTATAAAAATCCCCATAATATGATTAAAATATGACTCTAAAATATAAATCAGAAGAAATATGTCCAAAAAAAAACGTGAAAAAAAATTACTTTTAAGATACACTAAATTTTCATCTGAAGGTCTATATGAGGCGAAACTTAAAATTAAGGTTTAAAAATATAAGTCAAGTCGTAGGAATACATCTCATAATTATCATCGCTTTATCCTATTTTTATGTGCAGAATCAACTAATGGCTGATTTATTACACATTTTGCCCCTGGCACCAGCTGTTTTCTTCTTGGCCAATTAGTAATTTTCCAGTGTCTTTCCCTGGCTCTAGAGTCTCATTCACGTGAAAAACATGGAAATTTCGTTTATTCCCCTTAAAATACCACACACCTAGTTCACAATACACGTTACTACTTGTCTTCATTGCATTTTTTTTCTAGAATAGTACACATGTTTGTATATGTTTCTTTCATGTATACTGACTGGACTACTGGAACTGAAGCTAATTTATTCTCATTATGCAGAAGAAATCCCTTAAGGCTTATTTTGCTAGAATCAATAAATATACACCAATCTGCTGGTTCATAAACTATTCCTAGGCGACCATTCAAGCCAAGGGTATAACAACAGTACACTACTTCCCCATTAATAAAATTAGTTCATTTTAAGAGAAAAATAGCTCATCTGGGACAAAGAAACAACACAGTTAGGAATCATTGACAATGTCACACAAGTGTGAAGAAACCGGTCTGCAAGAAATGTAAAAAAAAAATATTAGTTGAGTATAAACCCCTAACTCATAATAATTAAAAGAAACCTCTTAATATTACTTCCTTGAAATATTAAACAACACAGTATTTTATTAAAACATCAAAATGTAGTATTACATATTTTTATTATTTTACTATAAATTTATATATATTTAGATATTAATATTGTATAAAAAGTCTGACTCTACCAATAAGTGTATATGGAAAAAATGTACATCTGTTACTGGATCGCCTAGGTACCACACAAGGATATCTTGGGTTCAAATCCTGGTTTAAACAGACATTTTTCTCTTTAATTAACTCACTGGGACTATCGTACCCACAGGTTCATGGCCGCGTGTACATAAGCCCTCCATAAATCCCTATCCAGAGCTAATGTTTACCATTCATTCCCTGTATAATCTACTTCCTCAAATCATAGTTAATATTATTCTCCCACCTCATTCTTTGGTCTGCCAACTGGGCGTTTTCTCTCTGGTTTTCCTACAAGAAGCTTCCATGCACGTCTTTCCTTCCCCATTCGTGCCACATGTCCTTCCCCATCGCAGTCTACGAGACTTAACTGTTCTTATTATTATATATATAGACCCTGTAGTTCACTGTTATGTAGTCTTCTCTATTCACCTGTATGTTCATCTCTCTTTGGTCCAAACATTTTCCTAAGTACTTTATTCTCAAAAACTCGTAATCTCCATTCCTCCCCTTGAAGTAAGAGTCCATATTTCGTATCCATATAATTGAACTGGTAGAATAATAGTTTTATATATTTTCATCTTTACGTTTTTTGAAAAGTTGAGAATGCATAATGGCACGCATTTCCAGAAATGAGCCTGTTTAATTTCTATGTGCATCTCATTCCTATTTGTGATTATTGTTCCTAAGTATTTGAATTCAATCACTTCCTCAAAATTTCCCTCATTAGCTGTCCATTTCCATTATATAATGTATTTCTATGTGTGACCATATATTTAGTTTTATTGATATTTACTTCCAGTCCCAATTTCTTACTATTACTCAATAGTGTCTGCGTGTTGGCCTTTAGTATCTCCTTGCTATCGCCCAATAGTACTACATCATCAGCATAAACTAACAGCCTATTAATACCATTGGGTTGTAGGCCTTCTCCATCCTCTAAAGATTTGATGGCATCCTCTAGTATAAAATTAAATAGTAGAGAAGATAGTGCATTTCCTTGCTTTAACCCATTCTGGATTTCAAGAGTGTCCGAAAACTGTTTGCCTACACGCATCCTACTCATTGTGCCATTTAGACACATTCGTATAAGTCTAACTAACTTTTTAGGAATTCCGAACTCCAGCAGGATACTATACAACTTCTCCCTCTTAATTGAATCGTATGCCTTTTTGAATTCTACATATAGTTGATGTACAGTATCATTATATTCCCACTTCTTTTCTAAAATATGTCTTATACTTAAAAATCTGATCTGTTGTAGATCTGTTTCTTCTCTTTAGTTGTGTTAATTATTGCATGTGAACAGCAACCCTGAGTACATTAATTTTAATACATTTGTAATTATCTGATATGGCACAGAATAAATTGCCATTATAATGTCTTCCTAGTAAAAGTGATCCTGTTATAATGTGAATAGAATTTCAGTAATAGTGGTATAAGGGAATTTGAAATAGAGAAATATTTGTGTCCACTATTGGATTACCTAAGTAACACAATTGGTTATTGTGCCAGTATGTAATGATCGAGATCTTGGATTCAAATCCTGGTTTATGCAGAAAATTCTCCCTTGTGTACCGTAATAAGATGGTTTATTTTCACAACTAATACATAATTATCATAAGTAATGCCACGAGTGATTTCCAAATGATCGATAAATTCACGACTCACGAAGTGAGGAGTGAATTTATTTAGAGAATTCGGAAATCAAGAGTGGCATTTGTTAGGACTATTTAACGAATAAAATTAAGCTGTTTACTTACAAATCATTATTTAAATAGTTATTTTAATATATTTATATATTTAATGTAAACGGCGATGTTTGAAAACAAATGAGAAATGATTGGTACGCTTCATTTGCTTCTTTTGTTCGTCACTGCAACCAGATCATATTATTTATTGCCAAAGGAACGCAATATTGTAAAAATGAACTCTAGTGGAGAAAAAAATAAAACACATCAAACTGTATATTAATTCATTTCTGATGTCTATGATGTAAATATGACAATTATATTTTTCTGGGAAAAAAATACATTTAAGAAAGTGCAAAGAGTGGTTTCTTTTTTTTGGTGGAATAATCAATTGCTACAAATGTTTTTTTATATTAACTCCCGCATGCGGTATGTGTTGACATTCTTGCACTATATATACAATCTGGTAGCCATATGTGGGTCAGTCACTGTAAAATAAAGCTATGACCTATTCAGAATGTTAAAAAGGAGGTGCTTTCTTTATTATGATAAACTTTAGTTGGTAAATTCTAGGCGAAACACGACTGTTATTGGTTGTAAATCAAAAATCATTGTAACGTGATTGGTCATTGACTCCCATTTGGGGCACGAGTTAAATGGTCTGATTAATTTAAACTTAACATTATTTAACATTAATATATAACATATTTGATATAAGTAATTTCTGATATGTTGTCTTGCTTCTTATAGATTGTTTCTACCACAGACATTTTGTGGTCTAGTTGAGGGAACATCTGTTTCCCATGTTAGCATTTTCATTTTCAATTCTGCACCCATGTACTCCCCCCCTCCTTTAATTTATTTTCTTTTGTCTGCATTGTTTTATTTAGTCATATGTTATAACCTTAAGGCATCAAGCTTTGGGATTTTTACTGTTCAAATCCCATGGAGGAAGAAACAGTTTCATGTAAATTTGGCCATCATGAGAGTGGTGCCCATTAGTGCGTCATGGGTAGTTACAATAAGTAGCAGGTCCAACTGTAATGCATGACTTAATTTTCATAGGTTGAATAACGGTTTTGCCTTTAAGCATATAAGAAAATATATTTCGCTCTATAACACTTGAAATAAAGGAAATAAAATATATATTAACTATCATATAAGTTATATGCAATTTTTATAAGTTATATGGGAGAATCTTAAAATAAATAATTACAATTTTAATCATTAAATAAACATTATTTTATTCTTAGAGATGTGCTATGCAGAATACGTTGAAAGTTCAGTTGTTTCAAAATTGTAAAATATCTATAGAATTTCTTGAACATCATGTGTGAATCATTGTACAATGTTTGTACCATTCTTACAATTTGATAACAAAACATTTAAATATACTTAACATTTGGACACTAGTGTCTATGTATATTGACACTGCGAGCAATATCCTGCTGCCTCTTATGACAGAGAATTGTATATAAGGAAATGAAAATGAATGTATGCACTGAGAGTCTGAACAACAAAGAGGTATTATGCTAATGTATAGAATTAGAGGTATCCTGTTCAAATCCAAGTTCAGGTATCATTTTTTTTCTTTTTATGCCATTTATACATGAAATGCTTTTGGCAGTAACATGACAAGCCACGTTCTGTTAAGAAATATCATTTATTATAATTATAGCAAAAAATGCATTGAAATATCCATAAAATAATTTGTAAGTGCACCAGAGTAAAACATGTAGACTCACAATGCATTAACAATGCTACCCAATTAGTATTTAAAATGTATAAAGCATTCAAATCCTAATAAGATTTATGATGAAGTTCCGTTGAGGTATTATTCAAAATTAAAACATAAAATTATGAAATATTTGCCTAAAATGTCCGTCTCCTCAACTTTATTAATAATATCTACCCCTTTCGGGAGTAGTCTCATCATCAGCAGGAATCAAAACTGTTGTTTCACTGAGAATCTGGTAGAGGGGGTTACACGTACTGGGTGCGTTTTCATTTATCAAATGGTCGTTTGTTGTTAACTGCCTTCAAAATTTCCATCTCCTCGAGTACGTTATCTTCACTGGATTATATTCTCTGTGCATTACTGTTTGGGTTTTTGCATAGCTTGATTTTCCTTCTACATCCTAACAAAATATTGAAATATACTTAACTTTTGGACACTAGTGTCTGTATAATCTGTAATCGGGACACGTCCTAAAGCATTTATGATGCTCTAATGGATGTTAAAATAAATAAAAATAATAAACAAATTATATATATATATATATATATATTATGCTGCCTCCTATGATAAAGATTTGTATATAAGGAAATGAAAATTAATGTATGCACTGAGAGCCTGAAAGCAAAGAGATATTGTGCTAATGTATAGAGTTAGAGGTATCATGTTCAAATCCAAGTTCAGGTATTATGTTTCCTTTTCTTTTCATGTCATATATATATATATATATATATATATATATATATTTGTAATCTTCTAATGGAATTTCAATAATAAATTACCTGATCACAATTTTATTTGATCATTAGAAAAATTGTTAACTGTTTTGACATCAAAATCATGCCTACAACAATTATGGAATGGTCTCTCTCTATTTCAGAGGTACGAATAGGGTTTCAAGTTATTTAAAAAACCAGTATGCCATCCTGCTGCATCCCAGCCCACCTGAACCCCTCACTATAGTTCAAACAATATAAGTAAGCCTAATATAGAACCACATTTTAACAATGTTTTCCAATTTTCTTTATTTAATAATAACATGTTTCCATAGATACTATTTTGCAATCGTAAAGAGTATATTAAATACATGAGCAAATGAGTTTAAGTGTGTTTAATAAGCGAATTAATTATAATTGAAAGGCGAATTAAGTGTAAAAAATGTGGAATTCATTTTCTACGTTTGTTTCCAATTTTGGATTGATATATGGATGTGGGAATGAAAGACCCAGAGAAGTCAGTATTAGTACCGAAGACTCTATTAATCAAAGTGCACTAACGCCAAGTAATGCCTACTGTATTCAAGGATATAGAGGAAGTGCTGTAGTTCAAGATCATAATACAGACAGTAATATACCGGTATTGGTGAAATTACCTAATTTCAAAAGAGGGCAAAAGAGGCCTATGGAATATAATAAAGATGATGACTTTGCTTTACCAGCAAGTAAACAAAGAAAATTCATGTTTTCTAATCAGGTATGTACAACAAATGCTATATTTGATGATTGTATCTCAGGAAGAAGAACAATGCATAAAGAAGTATCTGGAGTGTCAGATTACTCTTCCTCGACTTCTGTAACTATTAATAACATAGTTGAAGATGATGGAACTAAAATAATTGAACCTTACACAAAAAGACAAAACTTCGATAATTCGTTTGTGATTCAAACAAATAAGAAAATACATTCCAATGATTCAATCTATCTAATCCCTTCTAACGAAATATATCAAACTGGAACCAGCAGAGATAATTCCTTAGAAACAAACAAATATGAATACTGTAAACGTTTTTGGCCTGAGAAACTATTGGATTATTCTAGAAAAATACCGAGCTCAAACAACGATCAAAATACTCAGAAAAATATTAATGTAATATCAGGAACCAATTTTAATCCTAAAATTGGTATTATTAATGAACAAGAAAAAATTATCATGAACGGCCAAACAGGAAAACCTTCATATCCAGGGAAGCTACCACATTCACCAATGAACAAAGTTCATGAACCAGATTTGATGTATTATAACTTGAATTCATCTCAAGGAATAAAAACTGCAAATTCTAGAAATAACAATTCAGAAGATGGATACAAAATGAATAGCATGAGACCCATTTCAAATTTTAATAACTTAAATAAGGACGAAAAATATTTTTTTGGAAAGGAATCTAAGTTGAAAACAGAGCAATTTAAAAACAAAAAAGAGGATTTGAAATGTGAAGAAGTACAGGTTATTTCTATTGAAAAAGGGCATTGCAAACATATGCAAACATTAGGAAAACGTTCATATCCTGGGAAGCTACCACAATCACCAATGAACAAAAAGAGCAGATTTCACGAACCAGACTTGATGCATTACAACTTGAATCCATCTCAAGGAATAAAAACAGCATATTCTGGAATTAATAATTCCAAAGATGCATACAAAGTAAATGACATGAATCCCATTTCAAATTTTAATGATACATTAAAGAAAAGGAGTAAACTATTCTTGTGGAAAAGAAGTTAAGTTCAAAACAGAGCAAATTAAAATGAAAAAAGAGGATTTGAAGTGTGAAAAAGTACCGGTTATTTCTAATAATAAAGAAAAGTGCCCTAAACTAACTAAAGATATTAAGAAAAAATATCTACTCTGCATTGATATCTACTCCTCAACGTGAAGCTCTAGTTAAGAATTTTGCGATATCTATGAAACGGCAAGACATGCAAACATTAGGAAAACCTTCACATCCAGGAATGCTATCACAATCACCTATGAACAAAAAGAAGATATTTCATGAACCAGATATGATGCATTATAATTTGAATTCATCTGAAGGAATAAAAACTGCAAATACTAGAATTCATAATTCAGAAGACGGGTACAAAATAAAGAGCATGAAACCCATTTTAAATTATAATGAAACATTAAATAAAGAAGTAAAATATCCTTGTGGAAATGAATCTTTGTTCAAAACAGAGCAACATAAAAAGAAAGAAGAGGATTTGAAGTGTGAAGAAACACAGATTATTTCTAATGTTAAAGAACAGTACCCTAAACTGACTGAAGATATTAAAACAATTATTGACTTCGCATTGAGACCTACTCCTCAAAATGAAACTCTAGTTACGAGTTTTAAGTTATCTATAAAACGGCAAGATATGCAGACATTAGCTGGCCTTAACTGGTTAAATGATCAAATAATAAATTTTTATTTGGAGCTTCTTCAACAAAGAGGCAAATTAAATAATTATCCATCTGTCTATGCATTTAACACATTCTTCTTTCCAAAAGTTTCGGCTGGTGGTCATGCTGCTGTGAAAAGATGGACCAAAAATACCAATATTTTTTCTAATGACTTGATAATTTTCCCCATTCATATGGGAGCTCATTGGTGTGTAGCAGTTGCTGATGTGAGAAAGCAAACTTTAAAGTATTATGACAGCTTGGGAGCACGCAATGACAAGTGCCTGGAAATCTTAGTGAAATACATGACGGATGAAAGTGTGGCTAAGAAAGAACCTGTACACGTTTGGAAAACAGAGAATGTGAAGAATTTACCTCGGCAAATGAATGGTAGTGACTGTGGTGTGTTTTCATGCATATATGCAGAATTCATCTGCCGCAATGCAGACTTAACTTTTAGTCAAAAAGATATTCCATATTTTCGTCATAAAATGATCTATGAAATTTATTGTTCTAAGTTGTTAATGTGAGTTAATATTGAATATTAAATTTTCAGTTGTGAATTTTTAATGTGTGTTTTTTATTTAAATTAATCACATTTTACACCTAATATCATATTTTTATATATTCTGGACTGTTTCAAAGGGTCTTTCCTTCATTGTTTACTGGCATCTGACTTGTTTTCATGCTTGGCTAACCCTACAGGCCCATTTTTCTTCTGGATATTGATTGACCGATGAACTTCAAAATTAAATACTTTCTCACGAATTTCAAAATTCCTAATTCAGTCCTTGTATTTCTGGATTTAGATCTTCTCCCAGACTGCGAACTCTTTAGATTCGTCTGTTGCATTAATCTTGCCTATACTTCAATTCTTTGCTTTTCTGACCAAGCATGAAGAGCTACTGCAGATTTCCCCACTTATTGTTTTACATTTTGAAGGTTTTCCTTCATTCTAATTATCAGATATCTTTTTGTACATTTTTTCATAACCCCACATTTTATCTGATACATTTCTAATTTTTTGTTTGTTAATTTCTTTATTTTTGTTAGTTTTTATTAGTTTATTAAGGCTAAGATCATTTTTCAGTGGTAAAGGCGAGTTCTTACACAGTGTATAAAACCACTACACATCTGTAAACATCACACTGTTGTATTAAATTCCAAAATAAAGTATCATGATCCAAATTTGTAACAAACAATTTTCCAACATTAAACAAACTATTAGAAATAAAAGAATTAAAAATATAGTTCTTAAATAAATTGAGTTAATATGAATGCTAGAAACAGCGACTCCCCTCAGCCTCTCTCAATAGCTGCCCTTGATTTAGGGTCTATAGAAGCAGAACAATTGCAAAGTATAATAGGAAAAAAACCTGCGGATAAACCAAGCAATTATTAAAATTACTGAAATTTTAATATGATATATATATATATATATATATATATATATATATATATATATATATATATACATATATAGACTGCCGTAGCCGTGTGGTTAAGACAAGAGCTACAGGACTTTAGCTTGTTCGAGTCTCCATTGGAGATGAGATTTTTTTATGAAATTTTGACCAGTATGGGACTGGTGTCCACTCAGCAATATGAGACATTTTTTTAAAGTCCTTTAACTTCCAATAATGAAGTAGTCATGTATTTTTGTATGGAAAATTTTGGTCAAGACCATTACAACATTAACAAATTACCCCCAATAGACGGGAGTCACGGAGTAATATCTTATGTAAGTTTGTTTACAGTACAACTGGAATTTGGCCTGGAATTAGTACAGTACTGCATTTTATTTGCTGCCAAGCTATAATAAAATTTACAAATTTTCAAATATTTATTGTACTACTGTATATAACTTAACTATGGTAATATATGTATTGTGAAATCAAAGGGAGGTTAAGATTAAAAAGGCAGTGAGAAAATGAGAATGTCATTATTACTGCATATTTTCTAATTTATAATATGAACCAAAAACGTTCTGTTTTAACTCAAGCTCTATGTTGAAGAATTGACAGGCGTGGGCGAAAAACTTAACTCACATATTTGTCAAACATTATTTTTCTGGATTATTGACCTCTTCATTAAGTTTTGAAATTTGTATTGTTTGTATAAACAAATAAATTCCTTTTTGACTGGTTGTAAAGGAAATCCAAAAATTAGTTTATGACACATATCAGACTTTAATCTCAATTATCTCAGTAAGAACATTCTTTGGATTTTCTGTTTTTTTAATATCCCTCAATTCTAGTATTATACAGGTAAAATAGTTAAATCTTGATTTTATTATATTTGAATTTCTACTAGCAAAATCAATATGGGTGTAGTGACATTTTTTTTCGCTTCGTTCATTATAAATTTGAAAGCACTTGAAATAGAACATAGAAAAAATAAATAAAAGAATATACAGAAAGTAAATGTGTAAATATAAAAAATGAATATTAATTTTAATAATCAGGCAATTTTTTTTTTGTGCAGCACGAATTTAACTGGTCACTAAATCTAATTTTGGTGCACTGAATTCAAATATGTTAACAGTTTTTTTTTTTCAAATCACGTCAAGATTTTCTGCTATGTTTAAATTAAATATTTATTACTTTTTTGCAATAGGCCTATATGTAAAAGCCATGATCTTTAAATTACTGTAAAAACTATATATAATATAATATCAATATAAATTCAATTGTCCGGTTAAAACAGTTTAAAATAAAATAAAGAAATTGTGAATATATCTTAAGATCTCTACTTTCTCCTCCACGTAGCAAGAAGTGATGGTTGATTTGATTGGTGTTGGTGCTCCTGCCGAGGATTTTCTCTTACCTAACACCAACGATAGTAGGCAATCTTGGTCACATCCCATCGACTCTGTTACCTTGTTTTCATCTATTCTATGTCTTGATGGGAATCTCTCACTATGTTCTTCACTTAGTGATCTTAAATTCTCTGGAAAATGTTGAAGATGAGAATGGAGGAAGTGTAACTTCAAGCTCATATTACATCCCAGTACCTTGAACTTTTTGAGCATGGTTTTTACAATTTTTCATATTGATCATCTTTAACATTTCCCAGAAACTTCTTTGATGGCGTCCTTGTATGATACTCAACCTTGTAGTTCCATGTCAGACATGCAGTTTTTAAAAGTAACATCCCAAATAAATGAGCCAATCTGTCACAATCAAAAAGTCTTCCTTCACGTTTGCCTTTGACAGTAATATTTTTTTAAAATAATATACCGTATTGGTAACAAGGGACATTTTTGTCCAAAACTTTAACAAATTGCTTCATTAATGTCCATTTTAACATTCGACTTTTTTCAATATATTATCTACATATTTTTAATATTCATTGTTATCATAATTGAGGTTATGTATTAAAATGTTTTAAATGAAGGGTACTGTATTATTTAAGTCCACCGCTGCGGTCTCGAGGTAGCGTGCTGCCTTGTCATGTAGCGAGCCCGGGTTCGATTTCCGGTCGGGACATACTCCTAGGAGAGGTTTTTTTGGGGGTTTTCCTCACCTGTAAGGCAAATTTCACGAAGCTTAGGGCCCAACGGTCCCCGAAAATCATCCGGCCATCATCATCATCCTTATCATTATCATCATCCTGCACCGGTATGGAAAGCAACGGGTAGCTACCACATTTATAATGTGCTATGATTGTATTGAAAGACCTGCCCTCGGGCAGAATTACTATGGATGGATGGATATTATTTATAACATTTTAGCGGTGGACTAGTGGTTATGCTCCTTGCCTCTGGTCACGAGGGTCGCGGGTTCAAACTCGGCTGGGGTCGATGGATTTTTTTTTAGGATGGAAGAATCCAAGGAGCAAAGTCCTCCGGGAGGGTCCGAGTCTGAAGATTTTCAGGCTCCTAAAGGATCCTTAAGTCTGAATGAAAAGACTTCTAAGCAAAATTTACCGAATTATCCCGTCCTAGTACTACCTTGGTTTCCTAGATGTCAGTATGAGGCGGAACACTGATCACGGGCCATTCAAATGATATCTATACGAAAACAAGTGTAACTAAATTAGTATGGTTAAAATTCTTCCTTGTAGGGGGAGAGCGCCTAAATCTCTGTTAACCCTTAAATTGGCAAAACACAAATTTCTTCTGTTAGTTATTTGAATGTGGCGGACCGCAATGAAAACGGAATCTTGTATAACTGTTATTATTAGGTATATTGTATAATTTGACACAAATTTAAGTGGTATATTTTTTGTTCGTTTTCTTCTGATATATTTAAAATATTACATTAACTGAACTAACTGATGTATCCAAAAGGACACATTACGAATTTAAGGGTTAAGGGAAACATGTAGCCTACTTACAAGATACAAGAACAATACTATCTATATATACTTTGTATTCCAAGTTCGGGGATTAGGCTGTACCTAGTGGTAGTGTTTCAACCAAGTTAATTTAGTTATTCTTATTTACCCATAGATATCAACGAGTGATACAGGGTCGGCATATCGCCTCAGTAAGACACCAAGTGGGCATTATTTGGATGGACAACGATTGGTAAATTTTTGCACAGAGGCTATTTATTCAGGCTTACGGTTTTTTTATGAGCCTCAAAATCTTTAGACTCGTGATCCGTGGCTTAAAGTGCCCCTGGAGTACTTGTCCCATAGATTTTTCTATCCTTAAAACCCATCACCTCAGCCGGGTTTGAACCCGCGTCCCTCGGAAGTAGATGCAAGGAACATAACCACTAGTCCACCGCGGCCGACTTTTCAATTTACCAAAAGTGTTTTTATCTTTTTTATCATCCGTCATATTGCATGTAAAATCCAGAGTGAACTGTTTATTACCTATTTATTTGTGTTTCTATTTCACACCAAGCTTTGTCTTACGTTGTCATTGACTTATGCTCTTAAAGGATGTCGTTAAATAAAATAGTACCTATCTCAGGGTCCTTTAATTTTATTTGTAATTTATTAAAAACTTATTATGGATAATAAAGTTAACGATGAAATGATTCTTATTATTCAATATTCTGTCTAGTAGCTGACATGGATTAAGAAAACGATGAAATCCCAGTAAGGAATTTAGCTTGAAACTTCCCGAATACTAACATCTGAGCGAACTCCTTAGCTATATCTCAAAATCATAATTAACAGGGCTAGCGGATTCTACATCCAAAGAATCGCTTCATGATACCGGTAGTTACTACCGCGGAGTAGTGAAAGAGGTGGTGAGTAGGATGCGGTCCTGCGCAGTATTGTGCGATTATTGTAGAACTGTGTAATACGTTCAGGGAGTAACATTCATTTCAGTTCTGATTCACGTATTGTAGGTATTGATGGACTTATAAAGTATGAATTGTTTTGTTTATCTTTGTTTCTCTTTGCTAGCATCGACAATACTGTATAGTGTTTTAGTTTCGTTATTATACAATTGTAGTTTTCTGGATGTCTGGTGAGTTAAACAAATTTTATGCAGCATCTAACTACAGAGCTATCTGGTCCTGCCTTGACGTTGCGTTCTTACAGCTCCCGTCCCTTATCCAAACAAATGTTTACATCGTTTCAATAGGCAGGTTGCCTTGTACTTGAATGATTCGGTGTAGGTTCCGCTAGCACTGATAATTACTATACTGGACTTTTTTTGCTAAACAATTTTTACAAGTAGAAAATCATATAATTAATTCTTGAACCCATATAATTTATTTTAGAGCTTTTCACTATTTTGCTTCATCGGTACCGGATCTTAGACTATCGCTAGATTCAAATGTAACATAGCAAACGGCACGTAACTATAGTATATCGGTTTAACAGGTCTTCCGGTGCCCAATATTTTTGTGTAAAACGTTGAATTTAAATTTATTCTCCAATATTTGTTGTTATTGAATTTTCCTTCCTCTGTTCTTCTTTCCATTATTGTTCTTTTAATGCTGTAAATCGACCTGTCGGGCGGTAGCCATTTTATCACTGTATTCGGTAAAAGTTTTCAATGTTATTTTTGACAACATGTTCTAAAGATTCTTAATGCATTTTATTTTGTTTTTTTTTTCAAAAGAATGATATTTGAATTCCATTTTCTGATTTTCCCAATGGTATTCTCCTTTCATTTTCTTATTATTGTTTTCTGCTTGTCAGTTATAACTCCCAAATACTGACAATTTTTACAATGTTAAAATAATCCCATTTCGTCTCCCAATATTAAGTCATGAGCTTTTTTATCTATAATAATGTAATTAGTTTTTTTCTAATTAACGGTCAAACTCACTTTGTATTATCTTCTAAAAGTTTTTTAACGTAAATTCCAAATCTTCAAAAACTTACAGTATAATCACATAATTTGTACGATTCCATAAACATACCATTTGCTTTCTGCTCTCTTAATTCGAAATTTTAAATTTTGTGAAGCAACTCTACATTTTATCTACCGTACTATATTACTAATGTTCGTACAATGCAAAATAAATAAAGAAATTGTATAAATGTTACAAATAGCCCACTTCAAGCTAAATTATTTTAATTGATCTAACATGGAAGCAGTGTATCTAAATATATTTGAAGGACATGTTCATCCTCGCAGTGAAAATTGAAACAATATTTCAGCGTCCCCTGATATTTGTGAATGAACCATCCCGTTCAATTATACCACTGTTAATTGAAAGTGCATCAGCCATATGTTTACGTAGGTGCACTTCATTTTACTTCCAGTCCACGTGCAATTTAATTACCTTAACAAGCTTTTTTTTCCAACAGAATTGAATTAAAGGTTTGATCAACACAGTTTTCGTCCATTTTTATTCTAAAAATAGATTCCACATTGCCAGTGCATGTAATTTGGATAACTATTTAGATATTTGTATAATAATCGTTTCGTACAATTTTACAATTAAGAAGATTCGGCTGTTATGATGGGTAAAAAATACCTCTTATTAATTATATTATATATGTAATTCTAATTGTCTTGCATTAGTATACTTAGCGTTAATTAGGAACGAATTGATATTTAAAAACGTACACGTATTTTTGGAAATCCTAAATATTCAGTGCGAATTAATTTTTTAATAATGATTAGAGAGAAATTGTATTTTTTATCCTATTGAAGCACTTTTCTTAGGAACGTTTTGAATGAAGACTACGGAATTTTCAGGAGGCTTTACTCACTATATGATGAAGCTCCTCTGGCAGATTCAGTAAAATATTTCATAACCATATTTTCATAATTAGTTTATATAAGATAGTATATATCCATCGTTGTGGTCTGCCTTGTCACGCAGCGGGCCCGGGTTCGATTCCTGGTCGAGACAAGCTCCTGGGTGAGGTTTTCCGGTTTTTTTTTCTCACCAGTAAGACAAATGTCAGGAAGCTTAGGGTCCAACGGTCCCCGAAAATTATCCGACCATCATCATCGTCCTTCACCGGTGTGGAAAGCAACGGGAAGCTACCGCACCTACAATTCCTTAGTAAAGCTGCAAAGCATAGCATGAAAATGCTATGTTTGCAGTAAAAGACCTGCACTCGAGTAGAATTATTATGATATATATATATATATATATATATATATATATGTGTGTGTGTGTGTGTGTGTGTGTGTGTAATAGTTTAGGAAGTTAAAATTTGTTCATATCCTCCATTCAAATTATTACTTAAAATTTGTTCATATCACACAATCAAATTATTACAAGCATAGCAATAAAACTTCTAAGAAAATGTTTATATACTTAAAACTTCATTTTCTAACGTATTATAGGAGGTATGAAAACTGTACCTCAATATAGGCATGTGATGACAAAATTTAAACATTCATTCACACTGAATGGTTTAAAATGAATATACAGGGTATTCGGAAATTCCCGTTACAGACTTCTAGAGCTAGTAGAAGGGACTGAATAGATAACATTTTAATACGAGCCTTTGTCTGAAATCGTACAGTTTTCGTGCTGCAGGTATAACAAGTTATTCTTCTTCTACTACAAGGTTTAGGCTATGCAGCCTGTTCCGGCGAAGTTAAAAGTGGAGTCCATCTTCTGCGTGGTCGGCCAACATCTCTTGTTCCTCTGGGATTATACAGGAAGGTTCTTTTTGTTATTCTTTCGTTGTTCATTCTCATTAAGTGTTCTGTCCATTTCTTATTATTTTCGCTGATTTTATCTTCAATTTTATATATATTTAATTCTTCTCGTATAGTTTCATTCCTTATTCTATCCGCTCTTGTGCATCCTTTCACATTACGTAAAAACAGCATTTCCTCAGTCTGTATCCTGTTTTTATCCCTTGATTTCATTATCCAAATTTCACTTCCATACAACAACAAAGGAACAGCCATTGTTTCCGTCTGGCTTTCTCCTTCGCTTTTTAGTAATAAAAGATTCATCTGGCCGCCTTACAAGGGCTGCGCAGATATAGTTGGGTGGTGGGATTGCCACCTTACAGCCTCCCAACTTGCTTCAGCTTTGTTTTTAGGGTGCTTTCCCTTAGGTAGATTGCCTTCTCTTCGGCTCTGAGCTCTACCTGCCCATTATAGCCGTCCAATCTGGAACAGACACTATGCTGATTTTGGTTCACCCCGGGTATTTCATTTCCCCAGTACCACCTATATTTAGGAGGCATTCCCCTATCCACCACCTGGGGAGGCGCCCGATGGGGGATCAGTAACCCTTCACGGGTATAACAAGTTCGTATTAAATAAACTATTTAAATCTCCCGCATTTTCCGGCGATAAATAAATAGTGATTTAATGATTTATGACACAGTTAATTACATTTACACACCCAAGATCCATTGAATTCACAACAGCGTCCACTGTCATGTGAAAAATAAAGAAACTTCACCTTGTGGCTGTAAGAATAAGATGGAGCTAGTGTAGCAAAACATTAATCGCTGTTGTAGTGGATAAATACTAACTACAGTGTTAATTAGAATAAACATTTTGGTTACGTTCTGTATAAACGATTCTTAAGAATCAAGACACCGATCGTGAAAGCCATGAAAGTTATATTCCTTATTAATTATATAGATGTGCCTACATTACTTTGTGTTGTATCCCCTGAACAAGAGTTTCATTTTTCTCTCCTATTGAAGATGAATAATATTCCTTTTACATTCAGTGTAAAGGCAATAATTAAATTGAAATTATAACCAAATAGATGAACAGACTTATGTAAGTCTGACATTTAAGGCAAAATAAGAAGCGAAATTAAAATTGAATTGCCGCTGAGCTAATTTTATTAGATTTTCGTTTTTATCCCTTAAATGTCATATTATTTCACAATAAGTAGCTATTACAAACTTCTAGGGGTTCTAGAGGGGACTTAGTAGATGAAGTTTGATGAGAATCCCATGTCCGGTAATGCACCAGATCGATATAAATAAGTTTGAAGATAGAAACACAATGGACTCGTATCGTGTGTCCTGTGTTTCAGAATAAGTATTACAGACTTCTAGATGTTGTACTACACCTGTAAGAGTCGGAGGAAGAACTACTTGCGCGAATTTTAGCGGCAGCGGAAATTACTGAGCTCACACCAGGTCTTGTGGGGCGTGTGTATGGAAATACGTGTCGCAGGTACACATAGTGCAACGAACAACAGGGTCACCACATGGAACCACACTTGTAGTATAACCCTTAAAGTCAATAATACTTATTCTGATACACAAGATACACGGTATCAGTCCATTGTGTTAAAACATTAATATTTTACATCGAAATGGTACGTTTCGAAACTTTGCCGAGTCCCCTTTACAACCCCTAGAATCTGTAATACTTATTCTTTCGTCGAAAAAAAGAAACAGAAGGAAAAAGGGATCGACGAAGAGTTCTACGCCTCAGACGCCATGGTGAACAGGGAATGGACCGGAAACAACCAACCACAAAGACACGCAATCATAGGCCTGGCAACACATAGAAATCACCATAAAATGTGCAAAAATACGAAATTCCACCAACCGAGTGACTCGTGTGAATACAAGGTATGTGAACAAAAATGCGAGCGATACCTTTACAAACAATGCAGAAGATGGATGGGATCGTTGAACGAACTGATAAAAGACAAATCATAAACCTAAAACTTAATGTTCTTTCGAGTGTCACTTACCTACTTATTATTATAATACTTATTCGGAAACACCCGGTGTGTGTATATATATATATATATATATATATGTAATTCCGGACGTAAAATGATCTCCCATTCGGTTCACCGAACAACCTCAGAGACTATAATAATGCCTCAAACATGAGGACACCATCGATGATACGATTGCCGATTGAGGGTCTTTCCACTTTTCAGCGGTTGCCCTTTTACCAGCCGGCTGCTGGCCCTTTACATCCACATTTGTCAATCACAGAGGTAGATAATCAACAGCCAGTGTAGGGGTGACATGTGGTTAGCATGTCGAGTCCCCCATCCGTTATAGCTCGCTCCTCAACCTGGAGCCGCTACTTGTAGCTGCCTCACGATGCTGGGTGGGCACCGGTCCCATACTGGTCGAAATACCATGAGAAAATTTCTTCCCCCATGGAGACTCGAACCAGCGCAAGTCCCGTAGCTCTGCGCCAAGGCTTCCTACCTTAACCGCTCGGCTACGGCGCGGTGAATGTAAAAAAAAGTAGGCCTATATTCCATTTGTAAAGCCGTCTAATTATTTCTTCTGTTACTTACTCCACTACATTGCATTGTCTCATGTCAGCCACTTCTGAGGTAAGGTAAGTAAGCTTCGTAAAACCCCACTGTCGCAATACAAAGTTTGCTCAACATCATTATTTTAACGTTTTAGGATGTTCATCATCATAACTGTATTTATGATACGGGAACTAAACATTTACTTCACTTTTGTATAAAGGGATGCTAAGGTATTTAGCCTGCTAAGAAAATGCATTGACCCTAGCCGTATATGAATCCGCGGACCTCGTATCCTGCGGGGTGTGGATTAACTGCAGGTAGAGCAAGATCGGCAAAGAAGAAATTTAAAAATTGAACTTGAATTTTGTTCCACTTTATATAAACATTAGATTTACAAATCAGAAAATTTTGTTTCCTTTCATAAATAACTCTGCCAGAATAAATAAAACATTATTATTGTTATTATTATTGTTATTATTATTATTATTATTATTATTATTATTATTATTATTATTATTATCGTCGACCGCCTTGGACTAGTGGTTATGCTCCTTGCCTCTGGTCCCAAGGGTCACGTGTTCAAGCCCGGCCGGGGTCGATGGATTTTTTAGGACGGAAAAATCCAAGGAGCAAGTCCTCCAGGAGGGACTTTAAGCCGTGGGTCCCGAGTCTGAAGATTTTCAGGCTCGTAAAAAATCCTTAAGCCTGAATGAAAAGGTCTCTAAGCAAAATTTACCGAATTTTCCCGTCCTAGTACTACCTTGGTTTCCTAGATGTCAGTATGAGGCGGAACGCTGACCACGTACCACTCAAAATGACATCTATACGAAATCAAGTGTAACTAAATTAGTATGGTTCAAATTGTTCCCTGTAGGAGGAGAGCGCCTAAATCTCTGTAAAGGGAAAACATAGGCTTACAATACTCATCATCATCATCATCACTCCAGGGATTAGGCAATTGCCCGTTCCGACTTCATATTGCATCAGCCCAACGTCTTCTAGGTCTTCCAACATCACGCCTTCCTCTTGCTTGATAATTTCTGGCTAACAATGGATTTCTCTCCTTACTCATTCCATCCATATGATCAATCCATTTCTGTCTGTAATTCGTGACTTTATCCAATAAAGGCTGTACTTTCAATTCTTCTCTTATATCCTCATTTCTTATTCTATCAAGTCTTGTACATCCTTTTACTTGTCTTAGGAACCGCATCTCTGCCGTCTGTATTCTATCCCTCTGTCTTTTCACTGGAGCCCAAGTTTCACATCCATACAATACTATTATTATTATTATTACCGGAGTATGCATACGATGTGATGGCGCAAGATAACTCAGCCCAGTGCGCAGCTGCGATGCATACGAGAGTCAACAGAATACAGACGTCACTGCGGCAGTATACCAGTATACAGTTTACATTCGTTCTGGAAGACATTAAGTGATCGTCAAAAAGGTGAAACAGAAATGCTGAAATCGAAGACTTGAAAATTAAGCAGCTGATTGAATAATATGGCAGAGAGTGTTTTCGAGATAATAAGGAAACAATTACATGTAGGCTATATTATGTACAATAGGAATACAGGTTCATGAACGAAGGTTTACTCATAGACATTGTAAAAAAAAAGCAACATATACATTTATCTCTCCTGGCGCACCATTATCATCACCACCCATCATATCATCGGGGCAACGTAACCCCGCCTTACAGGCGCCCCAACCTCAGAAGTGGGTTACGCCATGCCAGGAGAGAAACCAGGAATGTCAAAAGACAAACCTGGGGCATTTGAAAAAAAAAACATTTATCGAAAAGGATCAACGTTTTGAATCGTCACCATCATCATCAGATTCGCTTCCCAACAATCTGAGTTCTTCATACATGTGTGAAATGATGATAAATGCCGATATACCTTTGAATAAGGTAAATAACCCGCACTTTAAGAACTTTATTGAAGTGGGGAACCTGGCTTAATGCGGTGTAATTGTCTGATACTACAATCACAAAAATTGTTAATACCTTGGACAGTACGGACTGTTCAGCAATTGGTATAATAAAATCACTGCTTTATTCTAACTTACACGAAAAGCTACATTTTATAAACAACTATTTTGGACACTTTTCTGATACAATGGCACATCTGCAGACAAGTCACATGGAAATGCCCAAAGCTCTTGACCTTGTTCAGAAACTGTCAGAAAGAATTAATACAGTTTCATACACATCGATCACTGAAACAAATCAAACAATACGTTAAATTATATTCTACTCGGAATATTGGGTATTCGTCATGAAATATATTCCAGGCGACTTAGAAGGAAAACCAGCCGCGTCAGCTGTTTGTATATTTCCTGCAGATAGCGTCCGCTATTTTCGTTCTGTGCCTGTGACATCCTGTTATGTAGAAAGAAGCTTTTCCATGTACAAATCTTGCTTGCGTGACAATAGGTGAAGATTTTGCTTTGAAATATTTATAATGTATGTTGTAGTACATTGTAATGATAAAAATAAAGAAACTATCATTTACATGTCGTTCTTCCGTTTTGTACATTACTGTACACAAGTATCACTGTACGTTACGCGCCACCGTAAGAACACACTGCAGTGGTTCCGTTCCGCATCAACCAACGAAGGTATTTTCCCTGACTATTTAACTCATGCCCCAAATGGGAGTCAATGACCAATCACGTTTCAATGATTTCTGCTTTACAACCAATCAGAGTTGTGTTTCACGAAATATTTATCAGTGTTATATTTACCATATTAAAGAAAGCTCCTCCTTTTTAATATTCTGAACAGGTCTGACCATTATTTTGCAGTGACTGAGCCTATAAGAAATACGGCTACCAGATTGTATATATAATGCACATAGCGCTTGCAGGAGTTAATATAAAACATTTGTAGCAATTGATTATACCACCAAAAAAAAAGAAACCACTGTTTGCACTTTCTTAAATGTATTTTTTCCCAGGTAATAATCCAGAAAAATATAATTGTCATATTTACATCATACGACATCAGAAATGAATTAATATACAGTTTGATATGTTTCATTTTTTCTCTACTAGAGCACATTCTTACAATATTGCGTTCCTTTGGCAATAAATAGTATGATCTTGTAGCAGTGATAAACAAAAGAAGCAGATGAAGAGTACCTATCGTTTCTCATTTGTTTTCAAACATCGCGGTTTACATTAAATATATAAATATTTGAAAATAACTATAGTTAATTAATGATTTGTGAGTAAACAGCATAATTTTATTCGTTAAATAGTCGTAACAAATGCCACTCTTGATTTCCAAATTCTCTAGATAAATTCACTCCTCACTTCGTGAGTCGTGAATTTATCGATAATTTGGAAATCACTCGTGGCGTTACTTATGATCATTACTATCTATTATTATTGTGCAGAAATGTGGACATTAAACAAATAGCAAGAACATAAGCTGTTGGTTACAGAGACATGGATGTTTGGAGGAGGGATTCTAGAAATTCAAGAAGAGACAAAATTAGAAATACTAACATGTTCTGCAAGAAAGAAGACTGATGTTCTACAAGAAAGAAAACTGAAATGGATATCAGGTGATAGGATACGTAAGATGATATTCAATTTTGAAGATTTAAATTTTGAAGCGTCCCGCGCCGTAGCCGAGCGGTTAAGGTAGGAAGCCTTGGCGCAGAGCTACGGGACTTGCGCTGGTTCGAGTCTCCATGGGGTAAGAAATTTTCTCATGGTATTTCGGCCAGTATGGGACCGGTGCCCACCCAGCATCGTGAGGCAATTGGGTAGCTACAATAAGTAGCGGCTCCAGGTTGAGGAACCAGCTATAACGGCTGGGGGACTCGACATGCTAACCACATGTCACCCCTACACTGGCTGTTGATCATCTACCTCTGTGATTGACACATGTGGATGTGAAGGGCCAGCAGCCGGCTGGTAAAAGGGCAACCGCTGAAAAGTGGAAAGACCCTCAATCGGATCGGAATTTTGAAGCGGAGGTCAGCAGAAGAACAGTGGGATCAGGGAGTGCATATGAGTATGGTTTCGAGAGAGAGTGATGCAGAGAATAGCGATTTATGGAGGAGTAAAATTTACACTGAGTTGTACGAAAACTACTGTATTATAAAGAAATTCGTAATAAAGAAAGAAAATTATTATTATTATTATTATTATTATTATTATTATTATTATTATTATTATTATTATTATTATTATTATTATTATTCATATATTTCACTGTATCATGATCCTAGTTTTAATTGTAATCTAACGTAGTAACACATAAAATAGAGTATACGTTTACATACATGTTGTACACCCCTGAATGCTATACTAGGTAGAGCAATGTATTGACTGAGTTTACTGGGAACAAGCAGCCTATATTACACAATTTGGAAGACAGTTTTCTTAAATGTAGCGTGCCAACAGAACATCCCTTATTTCTCTTCCTCTCCTCCACCACAAGCTACACTCAAATCTTATTGACTGTATAGAAGCTAGAAACTCTAAAAGAGACTAACTGAATCCTATTTCACAATTTCTATATCATGTTTTACTTAATCCTCTCTCTCATAAGTTACTCGAATCACTTTAAGAGGCCTGTTGTGTGTGTGCATGTGTGTTAAGGTACGTACACATATGCGCGCTGCGAACACGAACGGCGCGCGCGCGGCGCGCGTTATGTTCGTCGAAATTATTAATTTCAACGAACCTCCTGCGATCCATAGGAAACCCACAAACCTTCAGTAGACATTTTGCAGAGCAGGTGTAACCAACGATGTCTATTCCCTTTCCGTTCTCCCGCTTGTCCTGCATTCTTTCCCAAAAATATGGACATTTTTTTTTAAATGCCGCGGGACGCGGGACAAATTGTTAAAAATCGGGACTGTCCCGCCAAAATCGGGACGTCTGGTCACGCTTATTACTTATTACATCTTATAACTTTATTTATACTTTTTCAAATATTATAGCATTAAAGGAATTAAAAAAATATATGATTTGTATATCCATCCATAGTAATTCTGCCCGAAGGCAGGTCCTTTACTGAAATCATAGCATTTTCATGCTATGCTTGCAGCTTTACTAGGGAATTGTGTAGGTGTGGTAGCTTCCCGTTGCTTTCCACACCGGTGAAGGATGATGAGATGATGATGATATGATAATGATAAGGATGATGATGATGGCCATATGATTTCGGGGACCGTTTGGGCCTTAAAGTTTTCCTGACATTTGTCTTACAGGTGAGGAAAAACCCCGATAAAAACCTCACCCAGAAAAACTGCCCCGACCGGGGATTGAACCCGGGCCCCGCTGCGTGACAAGGCAGCACGCTACCTCGAGACTACAGCGGTGGACATGATTTGTATATATATGTTTAAAATTATTAAGAATCTATCTCACCATAACATGACCTTAATTTTTAATAAAAATGTACATGATTATTATACTAGAGGTTGTACTTTATTGCACAAAGATACTAGTTTCTAAAAAAAAAAAGGTATAAAAGGGATTCGTTATGCATTAATCAACCATTAAAATAACTACTTACCTATTGAATAACAACATTTCACGAATGTTAAACATTTTTCTAATTGTATTAAAAAATATTTTTTCTCATTGCTTTCTTAGTTAATTTTGTTAATTTTATTATTATTAATATTATCTATCTATCTATCTTCGGGTTTTTACAGCTGCTGCCGTCTTCCCGTGCCAAACCTCCAAAGCCTACGGTCTTGGGCATCTTCGATGCTTAGCCCTCTAGCTTGCATTACTGTCTTCATGTTTTCCTTCCATGTTAACCTTGGTCTTCCTCTTTTCTTCTTTCTGTTAGGATGCCATTCATATAGTTGCTTCGGCCATCGCTCATCTTCCATTCTTAAAACATGTCCTAACCACTTTAATTCCTTTTCCTCAATTCTTTCAATTATGCTTTCTTCTGCTTCCATTTTGTTTCTAATTTCCTTATTTGTGACACGTTCTAATTTAGACTTTCTGGCACTTCTTCGTAAATAATCCATTTCTAGAGCTATTAGTCTATTCTTGTAGTACTTATTGATTGTCCATACCTCACTTCTTATTAATATTATCCTGTTTAAATATTGTATTTATATGTGTATATATATTGTGCATCTATAGTAGTTTGTATTACTTAAACTTATGCCTGAATTTGTTTTCTTGTTTTTATTGTTAATTGTTTTATGGCCATTATATTTTGTATATTGCCCCTTAACATGAGCAGTCTTGCTCTTTGGAGTCTTTGAAGAGATAAATAAATAATTAGCAATAAATGTGTTTATATATTGTATTGTTTTGTGATACTTCATACATAATATTATGAAATGAACGTCTTAAATAAATAATGTTTTCTAAATAATTCTAATTTATTTATACAATTACAGTACACACGAAAAAAAAACACATATCATTGAAAAAAAAAACAGGCATCTCCTTTCAATGATTTTTTAAAATGATCCTTATGTTGTGGATCCCACAATAATTTCTTGCTTCTATAAATGCCAACAAGTTTTAACACGTTTTCCTCTGACCACTCCATACTCAAATAATAGGTGCGCACCGAAAGCAACGAACCTCTCAGGTACCCGTCCAAATCTAAACAGCTAACCATCAAAGTGTTCGTGGAAAAAACCGACAATGAGTGGATCGTGGTGAGAGACGCGCGCGCCGTTCGCGCGCACCTTAAAACCCCGTCCAAATCTGACGAACATGGTGCGGCGCGCGCGCCGTTCGTGTTTGCGGCGCGCAGGTGTGTACGTACCTTTATAATGTCACCACTGCATTTTACGTGCTTCGGGTTCAGCGCTGGGCAGATAGATGACACTAAAGTAGACAACTTATACCCGGCGTGCGCTGTTACGCCTAAGCAAATGAAAATGAATGTGCGTTTATGTTTAGTTGAATAAGTAAAAGGAAAAATAATTATAAATTTATATTTTTTAGATATCCCGTGCTGATTACCCTGCGTGCCCGAGAATCAACTTATCCCGATCTTGTTGACATAAATGAGCTGAAATACGAAAATTAATGTGTTTTATGTTTAATTATTTTTAGATATCCCGTGCTGTTTACCCGGCGTTGTCCGAGAAATTACTCATCCCGATCTTCTTGACATAAATGAGCTGAAAGACGAAAATTAATGTACTACTTATGATTTGTAGAATAAGTAATATGAAAAATAATTATAAATGTATATCGTAATTATTTTAAGATACCCCGTGCTGATTACCGGTGTTGTCCGGGAATCTACTTATCTCGATCTTCTTGACATAAATGAGCTAAAAGACAAAATTCGTTATTGTGGGTTATCTATAAAAGAATACCCGTCATGTGCTTCGATGCTTGCACAGGAATTTACGTACTTGTCTCGATCTTCTTGGTATCAATGAAAGACAAAAATGGTTATTGTGAGTTATCCATAAGAGATAAACATATGCTGTTGCAGACTTCTTTTTAGAGCGTTTTGAGATATTCAATTCTGTGTACATTAATTTTGTGTATTTATTATAGTTTAGGCAGCGTCAGCCATTAAAGCGTCCAAAGAGCTACTTTTTTCATCTTTTTCCACTACAAAGGGCGATTTTTAAGGGTGTAGGAGTTGACTTTCACAACTTTCTTATAGCCTATGTTCATCCATGGAATCTCCTGAACATTTTGCAAAAAGCCCCATCACAATCGAATCAACGGTATGACCGTGCATAAAGTACGAACAAACATACAAACATTCATTTTTATATATTAGATTAGATTTTATAAATGGAAAAAAAATGGCGACCGTTAGAGCGATTGTACAATTTCCACACTCAGGTAAACTTTCATGTTGATACGATTTTCGGAGAATACCTTTATCATTTTTTTTTTATTTCAGTGGCATTTGCCAGACTCTTCCCGAAAAAAATAGGTTGTGCTCCTAGAGGGATTTTTAATGTTTCCCTCAAGAAAACTCCCACTGCTAATAACTCGACTTTATAAATTGACTGTTAGCGGTACATGTGAAATTTGTTTGAAAAAAAAATGTGTTAACTGATATACACACGCATTTTCAATCGTCATTTTTAGCGCCTGGTAAATAGATTCGACAAACATTTGAAAAAAAAAATATTTTTATTAACTCAATAATTACCCCCTTTGGAATTCATTAGGTATAGTAATTTTACTAAAATTGGAATATTAAATAAAACGTATTAAACCCATTCGCTTCAGATTTAAATCTCAATGGATTTCCAGAAACCAGATTTAAATCGCCGTAAATTATATTATCTATTTTCAGACATTTAAAACGAACAAAAGATAACGGTTCCCGAGATCACAACAAGGGTGGAGGCCAACTCATTCCTCTACTATCCATAAATGTTAACAAAATATTATTCTGCCAAGGGATGTAGAAAAATTGCAAAAAAAAGGCTATATAACGGGTAGAGTTAAGCGAGTGTACCTCGTCTTCTGAGGCAAATGGTTTAATATTGACTTCACATAATTATGGACATCTTTTAAACCTTTCAGACTTTTTTCTATATCCTGTTGAAGGAAGGTAAATTTTTACATTTCAGATAGGCCTAAATTGACCCTCTTGACCGCATTTTCGGTGTTTGATTAGGTTGTTTCACAAGTAATGGTGGTTTTTAGCGTGATGTTTTATGTTTGGTGAAATTTTTAAAGTACGATTCACTGGGAGTTTGTTCCAAACGGGCGTACAGTCGATGCGGATCTTCATTCTTTTCAATTGGAACGAGTTCAAGAATGTTTTGAGGATGGCGAGTTCCGACCAGACACTGTACTGCACGAACAACTATGACAACATTTCAGGAATTGTGATGAATAGAAGAGATACCTCACCCAGCACATAACCCTAATCTTGCTCCTTCAGATTACCATCTGTTTCGATCCATGGCCTATTTATTGAGTGAAATTTATTAAACATTGAAGTTGTGGAAGTGGCTGTCAAGGAACTCTTCGCATCGATAACCAGAGTCTGGAACTGACGCAGAATAATAAATCTCCCTAAAATATGACTGAAGACCGTAGAATCTGATGTTCCCTATTTCAAAGAATAATTTAATTTCTTGTCAGAAAAAAAAATCCAAATACATGTTTTCGATGTTTTTTATGAGAGAGTATCTTTATGAGATATTAAATATAAAATTGGTACCTAGTAAGTAAGTCATCCTCAGCTAAATTATTAACATTCATCAAGTAGTTCCAATACGGAGGCCTTTCAAAAACAATGTTTCATCTTCTGCATTTTAACTGGTACTGATGTTGTATAAGTTGTACTGGGTACCAGTTTAAATGCAGGAGATGAAACATTGTTTTTGAAAGGCCTCCATATTGGAACTACTTTTTAAGAATAAGAATAAGAATAAATTTTATTTACAAATAAATGTTATAGACAATATTGACACCCGAATGAGCAAGTGCTCGTGCTCGGGTGCAGTTCAGTTACATGAATAATACAAATAGAATATATACATTTAAAGTTGGGGCCAGTTTCATTTTTACATAAATTATGGCACATACAAATAAAAAATAATGTATTGGGAATAAGACTTATTCTAACAAGAGAATTAATGGAATGGAGAATGTTACACATAAAATAATATAAATCATATGATGTAATGGATTATAACCAATAATACAGAAGAAAGTAATTAGTTATATATTGATTTATAATAATATAAGCAAAAATAGATGTTTATATTTATTATTTTAAAATATTCAAATGATTAATTTTATTCACTTAGTTAATTAAAAATTATTAATTTAATTGCTTTTTAAAACTAGCTGTGTTTAGTTTACTTAGTTCTGGATTGGATCTAATTAATTCATTATATAATTTGGGTCCTAGATATCTACTATGGTTAGATCCAGAAGTTGTATAAAATTTTGGAACATGTAGCAAAGAAGTAGTATTTTGTCTGGTACTGTAAAAACTTCGATTGTGCTCTTTAAATTCGTATTTATTTTTATGAAAATAAGTAAGCAATGTATGCTTGAATATTTGTTTAATATTTGGCACGTCGAATTCTAAATAAATTAAATTTGTAGGTAATCTAAAGGTTTCTGCAAGCAGATTTTTATGATTCGTTTTTGTAGTAATGTTAAGGGAGAAAGAATAGAATTTGCGATTCCACCCCAACCTAATATTCCGTATTGGATTATCGATTGAACCAGAGCTAAGTAAACAGTTCGCAATACATACATTGGTAAATATAATCGAAGGATGATAAGTTTGTGAATAGTTTTACGTAGTTTGTTACACAGCAAGGAAACGTGTTTGTCGTATCTTAAATATTGGTCTATTATAATACCTAGATATTTCACTTGATGCAATAATTTAGTTGAGGACCACTGGCTTACCAGGTACCACTTTTATATTTAATATCTTATTTCATAACCTCAACGGTGCTGTAATATGCATTTTAAAAGTGTTCATTATCTATGTAGGCCTAATTAAAAATAATGACGGATTTTTTGTCTCTAAAGTAATTTGTCCACTATGAAAGACCAACACTAACACAGAAAAACATGGTGAGAGATTTCATCAAGACATAAGATATATGCAAACGAGGTACCAGCGTCGAAGGGATGTCACCAAGATTGCATAGTATCGTTGGTGTTAGGTAAGAGAAAATCCTCGGTAGGAGCACCAACACCAATCAAATCAACCATGATTTGTTGCTACGTGGAGGAGAAAAGAGGTCTTAAGATACATTCACAATTTCTTTATTTATTTTAAACTGTTATAACTGGACAACTGAATTTATATTGATATTATATTATATATAGTTTTTACAGTAAATTTTTGGACCAAAGAGAGATGAAGGGACAGGTGAATGGAGAAGACTACATAACAATGAACTACATGGTCTTTATAGGAAGCCAGATATAATAAGAACAGTTAAGTCTCGTAGACTGCGATGGGCAGGACATATTGGCACGTATGGGGAATGAAAGACTTGCATGGAAGCTTCTTGTAGGAAAGCCAGAGGGAAAACGCCCAGTTGGTAGACCAAGAATGAGGTGGGAGAATAACATTAACTATGATTTGAGGGAAGTAGATTATACAGGGAATGATTGGAAAGCATTAGCTGATGATAGGGATGTATAGAGAGCTTATGTCCGTGCGGCCATGAACCTACGGGTTCGATAGTGCCAGTGAGTAAGTAAGTAAGTACAGTTTTTACAGTAATTTAAAGATTATGGCTTTTACATATAGGCCTATTGCAAAAATATAATAAATATTTCATTTAAACAAAGCAAAAAATCTTGACGTGATATGAAAAAAAATAGTTAACATATTTGAATTCAGTGCACCAAAATTAGGTTTAGTGACCAGTTAAATTCGTGCTGCAGAAAAAAAATTGCCTGATAATTAAAATTAATATTCATTTTTTATATTTACACATTTACTTTCTGTATATTCTTTTATTTATTTTTTCTATGTTCTATTTCAAGTGCTTTGAATTTATAATGAACGAAGCGAAAAATATAAAATATGTCACTAAAACCTTATTGACTTTGAGAGTAGAAATTCAAATATAATCAAATCAAAATTAAACTATTTTATCATTATAATACTAGAATTGAGGGGTATTAAAAAAACAGAGAATCCAAAGAATGTTTTTACTGAGATAATTAAGATTAAAGTCTGATGTGTGCCATAAACTAATTTTGGATTTTCTTTACAACCAGTCAAAAAGGAATTAATTTTTTTATACAAACAATAAAAATTTCAAAACTTAATGAAGAGATCAATAATCCAGAAAATTAAGTTTTGAAAAATATGTGAGTTAGGGTTTTCGCCCATGCCTGTCAATTCTTCAACATAGAGCTTGAGTTAAAAGAGAACGTTTTTAGTTCATATTATAAATTAGAACTGCCTTTTTTAATCATAACCTCCCTTTGATTACACAATGCATAATATCATAGTTAAGTTATATACAGTAGTACAATAAATATTTGAAAATTTGTAAATTTTATTATAGCTTGGCAGCATATAAAATGCTAATTTTAGGCTAAGTTCCAGTTGTACTGTAAACAAACTTACATAAGATATTACTCCGTGACTCCGTCTATTGGGGGAACCATGGTACTAATTTTAATCGCCATAAGACTGAATTGTGTACGATAGAAACAATGTTCTTAGGCAAATAAGACTGAATACAACATAAGATGGTACCGATAATTTGGGAATCCCACCATTTCTTATTTATTTATGACAAAAAAATTATATACGGGCCTATGTAAATAGAACGTTTATGCTTTATCTATTATGTTAATAGATAACCTTTATTTACTGGTTCAGTTTCATTATGGGTATAAATTGTTACAAGCTAGCGTATAAATTCTCTTATTATTTTCACCATATCCTCAATGGATAATGTGAGATATTATCCTCTAAACTGTTTGAAATTACTGAAAATATGTTTTTTTCTCTTCGCTTTTCAAATGCTTTGCTTTTCAATATTAAACAAATTCTACATAAATTTTGTCATTCTAAAAAGTTGAAATACCATCGCATTCTGCATTGTGCTTGCACAAGAATAAAACAATACTCATTTAATGTATTTAAATTGTAATTATATATTTTAAGATTCTCCCACATAACCTATATAGACATGTGCTAGATAATATATATTTTTATTCATTTTATTTCCTCTATTTCAAGGGAGAACGCACTACATTATCTTACTTGCTTAAAAGGTAAAACCATTATTCAACCAATGAAAATGCAGTGATATATCTGGTTTGTTTACATTACAACTGGAACTTGGCTGAGAAGATGTATAATTCATTCTTATACCCGCGGTCGTTTTCCTTGTATCTTGAGATTGGACAGTATTTGTGGTAGTCTTTCCTTTTCCATTCATTTTAAATGTACAAACCATTTTAGTCTATTTCTTCTATGCCTGTTAATTTTTACACATTTAATATCTCCCTGATTTTACGGTTCCTTATTCTCCCTCTCCTTGTTTTATGTACCATTCCACGTAAGAAGAAAATGAAAATTTTAAGTGAAATTAATCTAATTAAACCAAGTTATTTATAAATTTTCGATCTCAGGGCCAGATGGTGTACAATTTATAATCACTAGATTATACCAGATTCTTGCATTAAATTAAAATTTCATCCACAGTATATATGTTGAGAAGCCATGTTGTACTGTCAGTTGGATGGGATGTTAAGTCTGGCAGCACCTTGGTGCCTTTTGACAGGAGTCACAATTCAAGTCATGGATCCATTATACATTTTATAAACTAATAAACACTATGAGGAGAATAAAGTTGTGTCCTGACACCAGGTTCATCTCCCTTGTCTTCATTATCGTACCTTGTACACATGCATTGTTATACAAACATACAAACATATTATCAGTGTATAAGAGAAAAACTTGCATTTAGATTGCAGTGCTCAGATAGCTCAGTTTGTACAGCATTGGTATAGAAAGGATAAAGATTCTGGGTTCAGTCTGAGCGAATATTTTTCTCTTCAAATACTAAACATATATTCATCTTACGCGCATCTCTGTATACAATTCAAGAATACATGAACTACATAAAGTGGTGTGCAAAGTAGTACGTAATTTGAAAATAGACCACATTAACACCATCTGTCCACTTAGTACACAACCCAATGCTCAAAAAGTGCAGTGGTTGCCATTAGAACACACATTAATAATAATAATAATAATAATAATAATAATAATAATAATAATAATAATAATAATAATCTATCTCTATCTATCTTCGGGTTTTTACAGCTGCTGCCGTCTTCCCGTGCCAAACCTCCAAAGCCTACGGTCTTGTGCATCTTCGATGCTTAGCCCTCTAGCTTCCATTACTGTCTTCATGTTTTCCTTCCATGTTAACCTTGGTCTTCCTCTTTTCTATAATAATAATAATTATAATAATAATAGTGATAATAATCTATTTTCTATTTTCGGATTTTTACAGCTGCTGCTGTCTTCCCGTGCCAAACCTCCAAAGCCTACGATTTTGGGCATCTTCAATGCTTAGTCCTCTTGCTTGCATTACTATCTTCATGTTTTCCTTCTATGTTAAATTTAGTCTTCCTCTTTTCTTTCTAGTCGGACGCCATTGATATAGTTGCTTCGGCCATCACTCATCTTCTATTCTTAAACATGTCGAAAACCACATTAATTCCTTCTCATCAATTCTTTCAATTATGCTTTCTTCTACTTCCATTGTGTTTCTAATTTCCTATTTGTGACATGTTCTAGTTTTGACTTTCTGGCACCTCTGCGTAAATAATCCATTTCTAGAGCTATTAGTCTATTCTTGTAGTACTTACTGAATGTCCATATTTCACTTCCATACATTGCAACAGATTCCACCTATGTTTGCCGATATATTTTTTGTGTGTTTCCAAATATGCTTATCCCACCTTATGGAATTTAACGATGATATTATTTTGCTACTCAGTTCAAGTCTTATTTTATGTTCTCTGTGTCAATAGCTTCAATATAATCCATAATTATTCCCAAATATTTAGTTTGTTTCACTTGCTTTACTTGGATTCCTTCTTACAATATTAAAATAATAACAATATTAATAATAATAATAATAATGATAAGAATAATGATGATGATGATGATAATAATAATAATAATAATAATAGATGAGAGAATTTAATTTTGTGAATGTTCTAATGGTCTTAACCAAACTTTCCATACAAAAATACATGACTACTTCATTATTGGAAGTTAAAGGACTTTAAAAAATGCCTCATGATGCTGGGTGGACACCGGTCTCATACTGGTCGAAATTTCATAAAAAATCTCTTCTCCAATGGAGACTCGAACAAGCAAAGTCCTGTAGCTCTTTTCTTAACCACTCGGCTACGGCAGTCTATATGTATACCATATTAAATTTTCAGTAATTTTAATAATTTCTTAGATTACTAGCAGTTTTTTTGTTCTGCTTCTATAGACTTTAAGTCAAGGGCAGCTATTGAGAGAGGCTGAGGGGAGTCGCTGCTCCTAGCATTCATATTAACTCAATTTATTTAAGAACCATATTTTTATTTTTTTTATTTCTAGTAGTTTGTTTAAAATTGGAACAATTTGTTGTTACTAATTTTGCATCATGATACTTTATTTTGGGATTTAATACAACAATGTGATGCTTACAGATGTGTAGTGGTTTTATACACTGCGTAAGAACTCGGCTTTACCACTGAAAAATGGTCTTAGCCTTAATAAACTAATAAAAACTAACAAAAATAAAGAAATTAAACAAAATTTAGAAATTTATCAGATAAAATGTGGGGATATGAAAAAATGTACAAAAAGATATCTGATTATTAGAATGAAGGAAAACCTTACAAATGTAAACAAATAAGTAGAAAAATCTGCAGTAGCTCTTCATGCTTGGTCAGAAATGCACCGAATTGAAGTAAAGGCAGCTTAATAAAACAGACGAATTTAAAGAACTCGCAGTCTGGGAGATCTATATCCAGAAATACAAGGACTAAATTAGGAATTTTGAAATTCGCGAGAAAAGTATTTAATTTTGAAGTTCATCGGTCAATCAATATCCGGAAGTGAAATGGGCCTGTAGGATTAGCCAAGCATGAAGTAAACAAGTCAGATGCCAGTAAACAATGAAGGCAAGACCCTTTGAAACAGTCCAGAATATATAAAAGTATGAGATTAGTTGTAAAATGTGATTAATTTAAATAAAACAACACACATTAAAAATTCACAACTGAAAATTTAATATTCAATGTTAACTCACATTAACAGCTTAGAACAATAAATTTCATAGATCATTTTATGACGAAAATATGGAATATCTTTTTGACTAAAAGTTAAGTCTGCATTGCGGCAGATGAATTCTGCATACATGCATGAAAACACCCCACAGTCACTACCATTCATCTGCCGAGGTAAATTCTTGGCATTTTCTGTTTTCCAAACGTGTGCAGATTCTTTCTTAGCCACACTTTCATCCGTCATATATTTCACTAAAATTTCCAGGCACTTGTCATTGGGTGCTCCCAAGCTGTCATAATACTTTAAAGTTTTATTTCTCACGTCAGCAACTGCTACACACCAATGAGCTCCCATATGAATAGGGAAAATTATCAAGTCATTAGAAAAAATGTTGGTACTTTTGGTCCATCTTTTCACAGCAGCATGACCACCAGCCGAAACTTTTGGATAGAAGAATGTGTTAAATGCATAGACAGATGGATAATTATTTAATTTGCCTCTTTGTTGAAGAAGCTCAAAATAAAAATTTATTATTTGATCATTTAACCAGTTAAGGCCAGCTAATGTCTGCATATCTTGCCGTTTTATACATAACCCAAAATTAGTAACTAGAGTTTCATTTTGAGGAGTAGGTTTCAATGCAAAGTCAAAAATTTTATTAATATCTTCAGTCAGTTTAGGGTACTTTTCTTTATCATTAGAAATAACCTGTATTTCTTCACACTTCAAATTCTGCTTTTTATTTTTATGTTGCTGTGTTTTGAACAAAGATTCATTTCCACAAGGATGTTTTACTTCTTCATTTAATGTATCATTATAATTTGAAATGGGTTTCATGTTCTTTATTTTGTATCCATCTTCTGAATTAATAATTCTAGAATTTGCAGTTTTTACTCCTTCAGATGAATTCAAATTATAATGCATCATATCTGTTTCATTAAATTTCTTCTTTTTGTTCATTGGTGATTGTGGTAGCTTTCCTGGATATGAAGGTTTTCCTAATAATTGAATATCTTGCTGTTTCATAGATATCCCAAAATTCTTAACTAGAGTTTCACTTTGAGGAGTAGGTTTCAATGCAGAGTAGATATTTTTTTTAATATCTTCAGTCAGTTTAGGCACTGTTCTTTATCATTAGAGATAACCTGTTTTTCTTCACACTTCAAATCCTCTTCTTTCTTTTTAAATTGCTCCGTTTTGAACTTAACTTCTTTTCCACAAGAAGATTTTACTTCTTTATTTAATGTATAGTTAAAATTTGAAATGAGTTTCATGCCATTTACTTTGTATTCATCTTTGGAATTATTAATTCCAGAATATACTGTTTTTATTCCTTGAGATGAATTCAAGTTGTAATGCATCAAATCGGGTTCATGAAATCTCCTCTTTTTGTTCATTGGTGATTGTGGTAGCTTACCAGGATATGAATGTTTTCCTATTGTTTGCATATGTTTGCAATGTCCCTTTTCAATTGAAGTAACCTGTACTTCTTCACATTTGAAATCCTCTTTTTTGTTTTTAAATTGCTCTGTTTTCAACTTAGAATCTTTTCCACAAGAATATTTTACGTCCTTATTTAAGTTATTAAAATTTGAAATGGGGTTCATGCTATTTATTTTGTATTCATCTTCTGAATTGTTAATTATAGAATTTGCAGTTTTTATTCCTTGAGATGAATTCAAGTTATAATACATCAAATCTGGTTCATGAACTTTGTTCATTGGTGAATGTGGTAGCTTTCCTGGATATGAAGGTTTTCCTGTTTGGCCGTTCATGATAATTTTTTCTTTTTCATTAATAATACCAGTTTTAAGATTAAAATTGGTTCCTGATACAACATTAATCTTTTTCTTAGTATATTGATCATTCGTTGAGCTTGGTATTTTTCTAGAATAATCCAATAGTTCCTCAGGCCAAAAACGTTTACAATATACATATTTGTTTGTTTCTAAGGAATTTTCTCTGCTGTTTCCAGTTTGAGATATTTCATTAGAAGGGATTAGATAGAATGAATCATTGGAATTTATTTTTATGTTATTTGTTTGAATCACAACCAAATTATCGAAGTTTTCTCTTTTTGGGTAAGGTTCAACTATCTTAGTTCGATCATCTTCATCTATGTTATCAATAGTTACAGATGTCGACGAAGAGTAATTTGACACTCCTGATACTTTATGCATTGTTCTTCTTCCTGAGTTACAATCATCAAATATAGCATTTGTTGTACATACCTGATTAGAACACATGACTTTTATTTGTTTACTTGCTGGTAAAGCAAAGTCATCATCTTTATTATATTCCATAGGCCTCTTTTGCCCTCTTTTGAAATTAGGTAATTTCACCAATACCGGTATATTACTGTCTGTATTATGATCTTGAACTACAGCACTTCCTCTATATCCTTGAATACAGTAGTCATTACTTGGCATTAGTTCACTTTGATTAATAGAGTCTTCGGTACTAATACTGTCTTCTCTGGGTCTTTCATTCCCACATACATATATCAATCCAAAATTGGAAAGAAACGGTGAAAATGGATTCCACATTCTTTACACTTAATTCACCTTTCAATTATAATTAAATCGCTTATTAAACGCACTTAAACTCATTTGCTCATGTATTTAATATGCTCTTTACAATTGCAAAATAGTATCTATGGAAACATGTTATTATTAAATAAAGAAAATTGGAAAACATTGTTAAATGTGGTTCTATATTAGGCTTACTTATATTGTTTGAATTATAGTGAGGGGTTGAGGTGGGATGGGATGCAGCAGGATGGCATACTGTTCTTTTTTCAAATAACTTGAAACCCTAATCTTACCTCTGAAATAGAGAGAGACCATTCCATAATTGTTGTAGGCATGATTTTGATGTCAAAACACTTAAAAATGTTTCTAATGGTCAAACAAAATTGTGATCAGGTAATTTATTATTGAAATTCCATTATAAGATTATATATATATATATATATATATATATATATATATATGATATGAAAAAAAAAACATAATACCTGAACTTGGATTTGAACATGATACCTCTAACTCTATATATTAGAAAAAAATATCTATTTGCTTTCAAGCTCTCAGTGCATACATTAATTTTCATTTCCTTATATACAAATCTCTATCATAGGAGGCAGCAGGATATTGCTCGCAGTGCCAATATATATATATATATATATTTATTTTTATTTATTTTAACATCCATTAGAGCATCATAGATGCTTTAGGACGTGTCCAGATTACAGATTATATAGACACTAGTGTCCAAAAGTTAAGTATATTTCTATGTTTTGTTATGATGTAGAAGGAAAATCAGTCTCGTAGACTGCGATGGGCAGGACATGTTGCGCGTATGGGGAATGAAAGACGTGCATGGAGGCTTCTTGTAGGAAAGCCAGAGGTGAAACCCTCAGTTGGTAGACCCGGAATGAGGTGGGAGAATAGCATTAAATATGATTTGAGGGAAGTAAATTACACGGGAAATGATACGAAAGCATTAGCTCAGGATAAGGATGTATGGATAGCTTTATGTCCGCGCGGCCATGAACCTGCGGGTTCGATAGTGCCAGTGAGTAAGTAAGTAAGTATTGATAGATTAGAAAAACCTCACTACCAACGTCCGCTCCACATCCCGCCTCATCTCACTCCGCCCTTTAATAACTCAGTCGGTAGCAAGCTTAACACTGAATGTTGTAATCCCGCGTTCAAATCTCTATTATTGGTTTTTTTGAGGGAGTCCGGTGTTTCAGGGTCCCCTTTTGAGGGTAATACAGTAATGAACCTAGGATGATTATATGAATCCTAGTGCATAGTTTAAAAGGATAAATTGACATGTCATCTTTTATCCTTTTAAACTATGCTCTAGGATTCATATAATCATCCTAGTTTCATTACTGTATTACCCTCAAAAGGGGACCCTGAAACACCGGACTCCCTCAAAAAACCAATAATATAGATTTGAACCCGGGATTACAACATTCAGTGTTAAGCTTGCTACCGACTGAGTTATTAAAGAGGGGAGTGAGATGAGGCGAGATGTGGAGCGGACGACAGGTAGTGATGATTTTTCTAATCTATCAATACTTACTTATTTACTCACTGGTACTATTGAACCCGCAGGTTCACGGCCGCGCGAACATAAGCTCTCCATACATCCCTATCCTGAGCTAATGCTTTCGAATAATTTTCCGTGCAATCTACTTCTCTCAAATCATAGTTGATGTTATTCTCCCACCTCATTCTTGGTCTACCAACTGGGCGTTTTCCCTCTGGCTTTCCTACAAGAAGCCTCCATGCACGTCTTTCATTCCCCATACGTGCAACTGCCCATCGCAGTCTACGAGACTTAACTGTTCTTATAATATCTGGTTTCCTATAAAGACCATGTAGTTCATTGTTATGTAGTCTTCTCCATTCACCTGTCTTTTATCTCTCTTTGGTTCAAAAATTCTCCTACGTACTTTATTCTCAAATACTCGTAATCTCCTTTCCTCCCTTAAAGTAAGAGTCCATGTTTCGCACCCATATAATATAACTGGTAGAATAATAGTTTTATACATTTTTAGTTTAACGTTTTTTGAAAGGAATTGGGACATAAAAAGTCTCTGCAATGCATAATAGCACGCATTTCCAGAATTGAGCCTATGTTTAATATTGTTGTGCATCTCATTCCAATTTGTGATTATTGTTCCTGGGTATTTGAATTCAGCCACTTCCTCAAAATTTCCCTCATTTGCCATTAGCTGTCCATTTCCATTATATAATGTATTTCTACGTGTGACCATATATTTAGTTTTATTGATATTTACTTCCTGTCCTAATTTCTTAGTGTTACTCAAGAGTGTGTGCGTGTTGTTCTTGAGTATGTCCTCGCTATCGGTCAATAATACTACATCATCAGCATAAACTAACAGCTTATTAATACCATTGAGTTGTAAGCCTTCCTCATCCTCCAAAGATTTAATGGCATGCTCTAGTACAAAATTAAATAGTAGAGGAGATAGTGCATCTCCTTGCTTCAACCCATTCTGGATTTCAAAAGTTTCCGAAAACTTTGCCTACACTCACCCTACTCTTTGTGTCATTTACACACATTCGCATAAGTCTAACTTTTTAGAAATTCCGAACTCCAGCAGGATACTATCATTACATTAATTAATTGTATTACTTCCCTATAGTTTAAATGAGAAATTTGACTCAGGATTTTAGTGATTGGCTGTTTAAAACGGGAGATAATTTTTTGGACACGGTCTTTGTACATCACATGCTTCTCTGGAAGATATTTCAAGGTAGGTTTAGGCATGAAATGTTTATAGTTCCCATATAAAATATGTAGGAAGTCTCACCTGTGAATTTAATATCTCCAGAACATTGTTATTTAATAACTGAATGCTTTCGTACTGAACTTGGAGACGATAAAACATACAGCATCTCGTGTTTCAACTTTATGCCTCTATGTCCTTAATTTCAATAATAATCCAAGCATTTTTCTAATATAATAGTGCTGTCGATACTAATAAAATTCATGGTAAGATTCAGTTGGGGTAATAAATCACAATAATAAAATATACGAATAAAACTATAAAATAGTCACCTTGTACCGTTGGGGTAATAAGTCACAATAATAAAATATACGAATAAAAACTATATAATAGTCACCTTGTAGGTCCGTCCCCTCAACCTAAAATGTTTTAACACTCTGTAAGCCTTTCGGGACTAGTCGCGTCATCAGCAGATCGACGTAGGTCTGTATTTGTTGACCCTAGCTGAAGCACTGACTTAGTTGTGATTATTTTGTATAGAGGATTGTGTGAACTGGCTATGTTCTCATTCAAAATCCGGTTGTTATCGATTTCTCTTAGAATTGCAATTTCCTCCTGTATGTACACATAACATCGATAACGCCCTCACAATATGTATTACATAGAGAAAACATACCAACGAGGATAAATATACTGGAGGAAATTGCAATTCTAAGAGAAATCGGTAACAACCTGATTTTGAATGAGAACATACCCAGTACACACAATCCTCTATACAAAATAATCATAACTAAGTAAGTGCTTCAACGAGGGTCAACAAATACAGAACTACTTCGTTCTGCTGATGATGGTTCTGTTCCGAAAGAACTACAGAGTGTTAAAACATTTAAAGTTGAGGAGACGGACCTATAAGGTGAGACTATTATATAGTTTTTATTCGTATATTTTTCTAATATAATAGTGTTTTTATTAAAATAGTATATACCGGTACGTTGCAATAAAATACAAAAGCCGGTTTAAGCAAACACTGAAATCTATATTCTCTTATCTTGTAGTCAACAGTTTCATTTCAGTTTTAATTTTTATTTCCGCTTGAAATGGGTCGAGACTCAGTTTAAATAATCCCACGAGAGTGCTTTAAATTAATCCCCGTAGTCGAGTTCTTTCTGGAAGCGAAATAGTCTTCGTCCTAAACGGTTATAACCACCTATTTCAAAATGTTATTGTCCATATTCTTTATATACTTATTAAGTGGGCCCTAATCGTAATTATAGCAGTATATACTGCGAATATAAAAGTATTAATGTCCTTCAAGTGAAGTGTATAGTTTAATGTCAATAATTAGTTAATGCTACGTAAATACCGACATGGATTCACAGTTGTTACACTGCGTATTTTGTTATCATCCTTTACAGGTTACTAGGTATTTCATTTAATAACGTCTTACGACCTTTAAGTTCGCGATACAAAATTGGACGTGAAAGTGTCCATAATCGTTGCTCATTGAAGTAGTATTTCTGTCTTGAGATTACGTACTGTAAATCCACACAATGGTCCTACGCCTTTACTCCCCTTTACAAAGGAATCTATACTCAAGATTTACGCTTTTCAAAAATATCCATCGACACACAAACACTTTTCTGAACGCTAATCACATTTTGCAACAGTTACTCGTCTTTTTTATACTTTTTTATTCTAGTAATAAATAATATTTGAGCTTCAGTCCACTTATATTTTCTATTCTGTAGTATATTACAGACCTGGCGTGTAGATACTCAGTGTGAGTGTGTCTCCCTTTGTGTACAAATTTCGATCCCTTACTTGCTCACATAAAGGCATGAAGTCTTATCAAGTAAAGTAGGCCTATAACGAATTTTATGGCACAGTTTATTTCTACTACAGGGTACACATTTTCAAAGAAACAGCACAGAACTGATTTGTACTTTTTCTTATATTGGTCAGTGCGGCTATGTTTATGTGCTAACCAGTGGCCTGAGAGAATGTAATCGCGCATCCTTGATATAAAAATTATATATCAAGAAAATTAGCTTGATTTACATATCACCTGCTTAGAATCAGGTTGTTTTACGTATATATATATATATATATATATATATATATATCTTTTTAATTTTCAGAGGAGCGCAATTATGTTTTGGATACAACGCAATTCATAATAATAGCACAGTTTTCAGGAAAGGAGTTTAGCACTCTCAGACAATCTTCTTCTTCTTAAACTTAATTTGTAGGATTTTCATCCTGTTTATTTCCAAAATCACTCCTCGGAGGAAGACGTACTGGATGTGCATTCACTGTCTAGCCATCTCTTGGCAGGTCTTCCTCTTGTTCTTCTCCCGTCCATAGGTCTATTTTCTTTAGCTCTTTTTGCAAGCCGGTTTTCTTCCATTCATTCTATATGACCCTTCCAATATTTTCGTCTATCTGTAATAAATTTGGTTATGTCTTGAATATGCCATTTGTCCCTAATTTCTGTGTTGTGTATTTTATCAAATAATGTTTTCCCCTGAAAAGTTCTTAAAATTTTCATATCACATGTGCTTATTATTTGTTTAGTTTTTGTTGCATGAGCCCTAGTTTCTGCTCCATATACGTTAACTGGTCGAATAAGACAATAAAATGTATAATTTTATGCGTGAATCTGATACAGAAAAGGAGTTACAATATCATGAAGAAGGCGAAAAGTTATGTTAATGTTTTTCAGTATTTTTTTATTATATCTTTGTTTACCTCCTTAGACAAGTAATGAAACTTACCTCCCGTTATCTATAGAAACCAAAACATATTATATTTTTCTCTCCTTATCTTAGTTTAACTTTTCTTACTTTATAGATACTTTATATGATCGACACTACCTGGGCTCAAAACACTTCAGGGCGGTAAAATATACTTATTTTCCTATAATTAATGTATTAACATTCATGAGCCTACTACAATGGATATGGGAAAATTATATATATGTATATTACAATGCGAGGTTGGGAAGTGGTTTTTACGTAAGTGAGGACATTACTAAAAGCCGAGAGAGGGCGAGGTTTTTAATTTCCGAGATTCTGTAAAACACTTCACAAACATGTATTGTACATTATTTTTTTGCACGATGGTGTTTTAAAAATAATGAATAATAGTGTTTTAAAAATAATAAATAATAGTAAAATAACGCCTTTGTTGGAAATACATGCGTTCATTATGATACTATGAACAACTGACTGACGTTAACAGTCTAGCTAATGTATATACGGTAAATGCCGAAAATCATACTTGAGACTACAGCAAGACGAGAAAGATATCAGGAATAAAAGGGCGGCAACTACGAATTTGTTTTATATTGTTTCAAATAAAGTTAAGTTCATTTAAAATGCAGTGATTTGTTTCGTATAATGTATATTAACACTACGTTTTGTATATATATATATATATATATATATATGTTATAATTAAATTTTTGACATTGAGCAATGCAAGCTTAATATGACATGATAAGAAAAATAAATACCTGGACGGGATTCGAACCCGGAACTCTGTGTCGATACCCCAGCATGTTATCCATTACACCACCAGGCGAATCCAATTCAAACGCTTATCTTTCTTATATATTCTCCATTATTACTAGATGTCGCGAGAACTCTGTCTTCACTGTCACCTAGTAGCTGACTATAACAAGTAAGCAAATTAAAAAAATTTGTTTTTACTTATTCTCTTTAATTTGCTTACTTGTTATAGTCAGCTACTAGGTGGCAGTGAAGACCGAGTTCTCGCGACATCTAGTAATAATGGAGAATATAATATGTGTATATATATATATATAAATTTGCTTAACTGTTATGTTAGCCGCGAGATGGCAGTTGGAATAAATTTCCGCTACCTCTTGTGTGAATTGAGAATACTACATGTATAAGAAAATTGTATGCTTGTATTGGAATTCTTGGGTAGCTCAGTTGGTTAGAGCGCTAAAGGTACAGACTTTAGAGACTCGAGTTCAAATCCCGACTCAAGCATTCTTTTTTCTTTTCATATCATATATATATATATATATATACATAAGAAAAGTGTTTGAATTGGATTCGCCTGGTGGTGTAATGGATAACACGCTGGGGTACCGACCCAGAGTTCCGGGTTCGAATTCCGTCCAGGCATTTATTTTTCTTATCGTGTCATATATATATATATATATATATATATATATATATATATATACGTAGTATACATAAAGGGTAGTGGTTTTAATTTCTGCCCTAGATAGGTAATTTGTAATATTATAGTATAGTTATGTAGTTATTTATAGGTTGGCAACCCCAAAATTCAGGAAATTGAACTTTCAATCATGGTCGCCATTCCTGTAAGTACAACAGAACGCACTATCGTGAAAAAAGAAGTTAATAATAGCATTTTGTTTTATGTGATTGAGATTGAAAGGGAGTCACTAATTAATGAGTTAAGGACTGTATGGAACTTTTTTGACTTTCCAAAAAAAAAAACAAATTTGGCTAATAAATCCAGGTTATCTATGTGCTTAGTAACAAAGTAATATTTGTCAAAGAAATTTAGTGCTTTACATCCTCGAGTATTTTAGCACACTATGGCGTGCTACTTCCTTGGTACTGAATACTTCATGTGCACTATATCTTGTCGCGTGTTCAAACCCTGTACTGAATACTTTACAACATTTACACAAGACAAATTCCCCCTTTGTATTGTATTTATATATACAGTCATAACGACTTACTAATTCAAAAGCTTTTACATTATTTGGAAGAAGAAAGTACTTCCGATTCATAATAATAGTTTGTAAGCAACTGTTATATAATATTCCTGGAAAATATTTTTTCCTTACTGTGGGTGTCCATGCGTTTTCGATTATGTACGGCTACACGCTTCCCTGCTAAAAATATTCTTCCGTTACAATTTACGGCGACGACACGTGGTCGCTTATTTTAAGAGAGGACTTTAGATTACGAGTATCTGAGGATTTAGTGCTAAGGAAAACCAGGAAAATAAAAAAAAAGTGATTTTTTTTAAATATCTTGGATCAATAATTACAAGTTTAGGTACATGTGAAAGAGATGTACAAACTAAAATTGCAATGACAAAAAATGCAACTAAGATATTACATGGAATAATTTGGAACAGAAATATTACACAAAGGAAACTAAAATGAAAATTTATAAGAGCATAATATAGAATGTTTTCTCATATGGAAGTGAAACTTGGTCTTTGACGGAATTACAAAAGAATGACATCAAAACAGTTGAATTTGATTAACTTAGAAGAAGCCTTCAAAACTGAAGATAGGATAAAATTAGAAATGAATTCCTTTGGAGAGAAATGAATGTCACCACATCTGTTGTTAAGAGGATTGAAAATCAAACTCTTAAATGGTACGGCCATGTACAGAGAAGGACATGTGGCAGGAATGGGGAATGAAAGATGTGTATGGAAGCTTGTTGTAGGAAAACCAGAGGTAAAACGCCCAGTTGGTGGACCAAGAATGACGTGGGAGAATGAGGGAAGTAGATTATACAGGGGATGATTGGAAAACATTAGCTCAGGATAGGGATGTATGGAGAGCTTATGTCCGCGCGGCCATGAACCTACGGGTTCGATAGTGTCAGTGAGTTAATTAGTTAGTTAGTTAGTTGGTCACCCCTGGAAGAAGTAAACGTGGCAGACCAAGATGAAAATGGAAAACTTATGTCAGAACTATAATGGATGATAGGAATTTGGAAGAAGGAGATTGGATGATAGAAATAAATGGAAACTGAAGACGGCAAACCTATAAGTGGGGGAAAGCCGAAAAAGAAGAAGAAGCGCTTAGGATTTTTTTTTTTTGCAGAAAAGAGATACGAACCCGCAGATAACTATATAAAAAATGCTGCATGAAGTTTATGGGAAACCAGATGTAATAATTATTACATGCTAACTGTCACCCATAAACTGGCTGGATGATTGTTCATCTCTATGATTAACACGTGTGGATGTGCGACCAGCACCAGATTGTTAAAGCAAAGGAACTTCCAGCTGTCTAGAATCATGAACAGAGAGTGAGGGAGAGAGGGCGGGAGAGATAGATAGAGAGAGTGTTTCGTAGGTTGCAATGGTCAAGACCAGTAGCACGAATATTGAATGAAGAAGGGGCACGGTAGTCAGAGGGGAAAGAGCTAAGTAGATATGCTAAGAATAAGAGGTGATTAACAATGACTATGATTTCAGAGAGGGTGAATTATACGGGAATGATTTGAAAATATTATGACTCGCCCAAATTAAATCTGCACTCGGAAAATAAACTAGGAATACGTTATCGATTATCTTTCTTCTCTTACTATTTTGACACTTCTTGTCCCAGAATTGTGTTATTAGAATGTGAGCAGAATGCTGGCAAATACTGTGCGTTTTAAATGATCTATCAGCTACAGTAGTTGTTGACCAAATGAATAATCCGGCAACCATGTTACTACTGGGAAATAAGCTGTCCTGCCATTGCTTTCCCCATTATATGTTGCGAATTTCTGTCCGTTGTGTTGTGAGGCTGGTAATAGAGAGACGACAAACACTGTGATTTTAAATGAACCGAAACCTTGGTTTAGTTGACTATATGACTAATTTGACAACCATGTAATATTATGTAGATAATAAATGTATGTAGATAATAATATATTAATTAGCACGGGTCATAAAACACAAAACAATAAAACAGCGACAATAAACTGTGGAGTAAAACAAGGATGCCCACTTTCGCCATCACTTTTTAATATCCATCCACCCGTAGTAATTCTGCCCGAGGGCAGGTCTTTCACTGCAATCATAGCATTTTCATGCTATGCTTTGCAGCTTTACTAGGGAATTGTAGGTGTGGTAGCTTCCCGTTGCTTTCCACACCGGTGAAGGATGATGATGAGATGATAATGATAAGGATGATGATGATGATGGCCATATGATTTCGGGGACCGTTTGGGCCTTGAAGTTTTCCTGACATTTGTCTTACAGGCGAGGAAAAACCCCGATAAAAACCTCACCCAGAAAAACTGTTCCGACCGGGGATCGAACCCGGGCCCGCTGCGTGACAAGGCAGCACGCTACCTCGAGACCACAGCTGTGGACACTTATATATATATATATATCCATCCATAGTAATTCTGCCCGAGGGCAGGTCTTTCACTGCAATCATAGCATTTTCATGCTATGATTTGCAACTTTACTAGGGAATTATAGGTGTGGTAGCTTCCCGTTGCTTTCCACACCGGTGAAGGATGATGATAACAATGATAAGGATGATGAGGACGGCCGGATGATTTTCGGGGACCGTTGTGCCCTAAGCTTCCTGACATTTGTTTTACAGGTGAGGAAAAACCCCGAAAAAAACCTCACCCAGGAGCCTGTCCCGACGTCATACAGAATTGGAAAATTATTTTAATTGAACATTTTAAAATTGACAATATTTTATGGTACTTTACTTTTTGCAGACGATCAGGTTGTGATATCTGAGACAGAAGATGGCTTACAAAGGGAAATTTACAAATTAAGTAAAATATGTGAAACATACAACTTGAAAATATGTACTCTAAAAACAAAAGTTTTAGCTTCTGGAGGGTATGAGCCACTAAGAGTAAAAATTCAATTAGAGTATAAAATAATTGAACAAGTGAGCAATTTTAATTATCTGGGATACAATGTACCATATAGAGGGAGTCCTATGATTTAGGGTCCCCTTCCAAGGGTGATACTGCAATAAAACTTGGTTGAAACTAAGTGCGAATAATTATGTGAAATAATAATGTATCATATAGAAAAAGGGAAGACATTGAAAAGAAAAGAAATAAATTTAATTATATGTGTGGCATCATAAAACGAAGTCTCAAAGGAACTAGAAAGGAGACACTTTTAAAATTCTATAAAGCAATGACGGTTCCTACACTACTATATGGATCGGAACATTGGGTCTTAACCAAAAACCAGGAACGCAGAATAGAATCGTTAGAAATTAAGTTTCTGAGGAGTGTAGTTAGCTACACAATAATGGATCAATGGCTAGGTGAGGATATATGAAGAGAACTGAATATATTCAAACTATTAGATAGAATTACACAATACAGAGATGAATGGTTGGACCACATCAGTAGAATGGACAACAATATAATTCCGAAATAGATTCTTCATTACAAACGAAGAAATGTTGGAAGACGCAGTAAAAGATGGATAGGCCAATTCTAACATGAGATCGGAACAGACCAGCAGGTCTAATCCTTGATGCTGATGATAAAATTCTATAATAAAAATATATAATAAAGTAAAGTAAAGTGATCCCACAACAGGCCCGGAGGCCCTTGGGGTAGTAGGAGGTTAAGGCTCCCACTTTTTCTGGACAATCGGCACTTTATGTCAGCCGGGTTGTCAGCCCTGCGTGACGGCCGCCTTTACCCCCAGAACAAGCGTCTGGTACTCATTTCCGATAGAGGCTGAGTCGACCCCAGGGCCATAGTGCCGAAAGATTAATATAAAATAAAATATACCAATAACTCTAAATATAATTGTCTACAAAGGGCGAGATAGGATTGAAAGATATAGATAGTATAGCGAGCGGGAAACGTAAGATCAGACTTACAGCGATACAATCCGCAAAGCATGAAACGCGAAATGAATTTAACGCTTTTACTTCACAAAAATTAATTACATTGTATAAAATCTATCTTGTCTATGTATTTCTCTCTTCAGTCGCCGCATTATATTTGAACTAAACGTTATTAAGTATAAAATTGAACTAGGTCTATTGTAGGAAGAAACTGAAGTATTTGTGGCGTATACTTAATGTCACAGGTCGTATTTTTGATCCTATTCCTGTCTTTATAGACTCATACTGCAAATCACAAAACATTATTTTGTATAATCCCCGGCATCATGCCAAACGACGGCTTGCCCTGTTGAAAACATGTTTGAATTCAAAGTGATTATAATAGCCTGTGTTTATTAATTATTTGGAATGCCATCTTCGGCAATATATTATTTTTTTTTCGTAACGAAGATGGCTGTGTCAAGTTACATTGTATATACATACTTCATTGTAAATAACTATGACTTACCTTAATATATCTTCTTCTTCATCCATGTAAGTATTAGGCCTAAAACCCTTTTACGATCTTACAGATGAATTTTGTATCCTACGCTTCCTTGGACGGCCCAGATATCTCTTTTCTGTTGGAAAATAACGAAGCATGGTTTTGGGAACTCTATCTAAACTTACTCGTCACAAATGATTAATCCAGTTGTTCTGGTATTCATTCATGTACTTTCTGACTGATTTTAAACGGAGCTCCTTGAATACATCATCATTGCGTTTGTAATCCCACTTGGTGTACCCTGCTGTATAATTCATTAATCTCATTTCACAAGAAATTGTCTTGCTCTCCTATCCTTTCCTCAAGGTCAATGCCTCATTATCGTTGCAATGTTCAGGACTTGCTAAGATTTTGTATAACCATACTCTGATATATCTCTGGACCAGTGAAGGTTTCATTACTGAATGTATTATTCCACCTTAGTATATGAAATGGTAAACTAACAGTTCAATATTTGGATAAAAGTAATACCTATAAGTTTTATTTTATAATACAAAACATAGGATGGATATTTAAATACATTGAGGAAAGAAAAATTACGTTGGTTATGTTAATACGAATAGTTAAATATGAAAACTTTTGGAAAATTATATATGTTACGTTAATTTTATGCCTCTTTTGAATAATGTATATGATTTTTTAGCCTTTATGGAAATATTTTCATTGTTTGTAATTTGTTACAATTGATTGCACAATAATTTGTAACTCTAATGTGGCAACGTTGGTGAGTTGCATACATCGAACAATTTATACCTGGCAACAGTGTCCACGTGTACACTTCCTTACGCATACAAAGCGCATGTTTTATGGCACTCGGCATCAGAAGCTAGTTCAAGCAAGTAGCATTATGGCTGCTCGAAACAAAGTATTATAAATACATTTGTACAATTCATAAATAGGAATTTAATCAGAGTTGTTTTATCAAAAAGTGAAAATATATTATCCGTGCTTCAAATTGAATAAATATTATATTATTTACTCGCGGTAGTAATTGTGTTTTAAATGGCTCACTACAAGAATTCCTATATTCTTCACCCAGCACCAGCGCTGTTCATCAGAAGGAAATATCAGAATATTAAGATTGCACATAAGAGGTAAATTGGAAGGTTACTTAGGGTCGGTTTCACCAACAGAGGTAACTGTATTACGCCAGTTTAAGCTATGCATTATACACGGGGAAAACTGGCGTAATACAGTTCCCTCTGTTGGTGAAATTGACCCTTAGTAATTCACATTTTATACTACGTTTGAATAAAAATATATTTCAGGGTGGTCTGTGTTACCTAGAACCAATAAGTTACTCCAAGTTATGCCACAGGCAATATATTTCTTCCTCTCTGTGATTTGGTCAATAAAGCTGACACAACATTCATACAATTCCTTATTTTTGCTAAACCTCATCTTTAGAAGTTTTATATCAGCAGAACTACCAGGAATTTTAACACTACATTCAGTAAACATTTTAAATAATTTGTTAACAACGGAGGAAAATCAAGCTTTGCCAAGCATGTATTAGAATCAGGTCATCAGTTCAACACAATCGATAATACAATGTCACAGAGAAAATTGTAACTACAAAATCAACAATCTAGAAGATATTGAAAACTTAAAATAAAAAAATAACTTTTAATACACACCCAACGACTTGAACCCTGTATAAAATTCGCTATAACCTTCAGTGCCAATGAAATGCTGATGATGGAAGACTGTCTTCGGAAAGGCCTACATTTTTTCATGTTTGACAATGTTTTATAAACAGAATTTTGTTTTAGTTGAAGACTACCCATACAACAGGTAAGAATTTTACAAAATGAATGATTTCTTCTATTGAAGTTTTAATGCGAAGAGGAAAAATGATACATCTTGTTTCATGTACTATTCCTTAATGTGAACTTTTTGTTATTAATTCACAAAGAAAGCAGTTTGTTAGTCACTGATTATGTCTTGTGAATATGTCTCCAATTCTGACTTCAATTCTTAGCAGAGTCATCATAAGTAATTTACTTGTTAGCTTAGGTATAATATTTGTGTTATATCAAACAACAATAACATAATCGCCAGTGATAAAGTTGTCTGTTTGATATATAGGAAATGGTATTTCATTGTATATTTAAGTTCTAGCTAATACCCGGTGTGCGCTGTTACACCTAGATAAATTATGTGTTTTTGCATTTAGTTGAATAACTAAAAAGAAAAATAAATATAAATTTATATTGTTACTATTTTTTAGATACCCCTTGCTGATTATCCGGCGTTGCCCGGAAATTTACACATCCGGGATGTACTTGGCATAAATGAGCTGCAAGACAAAATTCGTTATTTTGAGCTATCCATAAAAGAATACCCGCCGTGCGCTGCTATGCTTGCCCGGGAATCTACTTATCCCGATCTTCTTGGCATCAATGAAAGACGAAAATGGTTATTGTCAGTTGTCCTTAACAGATTAACATATGCTGTCGCAGACTTCTTTTATGTAGAGTTCTTGTGATATTCAATTCTGTGTATAATAATTTTGTGTATTTGATATGGTTTAGGCAGCGTTAGCCATTTAAACTTACAAAAAGCGACATTTTTTCACGTTTTTTTTTCACTACAGAAGGTGATTTTTAAGGGTGAAGGGCTTGACATTAAAACTCTCTTATAGCCTATAATCCTCCAAGGAAAATTCTGAACATTTTGAAAAAGCCCCATGACAATCGGATGAACACACATGCTTGCGCGAGAATCTACTTATACCGATCTCCTTGGTATCAATGAAAGACAAAAATGGCTATTGTGTGATATCTGTAAAAGATAAACATATGCTGTCGCGGACTTTTTTGTAGCTTTTTGAGATGTTCAATTCTGTGTGCATTAAGTTTGGTTTTTCTTACGGTTTAGGCAGCGTAAGCCATTTAAGGGTAAAAAAGGGACTTTTTCACGTTTTTCACTACATAGGTGTTTTTTAAAGGTATAGGAGTTGATTATATGAACTCTCTTATAGCCTATGTTTATCCCGGGAATCTCCTGAACATTTTGCGAAAAAACATATCACGATCGGATCAACGGTATGGCCGCGCATAAAGTAAGAAAAAACAACCAAACAAACCATCAAACAAAAATGTTTATAGATTAGATTTCATCAGTTGTACTTCTTAACTGTTGCTAAAAAGCGGTATAATAGCTTCCCTGATACTGCAGTATCATATTCGATACCAAGCCGTGTTAATTGTCAGTATTTGAAGGATTTGTATCATTGGTAAGACTAACGTGTCATGAAATTTAGATAAGAATCCTGGCCTCCAATAGATGTCTCCTCCATTCGGGTCTGTACCCCGCCTTAGCCAGACTGCCAGCCAGCCAGCCTTTCTCCCTTAAGTTACATCATCCGTCCATCGTGCCTTTCGTCTTTCAGTAATTCTTTTAACGAATATTGAAGGAATGAAGCTATTGAAGTTACTCTTGTGAAAATAATTTCGAAAATGTTCTTACAGTTCTTCACCGATTCTAAGGGGTAGATGCCGAAAATGACATTGATCTATATATATATATATATATATATATATATATATCCACCGCTGTGGTCTCGAGGTAGCGTGCTGCCTTGTCACGCAGCGGGCCCGGGTTCGATTCCCGGTCGGGACAGGCTTCTGGGTGAGGTTTTTTCGGGTTTTTTCCTCACCTGTAAGGCAAATTTCAGGAAGCTTAGGGCCCAACGGTACCCGAAAATCATCCGGCATCATCATCATCTTTATCATTATCACCATCCTCCACCGGTGTGGAAAGCAACGGGAAGTAACCACACCTATAATTCCCTAGTAAAGCTGCGAAGCATAGCATGAACATGCTACGATTGCAGTGAAAGACCTGCCCTCGGGCAGAATTACTATGGATGGATGGATGGATATATATATTAATTTATCATAAGTAATGCCACGAGTGATTTCCAAATTATCGATAAATTCACGACTCACGAAGTGAGGAGTGAATTTATTTAGAGAATTTGGAAATAAAGAGTGGCATTTGTTAGGACTATTTAACGAATAAAATTAAGCTGTTTACTCACAAGTCATCATTTAACTATAGTTATTTTGAAATATTTATATATTTAATGCACACAGCGATGTTTGAAAAGAAATGAGAAACTATTGGCACGCTTCATTTGCTTTTTTTGTTTATCACTGCAACCAGATCATATTATTTATTGCCAAAGGACCACAATATTGTAAGCGTGCAACCTAGTGGAGAAATTCATAACCAACATTAAAAGCAAAGTAGTCCCACTACAGGCCTCAGGAGGCCTTCGGGTAGTAGAAGGTTAAGGCTCCAACTTTTTCTGGACAATTGGCACTTGATGTCAACCCTGCGTGACGGCCTCCTTTACCCCCAGAACAAGCGTCTGATACTCATTTCCGTTAGAGGCTGAGTCGACCCCAGGGCCATAGTGCCGCCAGAAAGTTTGGGTCAGTTTAAAAATCCTGACCCCACCGGGAATTGAACCCTCGCGTGTAGCGCAGTGCCTTAACCACTACGCTACGGCGTGCCATATGTATTAATTAATTTCTTATGCCCTATGATGTAAATATGTCATATTTTTCTGCAACGTCATTTCCTAGAAAATAATTCGTTTAAGAAAATGCAAACAGTGGTTTTTTTTGTGGTATAATCAATTGCTACAAATGATTTTATATTATCTGCTGACTTTCATGCACTGTAATATATATACAATCTGGTATCCGTATTTCATAGAGGGTCAGTCACTGCAAAATAATGCTATGACCTATTCAGAATGTTAAAAAGGAGGAGCTTTCTTTAATATGATAAACTTGTTTGATAAATTCGAGGTAAAACACGACTGTGATTGGTTGTAATTAAAAAATCGTTGAAATGTGATTGGTCATTGAATCCCATTTGGGGCATGAGTTAAATAGTCTTCTGTTAACGCTCTAGTGGCCTCTCGGAACCTGATTGACATTATAACAAATAATTTTAAAAAAATGAGTCCAAGTTCATTAACCAGCAAATTCGGACCATTAAGATCAGTGTAATATTTCAACTGAAACGAATATTTAAAAACGCTGTAGCGACCCATTTCTCCCATATCGTGCGTGAAATTTCAAAAACATTGTAGCTGTGGAAGTGGGTTTTAACAATTTTTCGCATGAAAAACTGGAGATTGGCAACGTCTCGGGATATAAACCTCGCTGAAAGATGGCTCAAGACCATATAATCTGCTGGTTTCTACTTTGCAGAGTATGTAGTTTAATTTATTGTCAGAAAACATTCCAAATAAAAATTTGTTTAAAAAGCGACAATACTTATGATACAGTCTCTGTAATAAATGCTACATTTTGTCATAATACTAAAGGATTTACAAAATATAGAACATCTCCAAATGTACAGAAATAAAATTTACGTATAACGTTAACCTAAAATAGCTAATTTACATAATTGAATTTACGTCACATATAAATTGTTATTGAAATATGAAATGTGTAAAGGCAATGGCAGATTAACATGATATGTAACAGTGTATTGTTGTCAAAAGTCATCATTTAGATTTGAATGTGATAGCATCCGACAATCTCTAATGGAACGTAGGAGATTATTTCAAGATTAGATGCCAGTACTGATAAACTTCATGGTAAAATTCCGTTGAAGTATTAGTCATATGCTATTAAAATAAAATTATAAAATTGTACCTTATTTCAGTCTCCTCAACTGTTGAAATAAATTTTAAAATTCAGTTTAAAATGTAGGAGACTGAAATAAGGTATAATGTTATATTATAAGATTTAAACAGATACTGATTTTCCAACGTTGTTGGGTTGTTTATTTATCCCAATCTCATTCGGGATTGACTGCATCGTAAACTGTACTGTAATCGTTCTCTTGAATGTCTGAATAGCCAAATTTCATACATGTGGTGGATTTTATTGGCTGAATTAATTGATCCTAATGATATAATAGTATATATATGCATACATACATTCTTCCTAGATGTCATAGCTGAGGGTGAGCTTTAGCTTTCCTTACAAAACGCCTCCATTATATACCATCTGCCACCATCTTGAAATTATATTCTTGTTTAAGTCTTCGTTCACATATTGAAACCATCATTTCCTTGATTTTTCACGCTTTCTTATACCATCCACTTACTTCTCTATCAAACGGTTTTTCTGCAATCGTTTGATATATATATATATATATATATATATATATATATATATATATACCAGTGTTCGCATAGTGGTCGAAAATCGACCATAATCATTATAAAAATTTGAAGAAAACAAATATGAATTTGCATGTATCCAAAATTCACCGCTGTGGTCTTGAGGTAGCGTGCTGCCTTGTTACGTAGCGGGCCCGGGTTCGATTTCCCGTTCGGGACAGACTTCTGGGTGAGGTTTTTTCGGGGTTTTTCCTCACCTGTAAGACCTATGCCAGGAAGCTTAGATCCCAACGGTCCCCGAAAATCATCCGGCTATCACCATCATCCTTCACCGGTGTGGAAAGCAACGGGAAGCTACCACATCTATAATTCCCTAGTAATTATGTGACAGATAAGAATTCTAAATGGCAAAAACCATATTGAGTATTGTAGATTTTAGACGTAAGGAGCGTGAAGTATGACTAATAGAGACTTCAAAATAAAGACCTCGATTATACGTTGAAAGTAGGGGAAAAAAACTGTTTCCAATTTTTTTTATTAGTAAGATTAAATTTCGTCAATAGCTCCTTAACAAAAGAAACAAAAATCAGTTGACAAAGAGAGGAGAAAAAGGTACTAAATTGTTTTGTCTTTACCTATTTATATATAGAATATGATACCGCAGGCATGAATATTAGTACAAACCGTGAAATTTTTAATATTAATTTTGGCGTACAGAAGATAGATGAAAATATACATAAAACATATAGCGTAAAGAACAATTTCAATAAAGATTGGTTTACAGTGATTTCTAGGTCCAGCTCCAAATGTGATTCTAAATTATCTCCTGTGTAAAGAAAAATGTTTCCTGTATGTGCTCTAATTATCCCTCAACATAGTCTAATTCAACTGAAACTTTAAATTGTTCAACATTAAATATCACGGAATTAAAACTTAAAATCGTATTATTTTATTATATTTCAGAGCCACCACGATCACTGTTCCTTGCAGTGGATGGGAGACGCCTGGATCCAGGAAATTTATTCTTGCCAGTAAAAGAAGGAGCAGAACTGGCGGTTAGCTGCGTGGTAGAGGGCGGCCACCCTCCTGCAAGTCTGAGTTGGCAACTGACGCCCAACCACCAACCTGGTCTCAACACGACAGTGGGTTTACATCCGCACATGAGCGAGGCTCATCTGGGCACTGTCCTACGTGCTCATCACAATTCCACGGTCACTTGTATGGCCAAGCACCAAGCTCTGGCTCATCCTCTCAACCAATCCCTGCGGCTACACGTGCAATGTAAGTCTATCACTTTAATTCACATTTTTTATATACAGGATGAGTTTTAATTACACTGATAAACTGCAGGGACTCTGAATGTAAATGGAGGAAAAAGTGCCCTATGAATAACTGTCCATACATGCATCGTTGCCACGGTAGATGACACTGATGAATGACATTATTACCTCGGCCCTGTTGCATGGCCTGCTAGATCATCGGACGTTTTTACCTCTGGGGGCATCTGAAAAGTGTTGTGTATGCCCTTCAATAGCGCCCTTCCAAGTCGCCTTTGACGCTATTCGGAGAGATGCCGGAACACGCGAAAGAGTTGAGGCAATCCATGATACGAAGTGTGAACTCGTGCATTTTATACCATGGAGGCCACGTTGAACATCTGTTGTGACGTGGATGCGATTATATTATGTACTGGGATGATTTGTTGCCGTTGCACGCACATCGTTCATTTCCGGACACATGTTTATAGGACATTTTTCCTTAATTTACAGTCAGGAATCAGTCCCTGAAATGTGTCTATGTAATTATCGTTCACCCTGTATACAGGGTTACGTTATTCGCGGGTTAAAAAATTACGACACAGTTCCACTATTCGCGGCTAAAAATGTATTTATTCGCAGATCTTATCGGAACATTAGAAACATTAACATAATTAAAAGATTCCCGGCTGTGTGGCCGTGGTCTATAACTGGCATTTCTTCCAGACGTTTCTCCCTCAACTGCGGAGAGCATCTTCAGTGGCGAGCGCTTCCAGCTGTTGTTTCCCTGTAGTAGGCTCGACTGTGAATGAATGACCGGCCGTGAAAGCCTGCATTCCACAATTAATACAATTTATTAACACTTTTTTTTAATGCAGGCACATGCCAAGGCGGCATTTACAAAGAGCGATTCAAACCAGATGGATCACTAAGTCTAAAGTTCGTCGATAAAAGCGCCGCCGGCGACGTATTTCACTTGCCGCTATGTCCGTTGATAAATACCACACTCGCCACGATCGGTTTATTATTGTTCAAACTTGTCATTTGTTGCAATAATCTTGATTGAATGACAAGTGTCTCTTCTGCTTTGTTCCCAATTTATAATGTCGAGTAAAAGGAAAGAAAATTGGTTCCGAAACCCAAAAAAAGTAGTGTTGTTTAAAGTAAAAATAGAAACGCTTGACCGTTTACGCGTTGGCAAGTCGTTTGCATATATATCACGCTGTTTGGCGTTAATGAATGAACTGTACGATTCATCGAGAAATCTCAAGACAAAACAAGAAATTATTTCGCTGAATTCACAGCTGAATATTAATCAGAATTAAAATACATTTTAAAAGCTACAAAACACGAATAAATTACTAAATTATTTAAGCCTTTGCCTAAGTCTGGCAATAATAATTAATAGAAATTGTTCAAAATCTCTCATTAAATTGATTTCATTTTGATAATTTTTATTTTATTTTGGAACCTTAGATCGTATCCCTTATATACCCATAAAAAGTACCATTCCACATTCACGGTTTCTGTATTCACGGCATATTTAAGGAACATATCCCCGCGAATAAGGAGCTTTTACTGTATGTGATTTTCTGTCCGAAGAACGTACTACAAATACCTGAAAATTGAATGAGAATTTGAGATATGAGTAATCTAAAATCTTTATATTAACTATACATAAATTGAAAAATATCTATACAACAGGTTACGGGATTGTGCTAAGAACTAAAAGAACAACTCACATCATCTTACATTTAAAAAGCTAAACAAAATTATTTAATAAATAGAAGAATGAAATTTTTATTTGATTTTATTAAATATTTACTTTATTTAACATTCGTAACAGCTGTTTCAATACACTGTATAGCCCTGTTACGTTTTCGTTACCGACGACACAAGTAGGAACTATTGAAGTCGGAAGGGGATTGTAGAGGGGGTGCTTGTACAGGATAGATCAGTAGTAATGAATCACTGTGCAGTACGAATGTAGTCTTGTGACATTTTAAGAGGGCGTTAGCTAATCTTTAGACGGACGAACTGTACTGAATAGTCTAATATTTATATCCAACCGTGTCCTCTAGTCAAAACACGATAACAGCGCTGCGACACTGATCGGTAATCAAAACGTGAAAGAGCTGTATCTCCATCAAACGAATGTCATAAATACAAATATATTTTCTATAGTTAACTGTACTCTATAAAACTGTATTTATGACATTTATCTGACGAAGATTCGGCGTTTTGAAACTTATTTTACCGACATATACGCAAATTGTTTATTCAAATTTCCACCAAAATTCGTTTGTATTTATGACATTCGTCTGATGAAGGTACGGAAAAACTGCACTTAACCTTACGTGAAATATTTTCAAAATCCTATAGAACGCGCCAGAGTTTATAGAGCCAGCGATAACCCACCATTGAACCACATATCGATTACATCCTCGACTACTATCGATATCGTACTAAAGTTCAAAAATCTTATGCTAGATAGCAGCATGTCGCTATGACATTTAAATGACCAATCTTTGCAATAAATACCCAAATCTATGTTAAAAAAATATATTAATAATATTAAAATTTAATATTGTCTAAATGTCATTCTATTTATTACTTTCGCAGGTTAGAGTAATTTAAATAAGTTAAGTTAGCTTTTAGGTTATTATACATGTATTATAATAAATTATATTACAAATTTCGAAGATTATGTTATAAATAAGTGGCATCTATTTATTGAATATTTTGTAACGGCTAATTTCCCGTTGTTCGTTTTCGAGAAATACGTACGATGACGTATCGATTATTAGCGACAAACGATTAAGTTAAACAATTTTTTCTTAAGAAACTCTACGTGAGGATGTGATGTTTATTAAATTTCAAACCCTGCTATGTAATTTTATAAATATAGCAGTGCACTTTCATTACAATAAAATATTTATTATATTTTCGCATCTCTATTGAACAAAATATATTTTCACCCTGAACTAACGTCTGAATATCGAATCTGACGTCACGACCACAATGGCAGCCACTTACGTCAGGTAATATAGGGAATAGTGCTTTTTAAATTATTTTACAGCTTTGTTTCTGGATGGTCCGCAATTTTTTTTTCATGTTTTCATCTTCGACTTTTCTAAGCTTCATTTTAAAATCAAAATCATCTCAAAATTCGGATGTCCACTTTTTGCGCCGAACCATTTTCTTCTATGATTCAAGGTCCTGCGAACCATTAACTTGTAGGATTTTATCCTTCATGATCGAATAGGCTTATATACCATCACTACAACGTTTCTTGGGCATTCTTTTTCTCTATCTGCCTGGGGAGTCCAATTTAATATATTTCTTCATCATAGTACATTCACGAATTTAGGCCATTTGTTGACCTGTTTCGGTCTCAAGAGAAACACCATCCAAAAGTCTTTTGAGTGGACGTCCTGGTCTTCTTCCTGCAGGTTGATATCTTTACATTTGTTTGGGTATTCTGTGATCTTCCATTCGATGAACATGTTGCATCCATCTTGACTTATAATCAGAAATTTTGTTTTCTAAAGGTTCCATCTGTAATTCTTCTAAGATGTTTTCATTTTTTTGTGATTTAGTAGTGTGTATCCTGCAGTCCTCCGAAGGTATCTCATTTCAGCAGATCTAAGTCTCTGTATATCCTTCTATTTCAACGTCCATACTTCGCTACCATACAAAAGAGTTGGAAGAGCCAGTGTTTTATACACTTTTAATCTTGAATGCTTTTGGACTAACTGTGGCTTGAAGATAGAATTTATTAACCCTAAAATTCTTAAAAAATTAGATATTTTTGCATTTACATCATTTCATGTTGAGACTTGAAAGTAGTTTTGAAGTTCCTTAGGACAGGATACTGGCCCGACGCTAAGTAGTCCAGTGGTAGGGCTGCTACCTTTTAGTCTCTGGACAGAAATCAGGATACCGCATTTACTCAGTACCCGATGGAACGGTTTACCGCCGTGACTCGGTCCTCATAGCCTCGTTTGTGAAAACGGGTTGTACCACGAGAAGGTGAGGATGAGAATTGGGTAGGAGAGGTTATACACACGTCACTACCCCTTACAATTTCTTCTACTTTTTAAATCTTAACCTTAATCAATTACTACTCTACGGCTCGCATATAATGTCCATGTTTACTGAGATTCCACATTTTTATCAATATTTACTCCTGGCGCGACAGGCCTACAAGGCCCTTAGCCTACCAGCCGGCTGCTGGCCTCACATCCACATGTGTGAATCACAGAGGTAGATGATCAGTAGCCAGTGTAGGGGTGACATGTGGTTAGCATGTCGAGTCCCCCAGCCGTTATAGCTGGTTTCCTCAACCTGGAGCCGCTACTTATTGTAGCTACCCAATTGCCTCACGATGCTGGGTGGGCACCGGTCCCATACTGGCCGAAATACCATGAGAAAATTTCTTCCCCCATGGAGACTCGAACCAGCGCAAGTCCCGTAGCTCTGCGCCAAGGCTTCCTACCTTAACCGCTCGGCTACGGCGCGGGACTTATCAATATTTACGGTAACATAATTATGTATATGTAAAGCTAATTTTCCATATAATTATCATTGGGGTTCTTGCCTTTTATTAGGTTCTGTGTTGAATATTCTCCAATGGAAGAGTAATATCGTAAATCTTAATTTTTGTGTTATGGTGTTAACCAATTTAGATTACAACTAACTAGTGTAAAAAGAAATAAAGCACGCCATCATTTCAGCCTTTAAACTGAAGTTTAATTTAAACTTTCCTAAAGCATTTCCCCTTTATGAACTTGGAGTGTAGAAGGAAAATGACAGAGATGAGGCTGTGTGCAGATGGCAGAGAAGAGCATTGTGCTATTAGTCACTAAGGAAGGACTTCAGTACAGCGTTGATTCCTCCTAAGACTGTGAAATGTTAGTCCAGACCTCAGTCTGTTTCGTTCCCATTTCCAAAATTACATTTTAGAAGCTGCCACAGACACTGTTTTCGGTGAGGAAATGAGATCTTTTTTCTTTCTCTTTCTCTGGCAGGATAAAGCAATTCCATTTCGGCAGCAGACATTTAGATATAGCCAAGATTGCAAGTCTGGAGATGAGGGAATTTGCCTGGAAAGTAAACGCACTCTAAAGTATATTTCAATGTCTTTAAGATTGGACTTTATGAAGGCGCCTTGTCGCACTTCTCAAAGCCACTTTCAACAGCTCGATTTTCCAACAATCACAACTCTAAACTCTAGGAACGTTCCATCTGCACTTGAACGTTTTCTGGTTCATACAATACCGATATTCAATGGCGGAACAACTGTTGTCAAAGAAATTTCTAAAGAAGGGAGATTTCATGTTTTGTAAACCTCAATAAGACATTTTCATGTTGTATGACGATGAATTGTCCATCAATTTCTCCCCTCTGCGAATTTATAAATTCTGGTGACATTTCTATACGTATAAATTTATTTTTATTTTCATATTATATATATATATATATATATATATATATATATATATAGTCCATCGCTGTGGTCTCGAGGTAGCGTGCTGCCTTGTCACGCAGCGGGCCCGAGTTCGACCCCGGTCGGGGCAGTTTTTCTGGGTGAGGTTTTTATCGGGGTTTTTCCTCACCTGTAAGACAAATGTCAGGAAAACTTTAAGGCCCAAACGGTCCCCGAAATCATATGGCCATCATCATCATTATATCCTTATCGTTATTATCATCGTCATCATCATCATCCTTCACCGGTGTGGAAAGCAACGGGAAGCTACCACACCTACAATTCCCTAGTAAAGCTGCAAGCATAGCATGAAAATGCTATGATTGCAGTGAAGGACCTGCCTTCGGGCAGAATTACTATGGATATAATTACTATGGATATATATATATATATATATATATGCATGAATTTCAAGTTTTACGCATCTATAATATATCTATTGCTATTTCAGTCTGCAATGTACTCTGATCTGTGACCAATATTTCTGCTATCAATACATGTCAATTAATAGCTGATTTTTTTCCACTATTTAATACGTTCGTAGAATTTCTAATCATGACCCCATTTTAATTTCTAATTATTTTTTGTGCAATAATTTCCTTTTTATCCTAATTCTCTAATGCAATTCTATGATGTTCATTTGGGAATAATGGGCTCTTCTAAATGATTGAAACTACTATAAGCGATTTTCATTACTTTTAACTTGGAAAAAAAATTCTAATACAAATATTAGTATCCAAACTTACTCCTTATGTTGTTGACATAACATGTGACCATCAATGTAAAATTAGATGTTATATTTACAATAGATCAGATTATATAATACACATTCTGTAAAAATGGCAATGTGTAGATACTGTACTCCGATCAAAATTCCATAGTATGGCCTATCATAAAACTAAACCAGTAAATGTCTTTAAAAAACACAACAATAATAATCGCAGCCTATTGCAAACAAAAACAGACTTAATGTAGCTTTAGATAAACTTAATTTTCGCCGATGATTTAGTCTTGCTACAACATGATGATGATCTGTTACAATTGGATGCTTAAAAAATAAATGCAATATGTAGCGATTATAATTTTAAAATTTCAGTAAGTAAAACAAAAGTAATGGAATTTTGTGAAAGAAACACACTGCGTGTAAAAATAATAATTGGAGACGAAATTATTGATCAAGTATCCCATTTTAAATATTTAGGATGTGATATCAGCTATGGCTATGATAAAGATATTGAACATAAAACTCATCAGTTTCAAGGTATTTGTGGCACAATAAATAGAACATTTAATAATAAAGCCCATAAACAAACAACATTGATTTTTAAAAAAAACAATGGCAGTCCCTGGCCTTTAGTATGGAATCGAATCTTGGATTATCACTACCAAACTAAAAGTAAAATCCAAGCAGCCAAGATGAAACTTTTAAGAAGAGTAAAAGGATGCACTAGAATGTACCAGATAAGAAACGAGGATGTCCGTGAAGAACTGCAGATCTACTCCATAAAAAAATATATATTTAACAACAAGACTCAGTGGAAAGAACATATAGATAGAATGGAATAAAGTAGATTACCAAATAAAATCTTACATTATTTTCCGAGAGGAAAAAGAGATGTCGGACGTCCTCGGAAGAGATGGTCTTAGATCTATTAGTGAAGACGGAACAGGCAACTAATGCCTAAACCAGGATGTGAAGAAGAAGATATTAAATTTTCTATAAATAAGAATTAAATAAAAATCTTATGACGCCAGGGTAATTTTAAAGGAGTTGTAGAATTAAAATGTCTAAAAATGATAATAAACAGGAACGGCATGTACGAAGTAATTAGACATGAAACGCACGCTACTCATATTATCCATAATACGAATTCTTGTCATCATAAATTCTCTAAAAAGTCGTAAAAATATATAAAACTGTGATTCATTACGTTTTGTTCGATGGTAAAAATCTTTACAAAATACACAAATTTATCTTTTTTTTTACGAAATCGTATACTTTCATTCTACCAGAAAAAATATGGAACATGTTCTCTTACTACAGACAGGAGTTAAGTTTACGAATATTTAAGAATAAAGTGCTTAGGGAAATATTTGGACCAGAGAATCGAGAAACCAATAGAATAGATGAAAATAATTAACAGTGATCTTCATTGCTTTATAGAAAATATGATGAAATAAAAATGGTTCCGTCTCATAGGCTGTGCTTGGAACGAAATATGCAAATATGGGAAATTATGGAAGGCGATGTAAACTTTTTATAGGACACGAGGAAAATAATTTATTTAAAATGAATTGTTACCACAATTGAGGTCATGTACTATTTTTTTAAATAAGTACTTTTATACATCCGTCTTTGATTCCATTTCATAATAATTCTACCCGAGGGCAGGTCTTTCACTGCAATCATAGCATTTTCATGCTTTGCAGGTTTACTAGGGAATTATAGGTGTGATAGCTTCCCGTTGCTTTCCACACCGGTGAAATGATGATAATAATAATGGCCGGATGATTTTCAGGAACCGTTGGGTCCTAAACGTCCTGACATTTCTCTACAGGTGAGGGAAAACTCCGAACATAACCTCTCCCAGAAGCCTGTTCCGATATATATATATACACACCGCTATGGTCTCGAGGCAGCATAATTCCTTATATATATATATATATATATATATATATATATATATATCCACCGCTGTGGTTTCGAGGTAGCATGCTGCCTTGTCACGCAGCGGACCCAGGTTCGATCCCCGGTCGGGGCAGTTTTTCTGGGTGAGGTTTTTATCGGGGTTTTTCCTCGCCTGTAAGACAAATGTCAGGAAACCTTTAAGGCCCAAACGGTCCGCGAAATCATATGGCCATCATCATCCTTATCATTATCATCATCATCTTTTACCGGTGTGGAAAACAACCGGGAAGCTACTACACCTACAATTCCCTCGTAAAGCTGTAAAACATAGTATGAAAATGCTATAATTGCAATGAAAGACCTGCCTTCGGGCAGAATTGCTATGGATGGATATATATATATATATATATATATATATATATATTAGAGTTCTAATTGAGGAAGACAGATATATAAAGGTACTTATATAATTATTTTAACAATTTTGACATAGGTAAATACCTAGTAATAGGCCAGAGAATGAGATGAGAGAATAATATTAGCCATGATTTGACAGTGGTGTATGATGCAGGGAATGACTGGAAAATATTATCTGGAATAGGCATAAAGCAGACGTCTCGATAGCGCCAGAGAAGTATTAACACGACAAAATTACATGGAAACTGTTGGATAATAATCGTAATAAATGCACGATTGTACTCTTCGTCCGAACTGAATTTCTGAGTAAAATATTAGGTTTTGTAAACAAACCATCCTTTCATAAAATATTTTAATATTGACCTGTGAATGAGAAATTCTACGTATTTTCCTCGATGCCGTGGACATAATTGAAATGGTATATCAATGTTGATACAGAATGTGAATATTGACGTCATGTTTATACAGTTTCCATGTAAATACCATTACATCTATTAAATCTAATAATTCTGTTTATGAAGCTATAAACTGGGGACATTTTAAAAAGTTGGCACTATTGTAATATGTCATATTTTCCATATCGTGAGAGGAAAAGAGAAAAAGGTTAAATATGATCCTTGTGTGTAATATTTCATTCCTACGAAACGTTCAAAAGTGCAATTGACAGCACCAGCGAGATAATGATAAATTGACTCATTCGTATTCTGTAAGTCTCTAGATCAAAACACTCTTAGGAATATCTTTTTCTTATATTATTTAACATCCCGCTAAAACCTCCACGAAAAAATGGATTTCAAACCATATCTCACGTTTCAAGATAGCAATATACGATTTACTTCATTCTGTAATTTATATTCATCTCTACGATTTATGGATATCCGTAGAAACTAAAGGTGTACAAAAAGTGCTGTATTTGTCTGCAATTTCAGAATAAATCATAACAAAAAGGTTTCACTAAACCTTCGATTTTCGTTTGCAATCTATCAAATTTTTAACTCAATTTTGAGGAAGTGGCTGAATTCAAATACCTAGGAACAATAATCACGAATAGGAATGAGATGCACAAAAATATTAAACATAGGCTCAATTCTGGAAATGCGTGCTATTATGCATTGCAGAGACTCTTGATGTCACAACGCCTTTCAAAAAACGTTAAACTGAAAATATATAAAACTATTATTCTACCAGTCATATTATATGGGTGCGAAACATGGACTCTTACTTTAAGGGAGGAAAGGAGATTACAAGTATTTGAGAATAAAGTACATAGGAAAATGTTTGGACCAAAGAGCGATGAACAGACAGGTGAATGGAGAAGACTACATAACAATGAACTACATCGTCTTTATAGGAAGCCAGATATAATAAGAACAGTTAAGTCTCGTAGACTGCGATGGGCAGGACATGTGGCACGTATGGGGAATGAAAGACTTGCATGGAAGCTTCTTGTAGGAAAACCAGAAGGAAAACGCTTAGTTGATAAACCAAGCATGAGGTGGGAGAATAACATTAACTATGATTTGAAGAAAGTAGGTTATACAGGGAATAATTGGTAAGCATTAGCTCAGGATAGGGATGTATGGAGAGCTTGTGTCTGCGTGGACATGAACCTAGGGGTTCGATAGTGCCATTGAATAGGTAAGTACATGTATCAAATTTATTATTTGTTAATCCATTCTTATATTTATTTAAAACAGGATCCTAATATGTTTGCTCGGCGACACGGATAAGAATGGAAAATTCGTCAGAATGAAGAATTCCATAATTTAATTTAGTCCCCCGCTGTGCTCTCGGGGTAGCGTGCTGCCTTGTCACGCACCGGGCTCAGGTTCGATCCCCGGTCGGGACAGTTTTTCTGGGTGAGGTTTTTATCGGGGTTTTTCCTCACCTGTAAGACAAATGTCAGGAAAACTTTAAGGCCCAAACGGTCCCCGAAATCATATGGCCATCGCAATCATCATCATCATCATTCATATTCATCTTAAGTTAAGCTTAGAATTAGGGACTCTCCTGGCGCACAATTATCATCATCATCACCCATCATATCATCGGGGCAACGTAACCCCGCCTTCCAGGCGCCCCAACTTCAGAAGTGGGTTACAAGTACGCCATGCCAGGAGAGAAACCAGGAATGTCGAAAGACAAAGCTGGGGCATTTGAAAAATAAAATAAAATAATTTAATTTATATTGTTGTGCTAATAAATATTGTCATGTTTATTAAATGTAGGTAATTGAAATGTGCTGGTCAAGTTGCTCGAATGGGTAAGAATAAAAATTATTTCAAAATTCTTAATGAGAAACATTGAGAAGAAGACCATTAAGAAGGCTATAGACGAAGATGGGAGGATATATTCGGTTTGATCTTGGATAACTGGATTCTTGTCGTACCAACTTCTCTCAAAAAAAACGTAAAACCGGAAATTTATAAAACTGTTATTCTCCCAGTTATATCATATGAATGCAAAACATGGACTCTTACTTTAAGGGAGGAGAAATAATTACGAGTACTTGAGAATAAAGTATTTTGAAAACAATTTTGTACCCTAAAGAGAGATGGACAGACAGACGAATGGAGCCAGACTACGTAACAGTGACATACATGATCTTTATAGGAAACCAGGAATGATGAGAACATTTAATCCTCATAGACTGTCATGTGCAGAACATTTGGCTTGAATGGGGAATGAAAGAGGGGCATGGATACTCCTTATATTAAAACCAGAGGGAAATCCCCCAATTGGTATGCGACTGGAGAATAACATTATTGATTATGAATGGAGTAGATTACACAGGAGATGATTTGAAAACATTAGTTCAGGATAAGGATGTATGGAGAGCTTATATACGTGCAGGCATTAAAACATGCGTTTCATAGTGCCAGTGAATTATTTAGTTAGTTGGGAGATTTATTAGAAAAGAGAAATCACACTATGTTTGATATGGGACTGAAATGAATGAATTCATATCTTTAAGATGTACGCGAATGTATGAAGTGCATCAGTTCTAGCGGAAAGAAATTTAGATACACACTACTAGATCACAAAAAAATGAAGGAATCTTAGAAGAATTACACATGGAACCTTTAGAAAACAAAATTTCTGATTATAAGTCAAGATGGATGCAACATTTTCATCGAATGGAAGATCGTAGCTATCAACCTGCAGGAAGAAGAAGACCAGGACGTCCACTCAAAAGACTTCTAGATGGTGTTTTTCTTGAGGCTGAAACAGGTCAGCAAATGGCCTAAATTCGTGAATGTACTATGATGATGATGACATTTTAAGAATGAGATGTACAGAATGAGACTACACTCCTTAAGGGAGAGATGACTAACTGTATAGGCCCTATAACATTATTTCATTAAAAAACTTGTTTGTCATCATCATCTGCATTCATGGATTTGGCCTGCTGACCCGTTCCGACTTCAGCCCATCTCTTTCTAGGTCTGTCCACATCTCGGGTGCCTTTAGGTTTGTATTTTGTTATTTGTTTTGGATATCTATCTTCATTCATTCTGTCTATGTGTTGCTTCCATTTTTGTCTATATGTATCTATTTTATCAGTTATTGCAAATATTTCAAGTTCCTGTCTTACTTCTGTGTTCTTGATTCTGTCTTCCTTAGTGCACCCTTTAACAGATCTGAAAAATTTCATTTCTGCCGCCGTTATCCTACTTACATCTTTTTTTTTATGTATCCAGGCTTCTGATCCATAGAGCAGTACCGGTACTGCCAACGTTTTACAAAATTTCAATTGGGTCTCTCTTGTTATTTAGTGATCGTTTTATCATACCACATATTCCCTGGAATTTAGCTATTTTATTAGTTATATCATTATCATAATTAAATGAAATGTCACATCCTAGATAATTGAGATGGTTCACCTGTTCTATGATTTTGTTTCCTATTACTATTTTGGATCTGATTTGATTTTTCCCTTGGAATGCCATTACCTTAGTTTTTTCTATGGATATTTTGAGATTATATTGTTCACATATATTATGTAATTTAAAAATATTCCTTTGAAGCTCGTCTTCCGTATTTGCTATTATTACCTGGTCATCAGCATATAATAATGTTTTCAAGTAGTGTGTTTTATCTAATTTTATTGCTTTATTTGTTTCTTCGTTCCATTTTCTTATTATATCATTGATGTATAGGTTAAACAAAACTGGAGAGATACTGCATCCTTGTTTAACTCCTTGATTAGTATGAATTTTATTTTTACTTACTTCATTTCTAGTTTTTATAACAAAATTTGTGTTCCAGTACAAACTCTTTATAGCTGCTATTAAGTGTCTCGGAATTCCTTTTTCTTTTAAAATTGTCCAAAGTTTTCCTCTGTCTACTTTATCAAATGCCTTGACAAAATCAATAAAAGCCATGTGTGTTTCCTTGTTAAATTCTCTTCTTTTGTCTATAAATTATTTTATCGTAAATATATTATCCATACATGAACGCCCTGGTCTGAATCCACTTTGTTCTTCTGTTAACATTACCTCTGCTATTTGTTTTAACCTAAATGTTAAGATTCTTGAGTATATTTTATAGCCTGCAGTTAAAATGCTTATTCCTCTGTAGTTGTTGCAGTCGTTACGTTCTCCTTTCTTAAAAATAGATTGTACTATTGCTGTTGTCCAGGTTTCTGGTATTGTTGCTTGTTTCCAACATAAATTTAAAAAATGTCATAATCTCAGTTTAAAAAAATCCTCCATATTTTATTAATTCCATATTAATTCCGTCTATTCCAGCTGCCTTTCTGTTCTTGGTTGTTTTCAGTACTTCTTCTAATTCTCCCATTGTTATCATATCTATTCCTGTCTCACACTCATGTATGTTATCTTTAGTTATTTTATTTTCATTATACCACAGTTTTTTTATAATGTTCTTCCCATTGTTTCTCCTCAATTACATTGATATGTATTGTATCTTTTTCTTGTTTATTTAGATGTTTCATTACTTTATAGGCTATTTTTTGCTGCCCATGTATATCGTATTCTAGTCTACTTATATATCTATCCCAACTGACATTGTGTGCTTTTTTAATTTCTCTTTTGGCTATTGCACTTTTATGTTTGTAATCAGCTCTTAATTCTGGTGTTCTATTCTGTAAATATTTGTTATAAGCCTCTTTTTTATCTTTTATTATCCTCTCTAATTCTTAATTCCATATTCTTAAACCCTTCTTGTTATATATTTTATATTTTGTTCCTAATGCCTCATATGCTGCTTTATCAATGCTTTCTTTTATATTATCCCATTCTCGGTTTATTTCTTCGGAAGTAGGTTTTAATATTAATTGTTCATTTAGTCTATTCTGATAAAGATTTTGTATACTTTTATCTTGTAATAAATGTACTTTGAATGTGGTCTCTTTATTTCTATATTTGTTTTTAGTTTTCTTCCATCTCGCTAATATATTTATTTTTGAGATTACTAAATACTGATCTGAATAAATATCACTTCCTCTAAATACTCTCGTATCTGTTAATAATGATGATGCTTTCTTATTGATTAACACATAATCTATCAGTGAACGAAAACCTCGTGCTGACCTTGTATATTTGTGAATATCTTTTTTCTTATAAAATGTATTTGTTATTTTAAAATCATTAAGAATTGCGAATTGTTTTAATTCTTGTCCATTTTTATTTATAACATTTTCTCCATGGTTCCCAATTACATTTGCCACTGGTTGATTCCCCACTCTAGCATTAAAGTCTCCTAATAATATTATTATGTTGTTCTTGTTTATCTTATTTATTTCCTTTTGTAGAGTAGTGTAAAATGTTTTTGTTTCTTCATCTCTCCCTTCCTCCGGTGCATGTATTACTATAATTGTCATATGTCCTCTATTATGCTTAAATCGCATTGTCATTATTCTTTCGTTAATACAATTATACGTGTCTATTTTGGATCCCCATTTCTTATCCACAAATATTGCCACTCCTGCTTTCGCTCTTTCTTTCTGACTTACTCCACTGTAAAACATCATCATATCATTTATCATTTGTGATCCTTTCAATTTTTTCTTTGTTTCTGAGGCAGCTAATATATTTATATTTTTTACTTTTCATTTCGTTTGTTAGTTCGAATTCTTTGCTTCCCAAGCCTCTGACATTCCAAGTCGCTATTTTAAGCTGGTCATGTATTCCAAAACTCTTTTTATACTTTTTCTTGCTGTGGTCGTCATAAGGTTTATCAATTCGGCTGTTCTTCTGCTGAAGTTTATGAGTAAGTTATTTTTTACTAGTAGAGGTTACCAGCCTCTAGCCAAACCCCTCTTCCTGGAGGATATGGAACTGCAATTTCGGAGTGTTCGTCTCCTAGAGAAGTTGCCTTCACTACGGCTTTGGGGACTTCTCTTCTCCCCACGTAACCCTGTGGACGGGGCCCTTCCCAGGTACTACCCACTGGGCGAGTGGGACCTGGAGCTCACAAAAGGGCAGGGGCGCCTACTCCTTGGAATGGACTACATCTTTCAAGGGAACCACTCTGTTACCCTGAAACTTGTCTCAACTTTAATTATGCCGCATTTCGATTATTGTGACTCACTCTTCATAATGCTTGTGTTCGTTATGTATATATATATATATATATATATATATATATATATGCAACCTCCATAAATCAGATCACATAACTCCAGTTTTTGAAATGGTGTCTTGGCTCCGATTGGAAGAGAGGCGAAAGATGCTTTGCCTCTCCTTCTTATAAAACACTTTCTCCATCTAATCACCCCTTTATATTTCTACTCGCTTCCATACACTGTTTTCCCATCATAACTAAACACACGATCGAGAGAAAATTTAACTCTAACTGTTCCTCTAGATCGAACATTTCACTGTTCCTCGTCCTTCATTGTTTCAACCACACGACTCTAAAATTCCCTCCCATCGTATATCAAAGATTGCCCAACTCAAAAACATTGTAAAAAAATCCCACTAAATGTTTCCTTAGACAACCGTGTTTCATGAATACTTTTATTATTCTTTATTATATTATACACTTTTTTTACGAAGCCAATTACTTAACCTAATTATAGGTTATAATAAGAATAATAATAATAATAATAATAGTAATGTTAATAGTAATAATAATGTTATTACTATTTTATTATTATTATTATTATTATTATTATTATTATTATTATTATTATTATTATTATTATTGTCTCCTTGTCAACTCTATAATGTGAACGACCTTACGGTCTTAACTCCATCAGGTAAAATAAATAAATAAATAAATAAATAAATAAAATAAGTGTGTTCCAAAAAATGCAATATGTTGTGACGCATTGTTGGACTGGGTTTGGAATTACGCGAGTGGTGGCGAGAATCGGGTTTCGTTTTGTATAGTAGAGAAAGACTCGTGAGGTATCGACTCAAGAATCGGAAAGATAGCGGAGAACTTTCCACATGCTTTTATATTTCCATTCTGGAAAAGTTTGTTCTCGAGTCTTCCTGCCGAGTAGTGTCTCTTTTGGTGTCCGATTTTTTCCTACCCTCGCGAAGCCTCAAGTATAAAAGAAGTTGCGAGGGTTCGACGAGTGGAGTTGTGTCCGATTAGTGCAGTGAACTGTGGAGCGAAGACAAGAATTTTTTTTTCCTAAAATGAAACAGTCAGCGATTATAAAGAACAGGACGATCTAATAATTTTTGTGAAGTAATAGACTTTATTAGCACCAAAATATTTGTGCATATAAAATAAAATAGTGTTATTTAAATGAAGTGGTTTCGAAATTTTGTGTAAACATCTGTGGAGTTAATTTCAGGAAATTCGACAGTTTTCCATCAATGCGGCTATCAGTGACAATATGTTTTTGTTCATTACACTGAGCAACAAAAAATAAACTTTTTTTTGTCTCGGAAATAAAAATATGTGATTCTGATAGTATTTTTTCTCCTGAAATCAAATATATCTGTTTTTCTCCATCACGCAAGGCTTCCGAGAGACAGAAATTTTGTAATTTCAAACACTTCAATATTTTCTACGTTCGTAACTACACAATATTCGAACATTCGGACTCTCCTAGAAAGTGAAGAAATGAAGATTTTCTGCTATATTTGGCTGTGGAGCATCCCTCTTGATCGTCAAACAATAGTCGGCCAGCGTATTAGGATTCCATTTGCCTTGATATCTCTTTTCCATAGCTGAAATCTCCTGAGTTAGCTCATTTGGTTTTATTTTACAATGGACAAATGGATGAAAAAAAGTTTATTTAAAAATAATTATTTAAATCCATTACTTGAAATTGAAATAAAAAACTGTGGGTGATGGAGAAATTCCGAATACATATTTGAAAACACGATAATAAACTGCATTAAGTTCAATTATTGGTACTCATGAGACAAAAATCATGTTGACCAGTGTTACTGAATGTTTGAGCTGTATTTATAACAAGAGATATGCATAAAGAAAATTTTATTTTATTTTTAAAAAAGTTTGCCATCTCTACCTTACTTAATAGTAAAGATATGGCGAGAGTCCTCATAATGCTCAGTGATTCATGCAGGTTCTCTCAATGCTATCAGAAATAGGGACTCGATATATAATCCTATATCTCGAATGATTGGAATTGATACCCGTGAAAGTGAATCACTGGAGCTCGAAGAAACGCACTATTGTTTACTGGTTGATAGAATGCTAGGAATCATCTAGTTCACGCTCAAACGTTCCATCACCTAACACTTGATAGCATAATTACTTACTCATGCTACAAATTGAACTGCAGTTTCTTACCTAAATCCCTGAAATCACGCCCATGGAGTGTGGTCCAATACATAGGACAGAACGGCATTGCAGTAGTACTAACTTCTTATTTAACATACAATTTAAAACTTTATCAATGCGACAGAGGTTAGTGCATCAATAAATATAGTCTCCTTCTTCTTACAGGGATTAAAGACTATTATCCTCAATTAACACAAATGCAGTATTACATGTGTCACTTAATGGGGTTCAGATCCCTTACAGTGAGACAGTAAAAAATCTAGGAGTGTTTATGGATAAACATTTAATTTGGAATAAACAAATAACATTTGCAAAACTATCTTCTCAATAATACACTCATTAAATCGTATAAGAAATTGTTTACCGTTTTCTCTAAGAAAAATGTTAGTAGAAACACTTACAATGCCCCATTTTGATTATTGTGAGACTCTTTTTACTGACCTAAATACTGTTCTTACCCAAAGACTTCAACGTGTTCACAATTCTTGCATACGTTTTATTTGTGGTATACGTAGATTTGATCACGTTACACCATCCCTGGAACAATTGTCATGGCTTCGTCTTCAAGATCGTAGAACCATCCATTCCCTATGCCTTCTCTATAACATATTACACGCATCATTACCTTATTATTTATCACACCGCTTCACTAAACTCTCTGATACACATAACTTAGATACCCGATCCCTTGAGCACAGTGTCCTTTATATCCCTCCTCATCATACTACCTATTATTCGAAATCTTTCACAGTTTCTCTTGCTAGAACATGGAATTCACTTCCACCCTATGTCAGAGACTGCCAAACTTTACCATCTTTCAGAAATAAATTGAAAATAAAATCACTAACAGAAACAGAAACAACTCACTAATATTACTTTTTAAGAATTAATAATGCTTTTTTGCATTATTTAATAAAATAGACTTAGGATTTGTTAATATATTTACCTAATGCCTTGTATAAAAATCATAGATTAATTCATTGTAGTTTATTACTTTCTTTGTATTTTTTTTCTTTTCTTTTTATGTATAGTAGATTCGAGCTGTTATTCCTTTTTTTATTCATTGTATCATTAATTTAATTTTAATTGTATTTAGTTTCATTGTATTATTAGACATTATTTTCATTATTATTCAATATGACAGATAATTAATTGTTCAATGACTATTATTGTAACTTTTTTTGTATTCATATGTAACATATGTTTGTCCTGTTTAATATGACAATTATTGTAATTTTTTTTTGTATTCATATGTAACATATGCTTGTTCTGGTGAGTGGAAGAGAAGGCCACATGGCCTTAACTCCACCAGGCTAAATAAATCTATTCTATTCTATTCTAAATATTATTGGTTCGTTCCAGTTCCAAGTATCATATCTGCTGTGTCCATCTCTTTCGTGCGCGTCCCCGATCTTTTTCCTCTTCTCGCTTGATAGTTCAGACTTTTCTAAGGCAATCTGTTGGTATCTGTTCTGCAGACATGTTCATACCATTTTCCCCTGTACTCTTCTATTTTATCTGTCAGACTGAATATATGTAGTTCTTTATGAATACCTTCACTTCGTTTTTATCCATCAAATTATATCCTGCAACAGATCATAAATATTTCATTTCTACAGCTTCTATTCTCTTAATTGTCTATTTAGAATCTATATTTCTGAGCCATACAATATTGCAGGCGCAGCCAATAAAATGATGATGATGATGATAATAATAATAATAATAATAATAATAATAATAATGTTTTATTTATTCCGGCTGAGTTAAGGCCACTCAACCAGCACAAATGTAAATAAATATTTGACAATATAGTAATGCACTATACTAATTATATAAAGAGTTAAAAATTCAGGGTGTCCCATTCAAATCTCCAACGTTTTAATTAATCATAACTAACAAAGTATGCGGAATTATGAAATGAGGCCGGTATTAATTATTAAACGAAACCTAAACTCAAAGAATGTTCATTGCCACACACTAAAACAACTCTACATGTGCACCATTAGTAGCACGGACAATATCAACTCTGTATTCGATTCGTGCCACGTTCTATCCAACATGTCCATTGGTAGGCTACTGTTGCAATTGTGTCAAGGATACGGGTTCGTAAATCATGAAGGTCTTGTACTGGAGTCGCAAACACACGATCTTTTACGTACCCCCAGAGAAAGAAGTCTAGTGGAGTAATGTCTGGCAAACGTGGTTTTATGCCAATATTGTCCAACATGCGACAGATGAATTGACTGCAACAATGAAAACAAAAATTCCTTTAGTTTTTCTTTCTTTTAATACCAACCTCATTTCATAATTCCGCATATTTTGAGAGTTATGATTAATTAAAATGTGGGAGGTTTGAATGGGACACGGTGCACATTAAATGTAGGTTTAGCAATGTAAATTCCATATGCAAACAACATTGTATACGATAACAACAATAATAATAATACTTCCGATGATAATAATAATAATAATATTATTATTATTATTATTATAGTATGAATATGAAAAATTATACGAGAAACAATTAATATAATATTTACCTTACACTGGGTAATGATGAAGTCGAGGTTAGAGTAAACATAAATTTAGATTTCTTATAAAAGATGCCAATGTCCGGCAGCCCCTTATTTCTTGTGGTAGGGAATTCCAGTAGCGAGAAGTGAAGATAGTATATGATATGGAGTGATGTGAAGTCCTACGTTCCGTTATATTAAGCAAGAGACTATGATATAGTAAGAATTAAATAGAAAGACGATTTAACTGCAGTTTTTTTACTCCCCCCTCCTCAACTTGTGTCCGATTCAGAGCCCGAGTCGACGGATGAAATGCGATAAAACCCCATATATTGAAGGTCAGTGAATTACAAGGATGCTGGTCGACTACGCCTAACGCACCATCACAGGAGCAGATGAATGAAATGAAATGAATGAGATGAGTGTGCAGAAATGCTGGAATGGAATTTGTGGCAGGGAAAATGGGAGGAATCCCTAGAAAGCCCTGCCCAGACTCCGTTTCTTTCACTACGAAACCCATATGCAGTGAACGAGACGCGAACTCGAGATTCCAGAGGTGAGAGGAGAGCGTCAGGTGTTTACTAGATCCTAAATTCACATCGCAGCAGTGAAGTTAATATACAGAATCACAGAGCATTGCAGTTGCATTATAATATCTAAAATTATATTACATCTAAAACATTCTCTGGGAGAAATTTTCAAGTTAGATTTCGGCATGAAATTGTTAACAGGGTTAACAGTTCTCTCCTCAGAGGCAGTAATTAGGCTTCAGATTCTTTTATAGGCTCGAAATATGTTATTACCAACTCCCCATGTCGATAATTGAGTTGCTCAGTGGAAAAGAGGCACATGCCACAAATCTGCCGATTGTGAGTTTTTGTTATGGTTATGTAGATCCTGCTATCTTGCATCAATTCCAATAACTATTTGCATGGTGGTATGTGTCTATTCTTTAACAAGGAGCATAATAAAACTTGAAGATTCTGAATGATAGAAATAGCTAATGGAAAAAAGGCACATGCCACATTCTTTCTCTTTTATCTCAAGTGGTTACAGTCAATGTCCCTGATAGTTTGGCAGAAATGAACTAATCAATCAGAATATAGTTCCATTACCCTCTGGATCTATAATATTATAGATCCAGAGGGTAGTGGTAGTTCTCAAATTACCTACAACATTTCCAATATGTCTTACATAGATGTTGAGGTTTAATGCGTTTTCTGAAGAAAAAAGACAAGTTAATAGTAAAAGAAGGACTCATCATGAAAATAAGTGGGAGGATAATGAAAGAAAAGTCTTAGAAATAGTGTATAATAATAAGAAGATTGTGCCAGCAAAGGAGTTTGTAAATAGTGGAACTCCGTGTTGCAAACAAATATCACTCCACTAATGATTAATGAAGGTAAGAGAGGTTATGCAAAGAAGAGAAAAGATTAAACATAAGTCAGAGGAAGGTTTCATTCAGATACACTGTTCGTGTAACTAATAGTAGCGAACTTGAAGTCTGTAGAAGTGCATTTCTAGCAGTCCATGAAATATCAATAACATGTTTAAGAACTGTTCGGAAAAGTGAAGAATGTGTTAGGGAAGTTTCTGATGATGAAGAAGAGAGTCAATCAACATCAGAAATTTGTGTCCATACACCCACTGAAGATAGAAGAGGCATTATGTGTGGCATATGCCACTACTTAATTTGCACAAATTACTTGTCCTATTACTTAAAAACACTTAATACTAGGAATATTTCAACTAATATTTAATACGATATTCAATACATCATCTAATTCAAGATTCTGGTTAAAAAATTAAAACATAGTGTCCATATTCCACAGATAAAGAACTTTCAGAAATTCCTTGTTTCTGTAAAATAGGTTTTCTTGTGGCATGTGCCTCTATTCCACTGGGCAACTCAATTCATAACCGGGGAGCGGTGTTTTTGTAAGTATTCAGTGAAGTTTTTTTTTTTTTTAGATTTAGATTTATTTAGCCTGGTGGAGTTAAAACCATGTGGCCTTCTCTTCCACTCACCAGGGCAAACATATATTACATCAGAATATAACAATCTTAATTAACTCTAATATTAAACACTAAGTAAAAATTTGATCAAAAGATAATATCTAATATATTACGATCTATAATACAACCAGTTAATATTAGTTAAAATTAATAATAAAATGTATACAAGCAAGGCATATTAAATTGTCAAAAATACATGGAATATAAGGATGACGTACTTGTGACCGTGCAGTGTTCTGTATAAACAAAATGATGTTCGGTGCAAGGCATTACACCCTGCTTAAAAACAGTTATAACAGGATAAGGAATTATAGAAGGAAGAAAACAATCGTATGTTCAATTATTTGTAGTGTGCAATAAAACTACTTCATTTTGAATAAGGTTTTAAAGTACAGAAATATGTTCTTATACATCATGATTACAGTTATTGTAATGTACAATAATGTACTTCCGAAATGCACGAAAGTAAATATCATGCGATTAGCACGTAGACAATTTTTATATTTGAAAAACTACGTTCCACGTCGCACGACGTAATAGGAGCAAATAAAAATTCAAAGCATCAGGAATGCTTGAGATTTCCTGACTGAGCAACGCGTCCCTCATTTTGCACATTTCTGCGCACCCAGTATTCCTCTTTAAAACACTTTTAACTTTATTTGATACTCTTTTCTTTAACAGTTCCCACTTGTACTTCACTCAGTGTTTCTGAAACTTGTTATATTGTCTCGAGAGCTTCCGGCATTGTTAGTTTAGATTATTGTAAATTTTGTATTGTAGTTGCAACCTTACTGAAATTATTTGGAATATAAGAAAGGTCTTGAAACAAAGCTGGTGAAATTATTTGCTTCACTGCACGTATAGCGAGATTTTTTGTATCGTCAAATACATTAATTATGCTTACAATTTTGTCGTAATTCTGGGCACAGTATAGTGCAGCCTGTAGCTATGTTCCCCACCGATTTACAATTGGCTGTGGAGGTAGGAGAATCCCAGGTGCCATTCATTTAAATATTTTAATTCTTGACGGTCCCTGGAGAAAAATCTTTTTCATGTTGTTTATAAATGTATCAGCATCCGGAAAACAGGCTCTAATTTCTTCCGCAACTCGGTGGAGATCATGTGCTAGACATTTTAAATGTATTAATTTTGGATATCATTTGCTGCATTGTTATAGCAGTTTTCTCATATATGCAGCCCCATCCGTAACAAATAACAAAGTATTTTCTTTCTTAATACCGGCAGGCCACAGGAGGGACAATGAATCATTAAACAAGCGAGTAATTGTAGAATGATTAACCTCCTACATCTCTTCGGATGTTAAGAGAAATGATTTAGCTTGACCATCAGGCGTTAGGGTACCTACAATAACATTAGCGATGACCTATGAGCGGCACCTATTGTTTCGTCTATAGACACAAAATCGTTTTATCTGCCACTTCATCCCTTATGTAATTTAGGCATTTTTCATAGGCTGTTGGTAGATATGTTTTTTCGTAATTGTGTTTCTGAAGGCATTTTTCTGTTAGTATATTTGTTTACGAATGCTACGAAACAAGGATGCTGTACTTTTGGAATTTTGGATGACACAAATCCTCGAAAAATTCTGATCTGCAGTTTGGGTCTGCGGAGGTTGAAGCTAAACTTTCCCTTTTTTTTATTTATTTTTTAATAATACAACATTTTCCTTGTGTTTTCTTGAATTACAGTGTTGTTTAACATGATGTTTGAAATTTCCTTTGAGCTCTATGTGACAAACTTTACATTTGATGGTTTCGCTATTTGTGCCAAATTCCTCTATAAACGATACTAATTGTCATGATGATGATGATGATAATGATGATTTTGAGGTATTACTCTATGTTACTTTAGACATATTTCCACAGTACTTTACTACTCTGTATGCAGCGAATAAATGAAACAGTCGCTACGAAACACTGTTATAGTGGAACGTGTCCCGCGCAATACACACTCCGTGTGCAGGTACGAGTAATATAAAGCATCTGTTTACTTACTCAAACCCCCTCCCTATTCATAACCAGATCATTCTCAATTAAGCTAAGCAAGATGGTCAACTTTCAGAATAAAGTTAAATAAATAAATATTGAAGAAGGTAAAATTAACCAATTCAATGTAGTCCCACCTAAAATAAAAATGTTTAATAAATATACATACTACATATACCATTATTTTTTAAATGTTCATTTCTTCAGACTCGGGCATATGGCTTAATATCCCTTCCGGAGGACTTTAATTTTTCCATCCTGTAAATACATTGACCTAGTGTTTAAAGCCGCAACCTTCAGGTGCGGCTATTTAGGGAAAGTAGGCAAAGTGCCACTTCACCTTATTTTTCTTCTTCTTCTTCGGCTTTCCCCCACTTATAGGTTTGCCATCTTCAGTTTCCACTTATCTCTATCATTCCAATCTCCCTCTTCCAAATTTCTATCATCCATTATAGTTCTGATGTAGGTTTTCCATTTCCATTTTGGTCTGCCACGTTTATTTCTTCCAGAGGGTGACCATTGGTATATATTTTTTGGCCATCTTTCATTTTCCATTCTTTGTACATTTAAGCGTTTGATTTTCAATCTTCTTAACAACAGATGTGGTGACATTCATTTCTCTCCATAAGAATTCATTTCTTATTTTATCCTGTCTTGTTTTTGGAGGCTTCTTCTAAAATAATCAAATTCAACTGTTCTAATTTTATTCTTTTGTAATTCCGTCAAAGACCAAGTTTCACTTCCATATGACAAAATATTCTGTATTATGCTCTTATAAATTTTCATTTTAGTTTCCTTTGTAATATAACCTTATTTTTACCAGAATTATTTTTAATTTTATTTTCCTTATCACGAATGTTGATTTTAGTATAATCATATTTTGTATTATTTTACGAGGCGGGACTCATCGTTATGATACAACGCCCGCACCGTGCGCTGTCATTCTGGCCGCGTCAAATAAAGGCTTCTTGATTTCCACTCTGCTCGACATCCGGGATTGAACTTAGCTCGCTGGTCGCCATGACAACCGTGACGTCACTCGCTGAGGTGTAGCGTTACAAAATCCTCAAAGTGAAGTAAGCCAAATGCAATTAGTCTTCTGCTTCAAGACGTTGTGTATGGAATTCTTTCATATCGCTTATTGTTGAGGTTGTTTAAATATGAATCCTGTTTATGGTGTAGTGTGTGTTTTATTGGAAACACTGTTTTCACTTTCGAAAGATGAAGATAAAAAGGAAATTTTAAATTGTGGACGTTCTACTGAATCTCTGCAAATATGTGGTACAAAAGAAGTTAAACATTCATTTAAACGCTACAATCTTAGTTTCAAACGGTCATGGTTTAACGAATTTCCATGGTTATGCTCCTCTCCCTTTACACAGCATTTGTGGAAAGAAACTTTTCTTATCTAAAGCGTGTAAAAAACGTACCTGAAGAATTCAATTTCAGAAGAGAGATTTTCTTCTTTGAGGAATATTACTGTTCAGAAAGTACTTCTACTGCAGTTAACGAAGACATTGGATGAAGATATTATTGAGAATTTTGCAGCCTTAAAAGACCGAAGAATCGATATGATATAAAAGTATTAAGAGAGTTTGTTAATAATTAAGATAAACTTGTACACAAATAATTTTTATTACTAGCTCTTCACCTAGCTTCAAAACCACTAGCCGCCACTGACAAATCTCGAAACTAAAGACAAAGAACTAAACCACTAGACCTCTGAAGCCAAATAATTAAGTGTATTAGTTTATACAATGTTATCAAATTACGTAGATCTATTACAGAGTTGTTAAATTGAATCTTAAATAATACATGTTATTTGTTTGCGTGTGGTACAGTATAACAATATTAAATACAATAGATCCGGGTATTTGAAATTAGAATATCATATGTATTGGAAGTATTAAATGGACTTTTCATTGTGGATATTATTGACAGACCTCTTGATGCAGAATGTTAAACATGGATACAGATGGTGTTTTAACATGCTAATTTCATATTAATCACACAGAGTTAATGGATTGCAATAGATAGTAATAATTTGCAATAAAATAATTTTTGCTCAACACTTGATGAAATGAAACCGATGGAAACTGTTAATGAAGCTGAATCCTTGATTATACAACAATTTGTTTAATGTCTATATTGGACAATACATTTACATTAATCCATTCATTGGTGAAGGGAAACATTCCAGATCAGAATCAGCTATATTCACTATTCTCGGATCTATATTAAACCATAGTAATACTTTTTTCTTTAAAATCAACATAATATAAATTTTTTATCCATTGTATTGTATAATTTTCGTATACCTTTGTGAATTAAAACTATTTTTTTGCACGATAGTGCCTTCTGTCGTACTTACAAGAATGTCGACCGTGATTGAAAGTTTAATTTCCTAAATTTGAGGGTTGCCAACCTATAAATAACTAAATAACTATACTTTAATATTACAAATTACCTACCTACGGCGGTATCTTTACCTTGTCGTGGTGGAGTGGCTTGCGTGCTTAAATGATCCTGAGAGCTATGCCGGCGGTAGCATTGCTGCCGATAGGGTTACCCATGCCGGACTGGTCGAAGGTGATAAGCCAGACGAAAAAAGTACCTTGGGCGAAATAGTGACGATCTTTCACCGTAAAAATACAACCGTCAAGAAATGCGGACATGGGTTCATCTGGGGTAAAATTTTCCGGAGGTCAAATAGTCCCCCATTCGGATCTCCGGGCGGGGACTACTTCAGGGAACGCATGCCAAAGGCTCAAACATAGGGACATGTTCCTAGGAACATGGAATGTTAGGACTTTATACAATAGCGGGACACTAGAGATATTAACGCGGGAATTAGATAAATCGCCCTTGGATATAGTAGCTTTAACAGGAAGTTAGGTGGCCAGGAGTAGGTAGTCAGGAATCAGGAAGCTTTGCATTATACTACGGGGGTGCTGAAAGACCTGCATTTGGAACGGGATTTTTAGTCAGAAGGAGGATCCTATCCGCTATCCGAGATATTAAGTTTTAGTTAGTGATAGGGTATCATACATAATTCTAAAGGGTAAACGACATGATTTTATAATTGTAAATGTACATACCCCCACAGAAGATAAAGATGACAAGATCAAGGATGAGTTCTATGAAGAATTAGAATGCTTATTTGATAGCCTTTCACGATATCATATGAAAATTGTCTTAGGAGATTTTAATGCAAAAGTGGGGCGGGAAGATATATTCAAACCAACAATAGGCAAATTCAGTCTTCATGAAGATAGTAACGACAAAGGCGTTAGATTAGTCACATTTGCCACATCAAAGAATCTCATTGTTAAGAGCACAACATTTCAGCATAAGGATATTCATAAATACACCTGGACGTCTCCAGATGGAGAAACTCGGAACCAGATAGATCATGTATTAGTGGATAAACGCTGGCACAGTAGCATCATTGATGTTAGATCAGTTAGAGGGACAGACTGCAATTCGGATCATCATTTGGTCAGAGTGAAAATCAGACAACGGCTATCGCTAATGAGAGGAACAAACGCTAAAAATTATTCTGTAAAATATGAATTAAAAAACTTGAAAAATGATGAAATGCGGCTACAATAACAAATCGAAATTGCTAACAGATTTAAAGTACTGGAATCTTCAGATGGCAATGTGGCAAACGAAGAAGAAACTGATATAAATAAAGACTGGAAGGCTATATGAGATACTATTAAATTGTCAGCATCAGAAAGCATTGGTTGTTTAAAAAAGAGGCAAAACAAGAAATGGTTTGATGAGGACTGTGCCGACATTGTAAAGAAAAGAAAGCTAGCAAAAATGAAATGGTTACACGAGCCAAATGAGGTAAATTTAGAGCAATTGGGTAGTGTTAGACGGGAAACCACCAAGTTACTAAAGAGTAAAAAGAGGGAATATTTGAGAGAGAAGATTAACGATCTTGAAATGAATGTAAAAAATAGGAACATTAGAGAATTATATCAGGGAATTAGTATAGAGAAGAAAGGGTTCAGGCTAGAACAAACATAATTCGGAATGAAAATGGGGATATGATTGCAGATTCCAGGAGTATATTAAATAGATGGTAAAGTTACTTTAATCAGCTATTAAATGTACATACAGAACAGGACATTGAGGAGGATAAGTTACAGACAGCAGAAATGCTAGTCGCAGGGCCAAGTGCACTAGAGGTTGGGATGGCGATTGAAAAATTGAAGATGTATCAAGCATCAGGTTCAGATGAGATCCCAGCAGAACTGATAAAATCAGGTAGAGAAAAATTGATGGACAAGATACGCTGGTTGCTTAGTATGATTCGGGAAAAAGAAGCTCTTCCAGATGAATGGAAGGAAACAATTATCGTACCAATTTATAAGAAAGGAGATAAAACTGATTGCAACAACTACAGGGGCATCTCATTACTGTCAACTTCGTACAAAATTCTAACAAATATATTAGTAAGCAGACTTACTCCCTATATTGATGACATTCTAGGAGATCATCAATGTGCATTTAGAAGAAACAGGTCTACAACAGATCAGATTTTTAGTATAAGACAGATTTTAGAAAAGAAATGGGAATATAATGGTACTGTACATCAACTATATGTAGACTTCAAAAAAGCATATGATTCAATTAAAAGGGAGAAGTTATATAGTATCCTGCTGGAGTTCGAAATTCCTAAAAAGTTAGTTAGACTTATACAAATGTGTCTAAATGGCACAAAGAGTAGGGTGCGTGTAAGCAAACAGTTTTGAAATCCAGAATGGGGGTTGAAGCAAGGAGATGCACTATCTCCTCTACTATTTAATTTTGTACTAGAGCATGCCATTAAATCTTTAGAGAATGAGGATGGCTTACAACCCAATGGTATTAATAAGCTGTTAGTTTATGCTGATGATGTATTGTTGGCCGATAGCGAGGAGATACTAAAGAACAATACGCACGCACTGTTGAGTAACACTAAGAAATTAGGATTGGAAGTAATTATCAATAAAACTAAATATATGGTCACACGTAGAAATTCATTATATGTTGGAACTGGACAGCTAATGACAAATGAGGGAAATTTTGAGGAAGTGGCTGAATTCAAATACCTAGGAACAATAATCACAAATAGGAATGAGATGCACAAAGAAATTAAACATAGGCTGAATTCTGGAAAAACGTGCTATTATGCATTGCAGAGACTCTTGATGTCCCAACTCCTTTCAAAAAACGTTAAACTGAAAATATATAAAACTATTATTCTACCAGTTATATTATATGGATGCGAAACATGGACTCTTACTTTAAGGGAGGAAAGGAGATTACAAGTATTTGAGAATAAAGTACTTAGGAAAATTTTTGGACCAAAGAGAGATGAAGAGACAGGTGAATGGAGAAGACTACATAACAATGAACTACATGGTCTTTATAGGAAGCCAGATATAATAAGAACAGTTAAGTCTCGTAGACTGCGATGGGCAGGACATGTTGCACGTATAGGAATGGGAGACTTGCATGGTAGCTTCTTGTAGGAAAGCCAAGGGGAAAACGCCCAGTTGGTAGACCAAGAATGAGGTGGGAAAATAACATTAACTATGATTTGATGGAAGTAGATTATACAGGGAATGATTGGAAAGCATTAGCTCAGGATAGGGATGTATGGAGAGCGTATGTCCGTGCGACCATGAACCTACGGGTTCGATAGTACCAGTGAGTAAGTAAGTAAGGGCGGGATGTAAAATCACTGCCCTTTATGTATATTACGTACAATGATACAGAAATATATCCTAAACCAGTGTTAATATACATTATACGAAACAAATCACTGCATTTTAAATGAACTTGGCTTTATTTGAAACTATATAAAACAAACTCATACTTGCCGCCATTCTATGTCTGATTGGTGTCATGGCCTGCTGTAGTCTCAACCAAATGATTTTCGGCATTTAGCGTATATACATTGGCCAGACTGCTAATGTCAGTCAGTTTCTCATAATGAACTCAACTATTTACAACAAAGATGTTATTATTTTACTATTATTTATTATTTTGTAAACACCATCGTTCAAAGAATAAAGTACAACACACGTTTGTGAAGTGTTTAACAGAATCTTGGAAATTAAAAACCTCACTATCACTCGGTTTTAATAATTTCCTCGCTTATGTAAAAACCATTTTTCAACCTCGCATTGCAATATGGTTGGTTTCTAATGTGCTGCATCTAACACTGAAGTCATTAGCAGTCTTGCTCTCAACTATTTCGAAGTTTTAGAAGTTACCTGTTTGATGGCTGTGCAGTTGTTAAGGTGCTCGTCAACTATTTCTTCCTCTCGGTGGTTGCATAGAATGCATCTTGGTGTATGCAGTATGTTGATCTCGTGCAAGTGTTTAGCAAAGCAATCATGACCTGCAGTTAATCTGAATTGTGCAACTGCTGTCTTCCGTGAAAGTTCTGGTATGATGTTTGAGTTTTGAAGGAGGCATTTCCATTTCTTGTATTTTGCGGATGATAGGAGAGTGTTGTCATTACAGTAATATTCCTCAAAGAAGAAAATCTCTCTTCTGAAATTGAATTCTTCAGGTACGTTTTTATACGCTTTAGATAAGATATGAGTTAGCACTGCCACAATGAAGCGCAGAAGTGCGATAAAAAAAATTCCACAGTAGAGTTGAAAAAATAGATCCACCCATGTTCATAAAGGTTCAAATTTGTACAGGTTTTATCAGTGGGCTAGTTTCCTTAAATTGGATTCCCGCATGGGGACATGGATGCTCTCCATAGGGAGTTTCTTATCTATGTTAATTTAGTTACGCTTATTTCCCTATAGATTCCAACGAGTGACGTGTGGTTAGCACATCGCCTAAAAGAGACGTTTAGTATTCAATTAAGCTATTATTTTGATTATGTATTATTTATATTAGAACAACATAGAGAACGTTCAAAAATAAAATTAAAAAGGAACAAAAGTAAAAATGTATAAAGTTATAGCAATTCTCACAATATTGTATGGATGTGAAACTTCGGCTCAAATGAAAAGAAAAAAAAACAGGAAGGTGGATTACATATGGCGGAGATAAGGTTCCTCAGACAAGTTAAAGGATGTACAAAACTTGATTGAATTAGAAATTAGGATATAAATGAAGAATTAAAAGTGCAGCCTTCATTGGATAAGGTCTCGAATTATAAACAAAAGTGGATATTTCACATGAATGGAATAAGTAAGGAAAATTATCCACTGTTAGTAAGAAATTATTAAGCAAAAGGAAGACGTGATGTCGGAAGACTTAGGAAACATTGGGCTGATGCATTATGAAGTCGGAACAAGCAATTGCCTAATCCTTGGAGTGACGACGATGATGATGAAGAAGATTGATTCGATTTTTCTCAGAGGCACTAATTTAGGCTTGATGTTCTTTTATGAGCCCGAAAATCTTAAGACACAGAACTCACGGCTTACGTTCCTTATCGAAGGACTTCTCTCTTAGATTTTTTCCTTTCTTTAAACCCACAAAAACATCGACATAGGCCGGATTTAAACCCGCGACTCATAGGATTACAGCAAAGACCCATAAGCCTAGACCACAGAGGCCGACTAATATACTTAGTATATAAAGAATGTTTTTATCCCACTTGTATCGTATATATTTAATTCAGTACTTTAAATTTTTATGACAAATCTCACTTTTACAAGGATTCTCTCATATCACCTTTAATATACTCCACTTCAGTTGCTTACAAGATTCATCACCACATGTATGAAGATCTTCTTTACACCCCGTTATCCAGATGAAGAAATGTTCGAAACCCATCTGAACAGCTGTATTGCTGTCAAACATGAAGATTCTAAGACTTCGCAGTATTGATTTGAGAGAAAGATTGCTAATGACTTCAGTGTTATTATACGACACAGCTGAACGTTTACCTCCAATCATAGCAGCACTGTCGCTGCGTCGCACTGACATAGATACTAACCGTGTATATACAGGAACAAATAGCAAATGAAGCAGTTGTCCAGCTTACTTAGGGTATTACATTGCAGTCCTCGGCGCCACAGACTGACGTGAAGCGAATGTACGCGGGATGACAGGCATAGGTTCGCAAACCAATCACAAACGAAAGAGGTCAACGTCCCGATGTATCGGATAATAGAGCAGTGCATTAAACAACAACTTCAGTTGCCTAACACTTGTTTAATTGTATTTTCGTTTTTATTATGATTCCAAATGTGTTATGTTTAATCCATTTAATTCAAATGACTATTTAACTCATGCCACAAATGCTAGTCAATGACCAATCACGTTTCAATGAATGTTGTTTTACAACCAATGACAGTCGTGTTTCACTTCGCTCTTTATCGATTTATCTTTATCAGCTCCTGCTTTTGTGATAAAGAAAGCTCCTTTTTAATGTTCTGGACAGGACAAAGCATTATTTTTCTCCAACAGATACATTGAATATAGCAAATAATGAAAAGATTCCTTGATTTTACTGAGTTGTTTACTAAAAAAATAAATGAATAACCCGTAATGTTGATTATGATATATAGTTCGATGTGTTTCATTATTTCTCCACTTGGGTGCATTCTTATAATATTGCGATCTTATTTGGCAATAAATAATATGATCAAGCAGCAGTGAATGAACATAACCTCACATTTCTGATGTGTTTTCAAACATCGCCGTGAAAATAAAATATATAAATATTTTTAAAATAACTATAGTTAAACAATGATTTGTGAGTAAACAGCTTAATTTTATTCGTTAAATTGTCCTAACAAATGCCACTCTTGATTTCCAAATTCTCTAGATAAATTCACTTCTCACTTCGTGAGTCGTGAATTTTTCGATAATTTGGATATCACTCGTGGCATTACTTATGATAAAGCGGTGACTCCAAATATTATTTTCTTAATTTCTGTGTCTATTGAATAATACATTTGTCGCATGATAGCCCCTAAAAGCCAAACATTAGCTGAAATGGTTGCTTTGATTGGCATTCAGAAGAAAATTCAGGGAGACACATGGTCACCGTAATGCGTTTCCTTAATATTATTTTCATTTTTCTTAACCGAATTGAACTGTTTAATATAAAATATATACAGTAGTCCAGAAGATGATATATACATACAATTTAATATCTGCTAATGTAATGCAGGACAAAATAAAAAAAAATAATGTCGCTACATCCAATGATGGAAAAGTATTAATACACTGTAAGAGTCTCATTTATGTCTTACAGACGCTCAATGTTTCTACCTCAGGCGACATGGGCAGAGATCATTGCAATATTCTCGATACTCCCACATTCGACGTTGCATCAATATTAATAAAATGCAATTTTATTGAGAATCAATACAGTAAAATTCATATCAAATTCCGTTGAGGTGAAGTCATATGATGAAAGTTAAAAATTAAATTGTACCTGTTGGTAGGTGCCGTCGTCCTCAACTTTGTTAAAATATGTATATAAAATTAACTGGAGCGCTTTCGGAAGTTATCTTCCATCTTCTGCTATTGTATACACAACAACAACGAGTAGCAGAAGCTCAACCTGCAGAAGATGGAAGATAACTTTCGAAAGCTCTCCAGTTAATTTTATATACATATTTTAACAAAGTTGAGGACGATGGCACCTACCAACAGGTACAATTTAATTTTTAACTTTCATCATATTCTATTGAGGAGACTAGTCATAATATAAAGTCATTCAATTGAATACCTGATGTCCACTGCTGTGGTTCCGGGGTAGCGTTGATGCCTTGAGTTCGATCCCCAGATTGGAGAGAATTTCTGATGGTTTTTGGGGGTTTTCCTCGCCTGTAAAAGAAATGTCAGGAAACTTTAAAGCACAAACTCTGAATATCATCTGGCATCATAATCATTATCACATTCGCCACATTTAGTGTGAATATATGTTTATCGTCTTGTTTCGAAGGAGGTCCTGGATTGAGCCGATCACTCATTCGGGGAGGTCCTCCATGTCCTTGCCAAAATTGTAATTTCGATATAATATTCCAATTGAAATTTTACCTCTCTTAATGTTTTTGTCCAATGTCACCAGGTTGTCTTTTATGAGATTTCTAGCTTTCTGTCGTAGCACTGGCGGAATTGTAATCAATTTTTTAGGTTCGGGAACCTGAAAAGCGGAGTTGCATTACCCATTACCCGGATGATTGATGGGTGATCAATCTTAATGAAGCGCTGGGAGAGTCCTTGTCTTAAACGTAACCATGGGCAACCACAGGAATAATTCCCTTTAAAGAAAAATGCATAAGGTCTGACCAAAAATCCAATCCGAAACCTCATGAACTGTATTCAGAAATGCTGACCACCAGCCATGAGGATGGCCTCCTTTAAAATTAAAACTTTATGAATACAATTCAAAACTATGGATCGTGGTTAAATATACGTATGTGATTCGTAGTTTAAAATCCCTCTCCCGACATGCCATGCCACTGTAAGACCCGGGCTGCATGTGGCATGTAGATATACCCTATAAGGCGAGAGATTAAGCTGTGAATGAGAAGAATAATATCTGGTAAGATTTGGTCTCCTCAACTTGGTAAAAACATTTTTATTACGTAACATATCTACGTCCCGCGCCGTAGCAGAGTGATTTAAGGCACATGCCATGGTGCAGAGTTACAGAACTTGCCACTCGTTCTAGTCCTCTTAACTATCTAGCACTATCGAACCCGTACGTTCATGGCCATACGGACATTAAAGCTCTCCACACCTTCATATCCTGAGCTAATGTTTTTTTAATTATCCCTGTATAATGTACTTCCCTCAAATCATGGTAAATGTTAATTCTCCCACCTCATTCTTGGTCTACCAATTGGACGTTTTCCCTCTGGTTTTTCCTAGAAGAATTTTCCATGCCCACTTTTCTTCCCTATTCATACCACATGTCCTGCCCATCGCAGTCTACGAGACTTAACTATTATTATTATTATTATTATTATTACATCGGCCGCGGTGGACTAGTGGTTATGCTCCTTGCCTCTGGTCCCGAGGATCGCGGGTTCAAACCCGGTCGGGGTCGATGAATTTTTTAGGACGGAAAAATCCAAGGAGCAAGTACTCCGGGAGGGACTTTAAGCCGTGGGTCTCGAGTCTGAAGATTTTCAGGCTCGTAAAAAATCCTTAAGCCTGAATGAAAAGGCCTCTAAGCAAAATTTACCGAATTTTCCCGTCCTAGTACTGCCTTGGTTTCCTAGATGTCAGTATGAGGCGGAACGCTGACCACGGACCACTCAAAATGACATCTATAAGAAAACAAGTGTAACTAAATTAGTATGGTACAAATTCTTCCTTGTAGGGGGAGAGTGCCTAAATCTCTGTAAAGGGAAAACATGGGCTTGCAATACAATTATTATTATTATTATTATTATTATTATTATTATTATTATTATTATTATTATTATTATTATCATCATTATAATTTCGAATCCTCATGGGTAAGGGCACTTTCTCAGGTCTCATAGAAATTCTTAATCCTGAATAAAGAGGTCTCTAAGCAAAATGTACCGACCCTCTTCATCCTGGTAATAACTTAATTGCTCACTAGATATTTCATTGGGTCGGTATGTTGATCGCATACCATTCATGACATCTTTAGGGAAATAAGCATAACTAAATTGGTTTGTTCTAATAAACCCTAAAATTGGGCTGTTTCACCATAGTACATGTAAATGGTACCGGTGCCCACCCAGAATCGTGTGGAATTAGGATAGCTATAATAAGTATCGGCTCCTGGTTATAAAACCAGCTATAACGGCTGGAATACCCGACATGCTGACCACATGATCTCCATGTATATAATTAACACATTGGATGAAAGTGGACAGCAGCCGTCCGGCAGGCCAAGTACCTTCTGACCTGGCGCGCTATGATGTTTAATGTGACATCATCTTCATCTTGTAGCCATGTATAAGGCAATGTGACCTTTATAGACTCGAGCATCTTTTCAACGTTCGATTGACCGTACCCTAACGGCTTGTATCGATGAGTATTTTTTGGGAATTTTATTCTGTTCATTCTTTTGACGTGTTTGTTCCAGTTGCAAAAGGGTAGTGAAGTACACTCCATCTTTAACCTCTCCTACCAAAACCCAATCTCACCTTCTCGTGGTGCAATCTGTTTAGGATACACGAGTCTCTAGGGACCGATTCACGCGGTATAAATCTTGAACTGAGGAAATTCTGTTCTACACCAAGCCTTATCCAGATGTATTAAGATTGCAGGCTCATCCCTAGACTTACTTCAGAATGGTCAACTTGCAATTAATTTTGGTTTCGAAACTTTAAAATATCAATTTCTGGATGGACACCACCTTCATGTGGTGGAAAAACTATATTGATGTCGCAATTATCGCTAGATAAACCGAACATTTTCCAACGAACATTTTCCAACAAGGTGAAGCATCCCCTCATTTCCATATGAGGTTCGCAATTACCTGAATAAAAGATTTTTCGATCCTATATTGGCTTTGGATGCGGTTTCTATAACAGACTAATTGTTATATATCACCATTCTTAAAATAGTATTCAGTAGGCTTATTTTTTAATTGTTTTTGAATCTGACCTTCATGATGTAAGGGGGCAGGGGATTTTAAAGAAGGAAAGCTGAAATACGGAAGTTCAAAATAATAATAATAATAATAATAATAATAATAATAATAATAATAATAATAATGGTAATAATGATAATAATAATAATAATTATAATAATAATGGTAATAATGATAATAATAATTATAATAATAATTATAATAATTTAATAATATTATTATTATTATTGTTATTATCATATAATAATAAATTTTATTATTATTATTATTATTATTATTATTATTATTATTATTATTATTATTATTATTATTATTATTGTTTATAAACAGATTCACAATGTAAAAAAATCTTCCTGTGTCCAAAGCGTTTTAAATTTTTAACCTCTTTCTCCATTCTTCTCTATCTTCCTATTCTAATTCTTCCAAACCTATCTCCCTCGTGCCTCTTCTGATATCATCCATACATTTAAATCTAAATCGACCTTTCTTTCCTTTCCTAGGTGGAATCCATTCCAAAGCTTTTCTGGGTGATCTTGTCTCTGGCATTCTACGTATATGACCATACCATTCTAGCAGTCTGTATGCCACAAAATCTAATATTGAATTTTGGACTTTCATTTGTTGTCTGATGATTGTATTTCTGTTAATAATAATAATAATAATAATAATAATAATAATAATAATAATAATAATAATAATGAAAATAATAATAATAATAATGAAAATAATAATAATAATAATAATGAAAATTATAATAATAATAATAATAATAATGAAAATAATAATAATAATAATGAAAATAATAATAATAATAATGAAAATAATAATAATAATAATGAAAATTATAATAATAATAATAATAATAATAATAATAATAATAATAATAGTAATAATGTCCAGTCTCGTGTCTTGTGAGCAGAGTTCATGTGATTCCGATTCGATTACCGACCAAACCACAAGAATTTTTCTTTAAAATTATTCTGTAGTAGCTCATGGTTTCGAATTGAGGTTAAATTTAGGTTTAAGGACTCTATCTTATCATCATGGAAATGTAACTCCGCCTTTTAGGCGCACCACTTCAGAAGTGGATTGCAATTCCGCCAGTGCCGGGATAGGTTGCCAGATATGTTGTAGGGCAAAATGGTGGCATTGAAAAAATCATATTTATTTATCTAAATTTGTAGAGGTAAAGTTGTAATATCAGATCATGGTTTACTTGAGGATGGAAATAAAGCCGTGGTCCTATATTACAGATTCACAGCTGGTTACATAGTTTACTATTGTCGTATATTTCCATTGACTTTGTGGAAGATAAGGCTTTAATTCCGCAAGTTTAAATAACATTTTGGTTTTCTTTCTTTATTTATTTATTTATTTATTTATTTATTTATTTATTTCTCTCTTTCTTTCTTTCTCTCTTTCTTTCTCTTTCTTCTTTCTTTCTTTCTTTCTTTCTTTCTTTCTTTCTTCCTTCCTTCCTTTCCTTCTTTCTTTCTTTCTTTCTTCCTTCCTTCCTTCCTTTCTTTCCTTCTTTCTTTCTTGCTTTCTTTACCTCAGTTTAACCTCTTCTTTTACGTATTTTTACATGCCCCACCTCACACGAACCTTACAGGGACAAGATCTGCTGGAAGAAAAATTGTTGAATTTCGGTGATACACATGCTTTTTGACAACACAAGGACATGGAGGAACTGTCTGGATGAATAATAAGTTCAATTCCATGGCCACCTCCGAGACTCACGAACGTGTAAGACAAGACATAACATTCATGTATACATTCATACAAAGCGAATATAATATGGATGATGTTTGGGAACTATTTGGGTCTTAACGTTTCCAGACATTTGTCTTACAGATGAGGAAACACACAATAGAAACTCACCCAGGAAACTTGTCTCCAGACCGGGGATCTAACTCGTGTCCGCCACCTCTGAGACAACATACTAGACCATATTGGAGGAGAGTAATCATTACTATGTTTATATTAATAATGAATACTCTCCACAAATGTGGTGTAGTGATAACTTAGTTGTCTAAGATTGGCCAGTATTATTATTATTATTATTATTATTATTATTATTATTATTATTATTATTATTATTATTATTATTATTATTATTATTATTATTATTATTATTATTATTATTTATTGTTGAGTCCACCGCTATGGGCTCGAGGTAGTATCCTGCCTTCTCACGCAGCGAGCCCCAGCTCGAGTCTCGATCAGGACAAGTTTTCTGGGTCAGTTTTTTTCTTTGGTTCCTTTCTTCTCATCTACAAGAGAAATGTCAAGAAACTTAAAGGCCCAAACGGTCCCTGAACATCATACGGCCATCTTAATTCATCATGTCCACCGCTGTGGTCTCGAGGTAGCTTGCTGCCTTGTCACACAGCGGGCCCGGGTTCGATCCCCGATCGGGGCAGTTTTTCTGGGTGAGGTTTTTATCGGGGTTTTTCCTCGTCTGTAAGACAAATGTCAGGAAAACGTTAAGGCCCAAACGGACCCCGAAGTCATATAGCCACCATCATCCTTATCATTATCATCATCATCATCATCATCCTTCACCGGTGTGGAAAGCAACGGGAAGCTACCACACCTACAATTCCCTAGTAAAGCTGCAAGCGTAGCATGAAAATGCTATGATTGCAGTGAAGGACCTGCCTTCGGGCAGAATTACTATGGATGGAGTTCATTATAATTTATGTTCGCCTTAGATTAAGTTTAGGATAAAGGACTTTCCTTGCACACCACTATCATCATCATCATCGTCACTCGTCATACCATCGTCTCCCCATCCTTAGAATGTGCTTACAATTACGCCAACGCCAGGAGAGAACACCAAAATACTTCGAAATGATAAACTGGAGAATTGAATAAAAATATTTTAAAAATTAAATCGAATTAAAAATACTGCGTTGTGTATTGTATTAGTGATGTGTTAAGCTTATATTTTGTTGCCGATCATACATAAATTTCATAACGAAGAACATACATATCACTTCTCCACGCATGATGTTATTTAGTCAAAATGTGGAGGTGTAGATTGTTTCCTCTGTAGTATGGAGCAGTATGCAAATTGAGTCCACCCAGGGGATACCAGGTCGTTATCGTGGTCCAGAGCCCATTGTTTTCATATACGGTCATCACTCTCATTTTCATTCTATCATCCTGAATACACCCTCGCTTTTGAATCAAATTCCATTATCTTATCAAGCGAGCTCAGTTCTGAAAGCCCAAATACGGACATAGGTTTGTAACTCGTGAAAACTCCTAACAAAAATATTCACTTCTGCTCCACAATGCTTCGTTAAAAAGTGTAATTAAGTAAACAAATATGAGTAAGTAACTAATGAAAATAACACTTCTTCCAAACGCAGAAAAGAGCTTAAATAGACAAATGCATGAAAATATTATCCAATCTTTGCAGACGTCTATAAAAAAAGGAGTACTGGGGATTTTATGAGAGAATATAAATTGTTAATTTCGTGAAAAATGTGAGATAACTCGAAATTATTATGTTAGTGAAACTAAGGGATTATTTGTGGATACTTAACAAATGTGTGGAATTTTGAAACATTGGCAGGATTCAAATACCTAGGAACAATAATTACAAACAGTAATGAGGCACAGAAAGAAATTAGACATAAGCCGAAAAAAAGGGGCTAGTACTATCCATTACAAGGACTCTTGCCATCCCATTTCTTTCAAAGAATATTAAACTACGAATACAGGGTGCATCATAAGTCAGATAACCGAAAACGCATATATATTAATTTCTGTAGCTTTCAAATCTATACAAAAAACTACCGAAATTGTTACCTAGTTAGCAAATTATCTCAAGCAGTAGTATTTGAGATTATATTCTAAATTTCCCTTATTCAAACCCCAGTTTCAACCAATCTTATTTTTTTCCTTGCAACTATGTGAAATAACTGAGTTATGCCGCATTGTGTATATAAATCGGTGAATATTACAATTATGTATGTGGATGCAAAACATGATCTCTTTCTTTAGGTGAGAAAAAAAACCGTACATTTTAGAATAAAATTATTAGAAAACTTTTTGGATCAAAGAGAGACAAACATACAGGTGAATGGATAAAATTACATAAAATGATCTGCATTGTAGTTATAGGAAACTTGATGTAATAATAACAATTATGCCATGTAAAACTGTGATAGGCAGGTAAGTGGCTTGAAAACTTCAATTGCGAAAACCAGTTGGAAAGCGCGTAATAGGAGGCAAAGTATGAGATGGAAAAATAACGTTAACCATAATTTGATGGTGGTGAATTATGCACGGTATAATTGGAATGTAGTAGCATAGGATAGAGATGTATGGAGAGCATATATCAGCGTGGTCATGAACCTCTGGGTTCGAAAATGTTAACCATTTAGTTTCGGTTTCTTTCTGAAATATCCTTTTCTGTTGTTGGTTCCCAACAAATCTGAACATGCCAGCTCATCGTAAGGAACTCAGTCAGCATTATTAAAACTTAACTCTGTTGAGGTGTTAGACACAATTTAAAATTATAAAATAAAATTATATACCTCTTAGGTCCGTCTCCTCAAACCATTAAAACATTAAGTTGCTCTAGGCCTTTCGGGACTAGTCCCATCATCAGCATAAGGTACGTCTGAATCTACTGGCTTCGAATACAAGACTGACTGGTCCGTTATAACTTTAAAGAGTGGGTTTGATGTACTGGTGTGTGTTCTCGTTTAATAACAGGTCATTGTTGGTTTGCTTAAATATTTACAATTCCTCTAGTACGTTATTCTATTTGGATTATTTTCTTTGTGCATAATAGTCAGTATCTGCATTATATGTTTTGCAAAGCTCGATTTACCTCTTGCATAAATAAAATCTTTGAAAATGTTCTTTATATCTAATGTTACAATTTTTGCTGGTTCTTCCTATATAAAATTTGTTACATTCTTTGCACATTAGTTTATATACACCATTGTTATTGGATTTATTTTCTTCAATGCTATTGTATTGTTGATTATGTTATTTAATTTGTTTATATGCTATTTTTTATGTTTTTGTCACTCCTTTTTATTGTGTTAGCCAATTTTGACGTTTCTTTCCCGATTTTAGTGTCGGTTTCACCAACACAGGTAACTGTATAACGCCAGTTTAAGCTATGTATTATATATGGGGAAAACTGGCGTAATACAGTTACCTCTGTTGGCGAAACTGACCCTAAGTGATATTACGTAACTTTTATTGTTTTCATCAGATTCCTTTTCAAGTTTAGTTATGTTCGATGTATTACTTTTTTCTTTTTTTTGTTTGCTTATTAGTTTGTTGATAATATCTTAGTTGTATCCGTTAGTTTTTGCCATATGTTTCATATAGTTAGGGCCTAAGTTGTTTGATGTAATTGTTTATATTTCCATCCATAGTAATTCTGCCCGAAGGCAGGTCCTTCACTGCAATCATAGCATTTTCATACTATGCTTGCAGCTTTACTAGGGAATTGTAGGTGTGGTAGCTTCCCGTTGCTTTCCACACCGATGATGATGATAATGATAAGGATGAAGATGGTGGCCATATGATTTCGGGGACCGTTTGGGCCTTAAAGCTTTCCTAACATTTGTCTGACAGGTGAGGAAAAAAACCCCGATAAAAACCTCACTCAGAAAAACTGCCCCTACCGGGGATCGAACCCGGGCCCGCTGCGTGACAAGGCAGCACGCTACCTGGAGACCACAGCGGTGGACTTGTTTATATTTGGAGGAAGTTTTATCATTTATTATAAGGAATATGGTTTTAAATACATTTTCGTAATTTATTTAATGGTGGAATTAGTATAATTGCGTAGATCTTACTTTTGAATTTCTTGTAATAAATAATTTTTACCTTTTGATTTCGAAATGTACGGCTTTTCTCGAGAAAAGTATTTACATACAGAAATGTATTAGTGTATTACTTAATCATTATAGAAAACGTATATGAGATTAGAGCATAATAAATTAACGATTTTCTTAGGCATTGTAGGACATTTGGTCAGGCCCAGTAGGTCTAGTTAAACATTTGATCTTATCAATAAAGTTCTTCATATTTGTCTGATCCATTAAGTCTGATTGGATCTTTAAATATGTCCTTAAGCCCTCGAATATTTTTTCAGCTGGGAGGAGGGGATTTTTTTACTGCTATTAGTAAATATAACTTCAATTGCTGTCTAATGAATTGTAGATAATATACAGGGCGCGGCATAAGTCAGTTAACCACTGCACATGGTTGCTAGGAAAAAAAACAGATTGGTTGAAACTGAGATTTGAATACGGGACCTTCAGATTATAATCTCAAACACTACTGCTTAAGGTAATTTGCTAAGTAGGGAATACATCTTGTCCGGTATCATGTCAATGAACGACTTCAAGTTACTTATTTTATATAATATATTTGCATTTTCGATTAACTGAGTTATGCTGCACTCTGTAGGCCTACATCATTCTATTTTTTTTTTATCTTCAACAGCACTTCCATAGCTTTAGGTATTTGTCAATGTTACTATTGCCTTTGTACGTTTCATACTTCAACACACTTTCTGCTATGAATTGTTGACGTTATTGTTATTGAAAGGATCTAATATCTAACAGGACATTCAGGTCTGGACCAAATGTCGTACCGGATATAACAGACGCGCAGTAGGCCTATGGAAAATGCTTAATCGACCGAACATAACTGACCAGACCAAATGACCGGCAGTCTCAATTGGCGTTTTTCAATTAAATATATAGCAAACGCCCTACAGTATTACCTCCATTATTATGCGATATTGCGTTTCTTTATTAATAAATTAATGTTTATATCATTTCGTGCCTTATAATTTATTTTGTACTAAAACCAACAATTGGATCGAAAAATGGCAATGAAAAAATTCAATTTAAATACCTTCTGTATAGTATCAAAATACACCAATACTTCTGATTAATATAAATAGGCCCTACTGTGCACGAATATATTTGTATATAAAATATAATTTCCGAAATACCATAAATATAATACAAAAATTAATATGTTTTGGCCTCAATCAAAAATAATCCCTAAAGTTTGTTTGTCTGTACCTATATGTCCCATGTGAGTCAAGGATATTCCCTGGAGAGAGTTACTTAACCAAGCTGATGTAGTTACGATTAGGCTTTACAGCAGTTCCACAAGTGTTGCTCTTATAATGCCTAAGAAAATTTAATTGTTTTGGGAAGCCTACATCACAGCTCTTTCGGACGCAAAAATATTTATTCTTCTTCTATTATTGAAGCTTGTAGTAAGCGGAATTTTATGGTTCCAAATAACTAACTAACTAATTCACTGGCACTATCGAACCCATAGATTCATGGCCGCGCGGACATAAGCTCTCCTGAGCCTTTGGCATGTGTTCCCTGAAGTAGTCCCCGCCCGGAGAACCGAATGGGGGACTATTTGACCTCCGGAAAATTTTACCCCAGTTGAACCCAAGTCCGCATTTCTTGACGGTTGTATTTTTACGGTGAAAGATCGTCACTCTTTCGACCAAGGTACTTTTTTCGTCTGGGTTATCACCTTCGACCAGTCCGGCATGGGTTTATGGTTACAAATAAAGAAATTAATTCGGTGTTAATAATAAAATGGAAAAGTCTAGCATTGGATTTAATTCAAACAGGTAAATATAAAGCAAACCCACGACCTGCGACCAGTTCGAACACCAAATGTGGTAAGAAGGTCAAGGCCCTTCTGTGAGTAACCCAAAAACACAAATGATCATTGCTAATAAATTAAGAATATCCCTAAAAACAGTCAAAACTATCATAACTAACGACTTGAATTTGGAAGAAGGTAGAGGTAATTAATTTTGCCTCATCAGATTTCCAAGACTTCACACGAACAGCAAACAAAGGTATGTAAATCATCCAGTAGGAGAAAAGTGGAAATTGTCGTCACTGGAAATGCAGCATATGTCTACCTCAGTGACACTAAGAAACCTCGGCATATTGTTACCATCGAAGGGATAAAAAAAATTCAAAAATGGTACTCAGAACGCAAGGAAAGTTTTTCATAAGTAACGCCACGAGTGATTTTCAAATTATCGATAAATTCACGACTCACGAAGTGAGGAGTGAATTTATCTAGAGAATTTGGAAATCAAGAGTGGCATTTGTTAGGACTATTTAACGAATAAAATTAAGCTGTTTACTCACAAATCATTATTTAACTATAGTTATTTTAAAATATTTATATATTTAATGTAAACGGCTATGTTTGAAAACAAATGAGAAGCGATAGATACGCTTTTACTGCTTCTTTTGTTTATCACTGCAACCAGATCATACTATTTATTGCCAAAGGAACGCATTATTGTAAGGAGGAGCTTTCTTTAATATGGTAATTATAACACTGATAAATATTTGGTGAAACACGACTCTGATTGGTTGTAAAACAGAAATCATTGAAACGTGATTGGTCATTGACTCCCATTTGGGGTATGAGTTAAATAGTCAAATTAATTTATGTTCATATCAGCAACTGCTGTAATGGGAGACTACCCTTCGGCGTGTTTGAAAAAAGTTAAAATGAATTCCCTATTGAATTAAATAAAAATAAAACTTAAAAAAGTGTTATATGATTTTCATATTTATTACCCGTAGCATAGTGGTTAAGGCACTGAGCTACAAGCCGGAGGGTCCAGGGTTCAAGTCCCGTTGGGGTCAGGATTTTTAAACTGACCCAAACCCTCTGGCGGCACTATGGCCCTGGGGTCGACTCAGCCTCTAACGGAAATGAGTACCAGACGCTTGTTCTGGGGGTAAAGGCGGCCGTCACGCAGGGCTGACAACCCGGCTGACATTAAGTGCCGATTGTCTAGAAAAAAGTGGGAGCCTTAACCTCCTACTACCCCAAGGGCCTCCGGGTCTGTTGTGGGATCACTTTACTTTACTTTATTACAGTATAAATTTCTAACAGCTGTTTCGGTATTTTCTAACTTCAGACATGATTAGTGAATGAATTTTGTTAATATATATTATATTATATTATATTATATTATATTATATATTACATTATATAATATAATATATTACATTATATAATATAATATATTACATTATATAATATAATATATTACATTATGTAAATAATAGATTATATTATATTATATGATAGTAATATATATATATTATATTATATTATATTATATTATTATATATATTATATTATATTATATTATATTATATTATAGTATATTATATTATATTATATTATATTATATATTATATTATATTATTATATATATTATATTATATTATATTATATTATATTATATTATATTATTATATTATATTATATTATATTATATTATATTATATTATATATGTCCACCGCTATGGTCTTGAGGTAGCGTGCTGCCTTGTTACGCAGCGGGCCCGGGTTCGATCCCCGGTCGGGGCAGTTTTTCTGGGTGAGCTTTTTATCGGGGTTTTTCCTCACCTGTAAGACAAATGTCAGGAAAACTTTAAGGCCCAAACGGTCCCCGAAATCATATGGCCATCATCTTCATCATCCTTATCATTATCATCATCGCCATCATCCTTCACCGGTGTGGAAAGCAACGGGAAGCTACCACACCTACACAATTCCCTAGTAAAGCTGCAAGCATAGCATGAAAATGCTATGATTGCAGTGAAGGACCTGCCTTCGGGCAGAATTACTATGGATGGATATTATATATAATTTGTACCGAAACAGCTGTTGCAAATTTATATTGCAATAAATATGAAAATCATATAAAACTCTAAGTTTTATTTTTATTTAATTAAATGAATTTAGATTTTCATCAGATACACACCAAATCAATTTCCTTATATTATCAGGATTAAGTTCTGAGCCCAATTTTTAACACTGAGATTCTTCTGTCTGTGGTAGAAATAAAATGAAGTCTGGGTTCATGAAGATAAGATTTAGAATCTCAATTCGTGATTGATCCTTCATTCTTCGAAATAATGGATCAGGAAACAAGAATACACTCTATTTTTTTCAGTCACATTCCAGTAAAATCTACTAATACTTCTTCGATAGATTTTTGTGCCATTCCCAAAGAGGGCATTGGGAAATAGACATCCCCACACGTTAGATGGTTTGTGGAAAACAAGTAAAGAGGGGTGGAAACATCTGAACATTGACTGTACTTCTTCACTATGGTGCAAAGCGATAGCACATATGAAGGGAAAACAAATAGAGCATGATCGGCGGTGGAGAAGTGGGTTTGCATAAGTTAACAGCAATTGTTACTAGACAACTCTCGTTATAAGTAATTTGCCTGCAGAATAAATAAATATATGTATGTAACGATACATCAGTAAAACTAAATATATGTTCACACATAGAAATACATTATATAACGGAAATGGAAAGTTAATGAAAATTAGGAAATTTTCCAAGAAGTGGCTGAATTCAAAATCCTAGGAACAATAATTACAAATAGGAATGAGATGCACAAAGAAATTAAATATAGGCTCAATTCTGGAAGTAGATGTTGTTATGCATTACAGAGACTCCTGTTGACTATTTAACTCATGCCCCAAATGGAATTCAATGACCAATCACATTTCAATGATTTTTTAATTACAACCAATCACAGTCGTGTTTAACCTCGAATTTAACAAAGAAGTTTATCATATTAAAGAAAGCTCCTACTTTTTAACATTCTGAATAGGTCATAGCATTATTTTGCACTAACTGACCCCCCAAGAAATACGGCTACCAGATTGTATATATAGTTTACGAATGTCAGATTATAATGCTTGCGGGAGATAATATAGAAACATTTGTAGGAATTGATTATACGACAAAAAAAATACCACTGTTTGCACTTTCTTAAACGAATTGTTTCCCAGGAAATAACGTTGAAGAAAAATATAATTGACATATTTACATCGTAGGACGTCAGAAATTAATTAATACCTATAATGTTGGTTATAAATTTCTCCACTAGGGTGCATTCTTACAATATTGCAATCCTTTGGCAATAAATAGTTTGATTGCAATGATGAACAAGCGTAGCAATCGTTTCTCATTTGTTTCAAACATCGTCGTTACATTAAATAAATAAATATTTTAAAATAACTATATATAAATAATGATTTGTGAATAAACAGCTTAATTGTATTCATTAAACAGTCCTAACAAATGCCACTCTTGATTTCCAAATCCTCTAGATAAATTGGAAATCACTTGTGGCGTTACTTATGAGAATTATAATGGCTCCAGATTTTTTTTAAAAGAATTTCATTATAGGCCTATTTGTTATTTTTAGAGATATCGCGTCAAGGGTTTTTCGTTGAGTCATGTAGACTGTATGTTTCTAATGTGTATCTTGTGTTATTTATTTTTAATAATACTATTAGAAATGTTAAGATGAAATGTGTTTAGGCATTGCAATTCCAACCTCATTTTGCTTTAGGACTCAAGAAAATAGGAGGATAATCAGCTGCTAGAGTTTAACCCAGATACTCCGGAGTACGATTTAACTCATCCCATTATTTTGATGTTATTAAAACACAGAAAATAGAAGCAGCGCAAATAAGGTTCATAACCTCGTTAATAGGAAAATATTAAGTAGGATACATTAAACATTTACAACGATATTTTCAAGAGAACAATCTCAGTAGATACTTTAATTCGGAATTCGCTAAAATACTGACGACAGATAGGTAAGTGTATTTATTCTTTTTGTTCTTCTTCTTCACTTCACGTGATAGACTTTGCCTCTTCTGCCTCACAGTTGTTTTGTCCATCTTTTCACTGGCCTTCATACATTCCTCGATCATCTTGGTTTGTTATTAAATGCTGCTTTTGGTATTCTTGTTACATTCATTCTTTCTACAAGTCTAAACCAGTTATTTCTATATTCGTTGGGTTTTCATTCAGTGAATATGTATATTTATCTCTGTTATTGTACATTCATTCTATATCCCCAATCTTGTGTAGCCTTTTGTTCTTCTAAGGAAGTTCATTTCTATGCTTTGCATTCTGCTTTGTAATTTTTTTTGGTCATTACCCAAGTTTCGCTCCCAAAAAGTAATGCAGGAACTGTCAATGATTTATAAAAACTTCAATCTAGTATTTCTTTTCGTTTTTTTTAATGTTTTATGTATAGTTCCGCATATGGTATGAAATGTTGACAGTTTCATATTTATGTCTCTTTCAGTTTTTGTGTTTATAGTAAAATTACAATCAAAATAATTAAAATGTGTTACTTGTTCCAGAGGCTAGTTTTCTATTATGATTTTTGATCTTGTATGTTAATTTCTCCAAAATGCCTTTATTTTTGTTTTTATTTTTGATATTTAAAAATTATATTCTTGGAATAACTGATTTATCGATACTAGTAAAATTCATGGTGATTTTCCGTTGAGGTATTAGTTCACAGTAATATAATGTACGGTTAAAAACTATAATATAGTTACCTTGTAGGTCCGTCTCCTCAACTTAAGTTCTTTTAAAACTCTGTAGGCCTTTCGGGACTAGTCCCATCATCAGCAGAATGCATTAGGTCCGTTCTTGTTGACCCTTGTTGAAGCACTGACTTGGTTATGAGAATTTTGTACAGAGGATTGTGTGGATTAGGTGTGTATTCATTGAGAATCAGGTTGCTGTTGATTTCTCTTAGGATTGCGATTTCCTCCAGTATGTTTATTCTTATTGGAATGTTTTCTCTATGTACTATTGTGAGGGTGTTATCGATGTTATGCATATGGTGTCCAGCTTGAATTACATGTTTTGCGTAACTTGATTTTCCTCCATTGTAAACGAAATCTCTGAAATGTTCCTTGAATCTAATGTTGAAGCTTCATTCAAGTTACGCAAAACATGTAATTCAAGCTGGACACCATATGCATAACATCGATAACACCCTCACAATAGTACAATGAGAAAATATTCCAATGAGAATAAATATACTGGAGGAAATCGCAATCCTAAGAGAAATCAACAGCAACCTGATTCTCAATGAATACACACCTAATCCACACAATCATCTGTACAAAATTCTGACAACCAAGTCAGTGCTTCAACAAGGGTCAACAAGAACGGACCTAATGCATTCTGCTGATGATGGGACTAGTCCCGAAAGGCCTACAGAGTTTTAAAAGAACTTAAGTTGAGGAGACGGACCTACAAGGTAACTATATTATAGTTTTTAACCGTACATTATATTACTGTGAACTGATTTAATTGATGTAAAGAATATTTCAAGTTATTTTCATTTTCTTGAATAATCACCACATCATTAGCATGCAATAAAATGTTTAATATTTTAAAACTTTTTTCTTATACCTATATTTACATTTATTCTCAATTTTAGATGATGTTATTAATGTATAAATTAAAAAGGGTGGGTGATAAACTAGAATCTTGTCTTACACCTTCATTTATTAAAATATCTTCGATTTTTCATGTACCTATATTTATTATAATTTGAGATGTTTACATTCAAACTTTTTATCACATAAATTACTGAGTGTATATAGAAGTCTGGAAATAATTTGTATACAAGTTGCTAAACGAACCACGTCAGCGAGTAGGACAATTAAGTACTTTTCCTTATTTAAGTTTGCTTCTCTCCTCTTAACTTTGTTTACGCTCGACAGATGCCTGAAGCTGCTCAAGTTTCAGATTTCCAAAGTGATATTCAAGTAGCATCCACATCTCTAGGGATGAAACCTAGTTATGATTTGTATTAATTCAATTTACCCTAGTTCTAGATGTGTATATCACATTTACTATGAAACCATTAAAGTAAAACGCAACAATTTAAATAGCGTCCTTATATAGGAGTAATGTATGGTATACGAAGTCCCGAACCGTAGCCGAGTGTTTGAGGCGAGATGTCTTCGCGCAGACGCGCTGGTACGATTCTCCATGTGGGGATTTTTTTCATAAAATCTAAGCCAGTATGGAACCAGTGCTCACCCAGCATCGTGATACACTTGGGTAGCTACAATAAGTAGCTGCTACAGGTTGAGAAAACTTACTATAACGGCTGGGGATTCGACATGCTGACCACATGTCACCCGTACACTGGGTGCATGATCGTCTAGCTCTATGATCAACACATCTGGATGTGAGGCCAGCATCCAGCTGATAGGCTACGGGCCTTATAGACCTGTCGCATCATGGATATATATATATATATATATATATATATATATATATATATATATATGAAAAGAAAAAAGAATGCTTGAGTCGGGATTTGAACTCGAGTTCAAATCCCGACTCAAGCATTCTTTTTTTCTTTTCATATCATATTTGCCTTCATTGCCAAATGTCAAAAATATATTTATAATATCTATATATATATATATATATATATATATATTACCATACACAAACTTTATTATAGTTACGTAAAATTTTAGATGTTCTGAAGCGGATACTTTGGTGAATAAATCTAAGCAACGAAATAAGTTTCTGTTCATCGTGAACTAGATAACTGTTTAGGTCTTTTAGGACCTGCTTAATTTTTTACTCACATGGGTGTTCCTCGTCATACCACCTTTTCCGTAGACGAAACAACTGAATCTTGCCTTAGGTATGTATTTTATAACCAATATTTTGGGATGTGGTTTGTGTCATCCTTTCTGTAGGTTGGCGCCATTTTTCCTGATACAATTGAGTTTTTTTAATATAAAAACATCCCTTGTCAAAAAAAGTTAATTTTTCAGGGAGAAGTAAAAAACTTTCTACAGTCTACATACTTTGCAGTATAAACAAGATATTTATCATAAGTAATGCCACGAGTGATTTCCAAATTATCGATAAATTCACAACTCACGAAGTGAGGAGTGAATTTATCTAGAGAATTTGGAAATCAAGAGTGGCATTTTATTAGGACTATTTAACGAATAAAATTAAGCTCTTTACTAAAAAATAATTATTTGAATATAGTTACCGGTGTTTTAAAATATGTATATAGTTAATGTAAACGACGATGTTTGAAAACAAATTAGAAATGTGAGGTTATGTATATTCACTGCAACTCGATCATATTATTTATTGCCAAATAGGATCGGAATATTGTAAGAATGCACTCTAGTGGAGAAATAATTAAACACATCAAACTATTAAAATCAACATTATAGGTTAATCATTTATATTTTGAATAAACAACTCAGTAAAATCACTGAATCTATTCATTATTTGCTATATTTTATTCAATGTATTTGTTGGAGAAAAATAATGGTCTAACCTGTTCAGAATATTAAGAAAGGAGGAGCTTTCTTTATCACAAAAGCAGGAGCTGATAAAGAGAAATCGATAAAGAGCGAGGTGAAACACGACTGTCATTGGTGTAAAACAGAATTCATTGAAACGTGATTGGTCATTGACTACCATTTGCGACATGAGTTAAATAGTCATATCAATTTTGTGTAGATTCCAGATATTGATTTTATAACATTTTGTACTTTTTTAAAATTAAAAATACAAATTTATTATTTTTTCCTCTGTGATTAAACACTGTAAATAAAAATCATATGATATATTCATCTATTATGATTAGGTGAATAGAAATATATTTTTAGAATTTTAAATACATTAATTCGCATCATGAGGGACTTTTTTTTGAAGTCGCTGAATTAAAACATCTTATAATCCATATCTCCATAACCATTGAAGATATGTATGTGAAATTTTGCGTATGTACATACGTAATGATTGGTAATTTTAGTATAAAATTACAAGTTAGTAGCACAAAAACTATAGAATTGAGAAATTTTACCAACTTTTTGCTGGATAAGAAAGGAAATGAAGATATAAGAAAGGAACTAAATATTTTCAAACTTACAGATCGAAAATTTAAATGTAGGAACGCCTGGAAAGAACATGCTGATAGACTGCCAGAAGAAAGATTTCCAAAATTATTGCTAAATTATAAACCACACGGAAGGAGAAATGTTGGACGTCCACACAGAATCTAGATCTCATGAAATCGGAACGAGCCAATAGGCTTAATCCCTAGATGACGATGAAGAAGGAAAAATATAGATAATACATGTTTTTTATGATATGTATAATTTAACTCTTGTGAAATAGAAGAGAAGACCTTATGGTCGTAACTCCATCAGGTAAAATAAATAATTGAATAAATAGTATAAAATAAATGTGCCCACAAAGGAGAGGGATAATTACTATCATTATAAGAACCACGGTTAGATTGTGTAAACTGTAAATATATTTGTATATCTTGATGTTTAATTTAGGAAACAAATAGAAGTGTCGCTCTATTTATCAGTCAGATATACGAGTAGTTTCAGTGTGTATGTAATTCATTTAGAACATTCATCGGTGTACTTGCTCGGCGTTTACTAGACTCTGCAAAGTGAAGTATTAGTAAACAAACATCACTTAACAGGATATCTATTTCATTGCAACATTCGTTATGGTACAGCCTTAGAAACGTGTAACAAAGGACTAGTCAAATATTTGAATGGGATATTGCAGTTGAATTATACAAGCAATCTTGCATGTGTGTTTGTGTCGCATATCCAAGTGAATGAGATGCTTCTCTAAATCTTCATTAGATCTTGTTTATTCGCCAGCCAGAGATAAAGAGGTTTAGCAAATAGTAGTCTCGTTAATTTGATTATGCTGCTACGAACAAAGATAGTGTTACCGTCAACTACTTTATTATACGCACGGCTTAGGATTCGATTGAGTGTAACTTCTATGCTCACTTGTCAAATATTAACCCACCTTTGATATGAAGTTCACTCGTTCGTGAAGATGGAGTAAAAAGTTGTTCCTAACAAATAAAAATTAGAACTGGAAGTTAACATCAATAAAACTAAGTATATGGTCACATATGAAAATGCATTATATAATAGAAATGGGCAGTTAATGACGTGAGAGAATTTTTTGAAGAAATGGCTGAATTCAAATGCATAGGAAAAATATAATTACAAACAGGAATGAGATGCACAAAGAAATTATACATAGACTGAATTATGGTAATGCGTACTATTATGCATTACAGGGACTCTTGTCCTAACTTCTCTAGAAAAAACGTTATTTTTTTTTTAAAATGCCCCAGGTTTGTCTTTCGACATTCCTGGTTTCTCTCCTGGCATGGCGTACTTGTAACCCACTTCTGAGGTTGGGGCGCCTGGAAGGCGGGGTTACGTTGCCCCGATGATATGATGATAATGGTGCGCCAGGAGAGTCCCTAATCCTAAGCTTAACCTAAGATGAATATGAATGATGATGATTGCGATGGCCATATGATTTCGGGGACCGTTTGGGCCTTAAAGTTTTCCTGACATTTGTCTTACAGGTGAGAAAAAACCCCGATAAAAACCTCACCCAGAAAAACTGTCCCAACCGGGGATCGAACCCGGGCCCGCTGCGTGAAAAGGCAGCACGCTACCCCGAGACCACAGCGGTGGACAACGTTAAAATTAAAATATGTACGAATATCTTATCTCTCAGGTATATTATGTAGATACGAATCATGGACTCTTACTTTAAGGAAGGAGAAAAGATTATGAGTATTTGAAAGTTCTTAGGAAAACTTTTAGACCAAAGACAGATGAACAGACAGGTGAATGGAGAAAACTACATAACAATGAGCTAGCTATATGATCTTTATAGGAAACCAGATATAATAACAATTACGCCTCGTAGAGTATGATGGGCAGGACATGTGGGACGAATACGGAATGAAAGATGAGAATGAAAACATTTTATAGGAAAACTAGAGGCAAAAAAAAATAACAGTTTTTAGGCCGAGAATGAATTGGGAGAATAAAATTAATCATGATTTGAGAGAAGTAAATCATACAGGAGATGATTGTAAAACATTAGCTCAGGATAAGAATGTATGGAAAGTTTATGTCTGCGCAGCCATTAACCTATGTGTTCGAGCTACTCTGCCATGGTAACCATTTTATCTTAGGAAATTACAAACTATGGAATCGCTTTCGATATACTGACTTGTAGGCCTATTTGTTATGCAACGGAACAATAGTTTTAGGTTTTTCTTCCGTTGTTTATTTTCTTTTCGGAGCCATTTAACTTTGTGTAATCTGCACAACTATAATACTAATTTTAGGCTCTTTTCTGTTGTTTCTTCTCTTTTCGGGTCTATATTTAACCTGTCTGTGTACCCCACACAACATACTGATTTCACTACTGGGGTTGGTACTTGTACATTGTGTAGTGTTTGTAAGGGTAGAAGGATGGTCACTGTACAGTCATCTCTTACTCGTAGAATAGTGTCTAGACTTTTATTATGTTTATTTTCATGGCTCATATAGCATAACAACATAACATACATATTAATGTTTAAACGTATTAAAAAAGAAAAAAGAAAAATATCATTTAGGACTATAGGCCTACATTTCTAAACAACTCAACAGATCTTCTTGAAAATTTGTACATACAGGTTTTCAGATACGTCAAGTGTTTAGCCACTATAGCCTATATTATATTTTAAAATTATTAACTGTAGGCGTTAACCAGAAACGGATATTTAAAAATCGCTTTAGCGGTCGTAATATTCTGTTTCACAACGAAACTCATATATCATATTAACATAAATCGAGGTGTTATAAAAAATCAGTGAAATCCTATCATTAGAAGTGGGGGTTTACTTGAAATTCGAAATTAAAAATTGACTATAACAACCACCATGCTTGGTTTGTCCCCATGTATACCTTTGTACATACAGGTGTTAAGGTGCGGCGAGTGTGTAGTCGGTATCAATTATATTCTAAAAACATTAGGTGTAGAAGTTCACCTAAAACAAAAATTAAAAAAAATATATATGGAACTTTTATAGGAAGCATCACTATGAGGTTTAATTAATGATTAATTAAAATGTTTCATACCTCTCCTCATAACCAGTCTTCTAAGTGTATCGCGATTTCAAAATCTTGGCGCTCCCTTGTTCAGGCTCTTGACGACTGATGCTATGTCGATCGCCAAGAAGTATTCTTGAAGAAGTATCAGTCGTCAGGAGGGTACTGAAGGCTTTGAAATCGCGATATACTTAGAAGACTGGTTATGAAGAGAGGTGTGAAACATTTTAATTTATGTTCATCGATTGACAATATTTTAATATAAATGTTTTAATGTATGAACAGTTTTTACGCTCACTGTATCTGATTGAAATTACCTGATATTATTAAAATGTTTGATGTTAATTTAGAGTGCATGTAGCTTTGAAAACATATATATATATATATATATATATATATATATATATAATATATCCATAGTAATTCTGCCCGAAGGCAGGTCCTTCACTGCAATCATAGCATTTTCATGCTATGCTTGCAGCTTTACTAGGGAATTGTAGGTGTGGTAGCTTCCCGTTGCTTTCCACACCGGTGAAGGATGATGATAATGATAAGGATGATGATGATGGCCATATGATTTCGGGGACCGTTTGGGCCTTAAAGTTTTCCTCACATTTGTCTTACAGGTGAGGAAAAACCCCGATAAAAACCTCACCCGAAAAACTGCCCCGACCGGGGATTGAACCCGGGCCCGCTGCGTGACAAGGCAGCACGCTTCCTCGAGACCACAGCGGTGGATATATATATATATATATATATATATATAGGCTATATGTGTATGTGTGTGTGTGTGTCTGTATGTGTGTGTTTGTGCGTGTGTGCGTGCGTGCGTGTGAGTGAGTGTGTTTTAGATATCTTACACCATTTATACTGAATTTATTAAACAATCCCGGAAAATTCGCCTCTTTTAATTGTACTGGTACACATTTTTCAGGAATTTCTTCGGTTAGGGTCGTGAGCTTTTCAGTACACTTTATTCACTGTACGATGCATCTTCTGTAAGGCCCAAGCGTAAAAGTATAGTTAAAGTGAGAACTATGATAAGGAAGAAGAAGAAGAAGAAGCAAAGTAATTCGGAAATTTTTTCTCTAGATTACTAAATTCTTTCCAATGTCCAAAAGTAATTTTTGTTATAAGTTAACACCTTATTCTCTCTGACCAAATATATAACTTCATGTAAATAATGTCATTATTTGTTTACTGAACACTGGTGACTAGTTTATTTCTTTAAAATTAAACTGTGGACATGTAGCAAGAATGGAAGAAGATAAAATACCAAAGAAAAATCTTGATTGGAAAGGTAATGGAAGAAGTGGAAGAGGCAGACTTAAAGGCTATCCGCTCTTAAAGTGATTCTCATCACAACAAAACCATGTGACCTGCTCTGCTCGCTTTTGTTATGGACACCGACATACGATGTAGAAGCAATAAATACGCAAAAAAGTAGTTATTTTAATTAAATTAATCATATGACCTCTGAATATACTTGTTATTCATCGTGAATGAAAGTAATGATATTTTCAAAACCTGGAAAATATTCTAAAATATACCTAATATATAATTACAACTTAAAATAGTGTATTACATATGGATGAGGTATTTGAGTAATGCTTCAGTCGATACTGATGAAACAAAATGGCGGAAGGTGTTGATTCTTCGGCTGCTGTGTTATCTAAATTTTTAAAATACAAGTCTAGCAAACCTTTGACTGGTGGTCAGAAAACAGTTATTTTAATTGTATTTCACAAGTTCAGTAAAAAATCTCTCCAGCTTTCTTGTAATATACCCCATTCAACCATCACATGTATTATAAACTTCACACGTGTACCCTGTCAATGTGACAATAATTGTGGCGCGAATGGCGGAAGGATACAAGTGTCGTTTAAGTTAGGATCACTCTAAGAGCGGATAAGGTGTAGAGAAGGTTGAATAAATGAAGTGAGGGAAACTCGAGATGCTTTAGACACAAACCTCTGGTGACAAGTCGCTCAGAGTTGAAGGAGAACTACCGTAATGTGGAATATTCCTAAATAAATAAATAGCAGTTTTAAAAAACAAAAACAACACGCTTTATTAGGAAACCGAACTAAAAAATTAAAAATGTTATTTTCCAACACGCTTGGGATATAATTAGAGTGTTGGAAATTAAAATTATTTTTCATATTTTAGTTCGGTTTTCTAATAAAGCGTGTTGTTTTAGTTTTTTAAACTATTATTTATTTTTCTATTTCTTAGTTTTAATATTTTACAGAATAAGATAAAAATGTAAATATCTTTAAATGCAATACTATTGTAGTATGAGCTAAAAGTAATACTCTACTAAAAAAAAAATCCTCCGGGCCGGATTTGAACAGCGACCTATGGATTACTGAAATTATATACCCCTACAGTCCACCGCTCTACCAACTGAGCTCTTACAACGATTGAATAAGAAGTTGATAAGTCCGCAACCTATTATACCGGTTTTTATTATTTTGATTTTCTGCTGATTCTGGCCAGGATTTTAGAAACATTTATGAAATTATTGTATTGTCATTGGTCCTTGATAAATATACAAAGTTTCAAGTCGGTCCCATGATTTTAAGTGGGTGAAAATCGTGTTGAAAGATTCCGTTACATAATTACACAGACACTTTTTTTTATTTTCTGATGATTCTGGCCAGGATTTTAGAAACAAATTATGAACTTATTGTATAGCCATTGGTCGTTTATAAGTATCAAAGTTTCAAGTCGATCCAATGATTTTAAGTGGGTGAAAATCGTGTTGAAATATTCCGTTACATAATTACACAGACACGTTTTTTTATTTTCTGATGATTCTGGCTAGGATTTTAGAAAACAATTATTAAATTATTGTTTTGGCATTGGTCCTTTACAAGTATACAAAGTTTCAAGTCGATCCAATGATTTTAAGTGGATGAAAATCGCGTTGAAAGATTCCGTTGCATAATTACACAGACACTTATTTTGATTTTCTGATGATTCTGGCCAGGATTTTAGAAACAAATTATGAACTTATTGTATAGCCATTAGTCGTTTACAAGTATCAAAGTTTCAAGTCGATCCAAATGATTCTAAGTGGGTGAAAATCGTGTTGAAATATTCCGTTACATAATTACACAGACACTTTTTTATTTTCTGATGATTCTGGCTTTGATTTTAGAAAACAATTATTATATTATTGTTTTGGCATTGGTTCTTTACAAGTATACAAAGTTTCAAGTCGATCCAATGATTTTAAGTGTGTGAAAATCTCGTTGAAAGATTCCGTTACATAGATACAGGTCAAGCTAATATAAAGCGTGTAAAAAAGTATGTTCTATCTTTATTGTATCATCTTTTTGAAATGCAAGGACTCCAGTGGAATGGTGCTTTGGTATTTATATATAATTAAAAATACGATGTAAAAAATCAGATTTTTAATAATATTGTTTATCCACAAATGTTGATTATCTGTAGTTTTAGTAGCACTATATGACCATATTTAAACAAAATTACTGTAACAAGAGTAACAGAGCAGGAATCATATTTGACCGATGTTTGTGCAATATTACAAAATTTGATTACGTTGTCCCAAATGTAGATTTGATATGATGGAATGACTAGTTGATTTCCGTAATCGGAAAGGTCTGTGTGACAACGTAACTTAGTGTGGGAAAATTAGATGCTAACAGGGGCGCTGATACAGCAGAAAGCTACATCCCAGTGCAATACAGTTAATTATCTAAGTGACATTCGCTCTGAATTTCAACTTGTCCAGCACAATTATATTCCTGCTTCAAATTCACTCTGATAATCATTTGATGGCGTTAATATCTATATCCCAGCACAAAATATATTTTAAGAGAAATTTATTTTGTTTAAAGTTTAATTATTTAATTCCGAATTAAATCCATAACTATATATATATATATATATATATATATATATATATATATAGCCTATACTTACTCACTGGCACTATCGAACCCGTAGGTTCATGGCCGCGCGGACATAAGCTCTCCATACATCCCTATCCTGAGCTAATGCTTTCCAATCATTCCTGTATAATTTACTTCCCTCAAATCATAGTTAATGTTATTCTCCCACCTCATTCTTGGTCTATCAACTGGGCGTTTGCCCCCTGGATTTCCTACAAGAAGCTTCCACGCAAGTCTTTCATTCCCCAAGATGTCCTGCCCATCGCAGTCTACGAGATTTAACTGTTCTTATTATATTTGGCTTCCTATAAAGACCATGTATATATATATATATATATATATATTCCATTCCTTAGTAATTCTGCCCGAGGGTAAGCCTTTCACTGCAATCATAGCATTTTCATGCTATGCTTTGCTAGGGAATTATAGGTGTGGTAGCTTCCCGTTGCTTTCCACACGGGTGAAGGAAGATGATGGTAATGATGATGATGATGATAGCCGGATGATTTTCGGGTACCGTTGGGCCCTAAGCTTCCTGAAATTTGACTTAGGTGAGAAAAAACCCCGAAAAAATCACCCAGGAGCCTGCCCCGACGGGAATCGAACCCGGGCCCGCTGCGTGACAAGGCAGCACTCTACCTCGAGACCACAGCGGTGGATTATATATATATATATATATATATATATATATATATATATATATATATATCCTTCTATAGTAATTCTGACCGAGGGCAGGTCTTTCATTGCAATCATATCATTTTCATGCTATGCTTTGCAGCTTTGCTAGGGAATTATAGGTGTGGTAGCTTCCCGTTACTTTCCACATCCGTGAAGGATGATGATAATGATAAGGATGATGATGATGGCCGGATGATTTTCGGGGAGCGTCGAGCCATACGCTTTCTGACATTTGTCTTATAGGCGAGGAAAAACCCCGAAAAAAACTCACTCAGGAGCCTGTCCCGACCGGTAATCGAACGGCCCACTACGTGACAAGGCAGCACGCTACCTCGAGACCAGAGCAGTTGAATATATATATATATATATATATATATATAATTTATTTATTTATATACCCATTTATTTGTATTTATATGCCTATGTATTTATGTGTTTATATATATATATATGACATGTAAAGAAAAATAAGTAAACGGCTCAGCCTGGATTTAAATTCGAGACTCTATACGTTAGTGGCTTAAACATTAGTCCAAACATTTATTTTTCAGTCCATGTATATGATTATCATTCACTAGAGGGAATGGTACAACGAACTCAATGCCTTCTAGTGGCTTCTATAACAGGTAAAGCATTTTAATGATATTTACTTCATAGCAATGACGCTTGTTTAAATCGATGTTTTAATTAAGTTTTGACATTTTGCAACGAAGGCCAAATATGGCATGAAAATAAAAATAAACGCCTAAACCGGGAAACATGGACATTAAACTGCGAGCAAGCACATGGTGACAGAGATGGACTTCTAGAAATTCAAGAAGAGACAACATTTGGAATACTAAATTTGAGAAATAATGGATATTCGAAAAGATGTTCTACTAATTATTTAAGATGGAAGACTGAAATGGTTTGGCCACGTGAAGATGATGCCACATCACAGGATACCTAAGATATTAATACATTTTGAAACAGAGGACAATTGAAGAAAAGGGAGACCAAAGAAAAAGTGAGTTAAAGGAGTGCATAGGAGTGTTTAGTCGAGAGGATTAACAGAGTGATACACAGAATAGGAATGTATGGAGGAGTAAAATTTACAATGAGTCGTAGGAAATATACTGTTTTGTAGAGAAATTCGTAATAGAATGCATATATATTAATGATTATAATAGTTATTAGTATCCATTTATTTAAACTGGCAGAGTTAAGGCCGTAATGCCTTCTCTTCTGCCCAATCTACAAAAACTATTAAATACAGAAAATATTTACACAAGATCATAACATACATTGCAAGTAGGATAAATATTTATACAGATTAAACTAAAATTATGATGAATAAATTAAATATTAATAGAGAATCAAAACATCAGAAATCATTAATTAATCGACTTAAAGACCTGTTAGAAAACAATGAGATTTAAATTTCTTGTAAAGGAATCTAATATCCTGCAGGACTGATATATTGTGGTAAGGAGTTCCAGAGTCGATCACTAGATACAGTTTATGAATTAGAATAATGGGAGGTTTTGTGTTGTGGGATGTGAGATAGGGGGTTCTGACGCGATCGTGTATCCAAATTGTGATTGGAAGATAGGAGATGGGAGCGAGAGTTTGGTGTATATGTGTGTCTAATTTCGAAAAAGTGAACAAGAGAATGCACTTTTCTACGATCATGGAGATGGAACTAGAATAGTTCACGGAAGTATAGGCCTATATAAAAACAATTGTTCCTTCATCTAGTCTCTTACCCCCATCCGCGGTAGAGTTTTGAGGAAAGGGCTTCATATATCTCGTTCATTCCACCTCTCCTTGTCCTTCATTTCTATTCATTCGAATCCTGTTTTCTCGATATTTGTCTTGTCTTTCCATCTCTTCACCATCCTCTTGGTATCTCTCCTTCTAAAATATAGTTATTGTACTTAAAAAAATCTGTTTTCTAAAAATAAAATATTCAATTTCAACAAATATATTGACAAGGTTTAATTAAGAATTATAACGTTGCATGAAAGTTCTAATACATTTAATTTATACTCATCTTCATCATCATAGCACATTCACGAATTTCGGCCATTTGTTGACCTGTTTCGGCCTCAAGAGAAACATCATCCAGAAGTCTTTTGAGTGGACGTCCTGGTCTTCTTCTTCCTATAGGTTGACATCTTAACATTTGTTTGGGTATTCTGTGATCTTCCATTCGATGAACATGTTACGTCCATCTTGACTTATAATCAGAAATTTTGTTTTCTAAAGTTTCCATGTGTAATTTTTCTAAGATGTCTTCATCCTTTTTTGTGGTATAGTAGTGTGTATCCTGCAGTTCTTCGTAGGTATCTCATTTCAGCAGATCTAAGTCTTTGTATATCCTTCTGTTTCAACATCCATACTTGGCTATCATACAAAAGAGTTGGAAGAGCCAGTGTTTTGTACACTTTTAGTCTTGAATGTTTTTGGACTAACTGTGGCTTGAAGGTAGAATTTATTAACCCTAAAATTCTTAAAAATGTATACTCATATGTTTAGCAAAAGCTAAATTAAAACACAACTGTAGATTTTAATCATACTGGTAATTTATGTCAAATACTGTATAATAACTAAATTAAATTCCCAGATCTACAATCCTGAGTTAACTTTATTTAAATATTTATTATGAATGAATACTACTGAAGTTATATTAATTGTGTATTGTAACAGTTTATAATTTCTGTGATGTGATTAAACCTTTAGTGTATCAAGATGGAGTACAACTCAATGGGATTAATCAACTGTTGGTATATACTAAAGATTGTAGGATTGTATGATAGGACACATTAAAAGTCTATACACACATTTATTGCACTTTATTATGCCTTACTTTACTGGTATATTATAAGCTAATGCCCCGTAGCCTTAATTCTCCCTGTTAAAATAAAAAAGTTATTATTATTATTATTATTAAAATTTATCTCGAAAGAGTACTAAGAGACTGGAAGAAAAAATGTCAAAAAATGGGCATACCTATCCAAAAATACACATGTATATTCATTAAATTTTGCAGATGACCAGGTATTAATAGCACAGGACCACGATGACATAGAATATATGGCTAAAATACTAAAAGAAGAATATGAAAAATGGGGACTTTATATAAACATTGAGAAAACTAAATATCTGTGTATAGGAGAAGAAATGGAAAATATAAATTTCAACAATGGAGAATAACTAAAACCTAGTATTGCATGCACTTATTTAGAAACAAAATTAGACCATTCAGGCGATAACACAGTGGAAATTAAAAATATAATTGCACAAACAAAACAAGCAATAAATGCTTTAAACTCTGTTTGGTGGAGCAAAAATAATTCAAAAAATAGAAAATTACAAATATATCAAACCATAATTCAGAGCATTTTAACATATGGTGCTGAAGTCTGGCAAATTCCTACCAGGGAAATGAAAAGAACTTTAAGTACAGAAATGGATGTTTTAAGAAGATCAGCTGGAAAATCTAGAAAGGATAGAATACGAAATAAAGAAATAAGGGAAATTATGGGTGTACAAGAGGAGCCGGACATCACAGACATTATAGAAAAGAAAAGATTACAGTTGTATGGTCATGTCAAAAGAATGCTAGAGCAAAGATTGCCAAAAATTGTTATGGAATGGATCCCAATAGAAAGGAGGAAGAGAGGAAGACCGAAGAAAACTTGTATAGAAGGGGTACAAGCAGCTATGAATATCAGAGGAATGGAGGAAGATCAATGAATGGATAGAGAGGAATGGCGTTTGGTTTACGGAAGACGGCGGCAGCTGCCATGATACCGGATTATTATTATTATTATTATTATTATTATTATTATTATTATTATTATTATTAATTCGATGGAAATGGATTTCTTGGGGAGAGTTGGAAGAAAATAAGTAATTAAGTCATACGAGAAAAATAAATATATATTGAAAAGTAGATTTTATAAGATAAAAGCAGTTAAATTTGTATGGGCATGTACAGAGAATACAAGAAGAAAGATAACCCAGAAGAACATTGGAATTGACATCGAAACTCATGAAAAACGTGAATAGAATAAGAAGACTGGAGGAATGGAATGGATGGTTAGGTACGAGTGGAGAAGGAAAATAAAACTTTAGGCACAGAAAGATGAGTAAACATTTAAAATCAATATATCCATCCATCCATAGTAATTCTGTCCGAGAGCAGGTCTTTCACTACAATCATAGCATTTTCATGCTATGCTTTGCAGCTTTACTAGGGAATTATAGGTATGGTAGCTTCCCGTTGCTTTCCACAGCGGTGAAGGATGATGATGTTAATGATCAGGATGATTATGATGGCCGGATGATTTTCGGGGACATTTGTCTTACAGGCGAGGAAAAATCCTCAAAAAACCTCACCCAGAAGCCTGTCCCAACTGCGACTGGAACCCGAGCCCGCTGCATGACAAGGCAGCACGCGAACTTGAGACCACAGCGATGGAAATCAATATATAAATGTTGAAATTTTATTAGTATTGTTATTTTTGTTATTATTGTAATCATTATTGCTTATATGAATTGAGAAAACTACTATCAGTTAGGGCTGTTGACATGAATGACTAACCATATGCAATAAGAATAATTAAGCCATGTAGACTCAAATCGGCAGGATATACGTCACAAATAGGGAAATAAAACAGGGAAAAGGAAACTTCTTGTACAAAAGCCAGAGGAAAAACTACCAGTAGGTACGCCAAGAGTAAGGTAGGAGAATAATATTACCAAGATTATACAGGGAATTATTGGTAACGGCCGCGGTGGACTAGTGGTTATGCTCCTTTCCTCTGGTCCCGAGGGTCGCGGGTTCAAACCCGGCCGGGGTCGATGGATTTTTTAGGACGGAAAAATCCAAGGAGCAAGTCCTCCGGTAGGGACTTTAAGCCGTGGGTCCCGAGTCTGAAGATTTTTTAGGCTCGTAAAAGATCCTTAAGTCTGAATGAAAAGGCCTCAAATTTACCGAATTTTCCCGTCGTAGTACTACCTTGGTTTCCTAGATGTCAGTATGAGGTGGAACGCTGACCACGTACCACTCAAAGTGACATCTATACGAAAACAAGTGTAACTAAAATTAGTATGGTTCAAATTCTTCCCTGTAGGGGGAAAGCGCCCAAATCTCTGTAAAGGGAAAACATAGGCTTACAATACAATACTATACAATAGATCAGGATAGCGATGTATGGAAAACATACGTCCGCAAGAACGTCTGGATCCGATAGTGCCAGTGAGTTATATTAGTTTAATGTTTGTCTCTCTCTAATTTTGTAATAGGTCGTCAATTAAAAAGAAAAATAAACAAGTCACTAACCACACCTCTGTTAATTATACAACGCAGAAATGCAAGAAGAATATTATATTCCAGAGATACATCCAGTCATACCCTGGTGTCATACTTTCTAGTTACAAATTTTCAATGACCTTAGAAATGAATTCTTTAAACATTATATACAATGTGAAGAGAAGAAAAAATGTATCTTCGGTAAGCTTTAAATCCGTGTCTTTTCAGTATTCTTTTTCTTGAGTTAATCTGCCAGTAGCTTTCTTTTGTGTGTTGCGAAAGATCGGATCAGCCTTAGAGATATATAATACGATACAAGGGCGAAGAATGGCTCATCCTATTCAGAAAGAGTCCTTGACCCAGGCGATTTATTCTTTTTTTTATATAACTCCTTTCAGCGCAGCTTTATATAAGACGTGTTAGGAGTCAGACAAGCGCAGTGCCATTGAAATATTTCTCAATATTGCACCTAAAAACTCAATAATCTAGAAGAGCACATCTCATTATTAATATTCTTTTGGATTGTTACTATTATAGGGAAGTTCGGGTAATTTTAACCCTTCTGTTTTAGTGGATCCTGTTAATATCTTTTTTAATTGGTTCTGCCCTCGAACAGAAAATATTTTAATTTCTTCTCCTCATCAACTTTGACGGATTCAAAGCCAGTTTCTTTTATTCTTTGTGCGAAGTAGTGTTTATTTGTGATACTTATGAAAATTACCACTTTAAAAGTTTTTCAAGCTAAGAATAATTCTTAATTTCTGCTGTCGAATACTACAAATGTTGAAAAAAAAACTCCTAAATATATTATATTATGTAGATGCTGTTTTAATATACTGACGGGTTTGGTTTGATATTATGTGACATGGTGGCTGTATAAAATGATTAAACATAACAAAGGAATTCGGTTAATGTCGACCCTCCACGAGGACCTGGGTCCACTTTACACGTATATGGAGGTTATAGTGGATCCTTCTTGTAATGTAAAAAGCATACAAATTATGAAGATGTTTCCATATTTGAATAAAATAACAGTGCTGTTTCATAGTTACAACACTAATGATAATCACTGTAATTAAATAAAATTCAAATCCCTTAATTAAAAGAAGAAAAATTCAAAACAGGGGTCCAAATTACCCGACGTTCCTCCATTCTAATAAGTTATTAACTGTATGATGAACAAAATAACACTGAGCCTACTGGATCTTTCTCCAACTACTTAAAAAAATTGAAGTCATTTCTATCGTCGCTCAATTTTATCTTATAAATGGTACAAAAAGTAAGGTGCTTGTAGGCAAACAGTTTTCGGATACTTTTGAAATTCACAATGGGTAAAACCAAGGAGATGCACTAACTCCTCTACTATGCTTGAAAAGTTTTGGTTGCCATTGCACACTTGGCCGTAAACCTCCTCGCGGCTACAGCAGGCTGTGACACCAATCAGGAATAAAATGACCGTAACTACGTATATATTGTTTTATATTGTTCCCTCGCAGCGGGAATGAAAACCACTGCTCTTTATGTATACTACGTACAATGTATATACAAAAACATATCCAAAAGGTAGTGTTAATATACATTATACGAAACAAATCACAGCATATAAATGAACTGAACTTTATTTGAAACAATATAAAAAAATAATTACGTACTTACCACCATTTTATTACTGATTAGTGTCACAGCCTGCTGTAGCCGCGAGGAGGTTTACGGCCAAGTGTGCAATGGCAACCAAAACTTTTCAAGCTCTATACATCGATTCCTGCGAACTGGATTATAATTTGTGTTAATAACAAGTGAATCAAATTATTTCGAATAAATAAATAAGCTATATTTTAATTAAACATACTGGCGGCCGAATTATAATAGGCAACTCGGCAAAAATGTGTTCAGTAATTCACAATTTTATGAAAAAAATTGATTTTGTTCATACACTCGATGAACGTAGTAATTTTGCAGCCGGATCTTGGACTATTCATCCATAGTAATTCTGCCCGAAGGCAGGTCCTTCACTGCAATCATGGCATTTTCATGCTATGCTTGCAGCTTTACCAGGGAATTGTAGGTGTAGTAGCTTCCTGTTGCTTTCCACACCGTTGAAGGATGATGATGGTGATAATGATGATGATGGCCATATGATTTCGGGGACCGTTTGGGCCTTAAAGTTTTCCTGACATGTGTCTTACAGGTGAGGAAAAACCCCGATAAAAACCTCGCCCAGAAAAACTGCCCCGACCGGGGATCGAACCCGGGCCCGCTGCGTGACAAGGCAGCACGCTACCTCGAGACCACAGCGGTGGACCTTGGACTATTAGAGCCTGAATTAGTTGAATATTACACCACATTACATTGAACCTATTCAAGGAAAATACAAACTTTATAAGCTGTATTTAAACATTAGTGAATTTGGCATTCAGACGTTTCTTAAAAATTATTTGATTTAATTATTTTATTTTTAATTATATTTTTAGCACCCAACATTCACTGTCAAACAAAACGATGGCACAACCATCGTTTTATAAAATTTTAATTCAGTGTCCTTTCTTGTTTTGTTTCATATTGATCATCCGATTGTTCCATTCATACTTTGTAAATGCGATTTATATTTGCACATCTTCATCACAGTTATGAGAAATCTGACTTCCAAAATAATTCTTCTTCTTCGTCACGGTTTAGGCTTATTTACTTAGCCTGTTCCGGCTCCAAATTGTTGCTGTTTCCATCTTTTATTTGGTTTTCCCAAACTTCTTCTTCCTCTTGGTGAATAGTTGCATGCTGCTTTTGGTATTCTATTCTCAGTCATCCTTGCTAAGTGTTCTTTCCAGTTTGTTCTGTATATCACTATTATTGTGTTTAATTCCTCTACTTTTAGTTGTCTTATTTCAGTGTTGTGTTTTTTTGTTCTGTTCTTTGATATCCTGCTATTGGTCTGAGGAATTTCATTTCAGCAGTTTATATTCTGGCAGATAGTTTTGTTCCAGAATAGTTAAAATATGTAATTGTATTCTATTGTATATCTTCTTAAACTAAGAGGGGTTCTCCCGTTTCCCGAATTTCATCCCACCACTACTCTCCAGTACTGCGACGTGATATATTTTATTGCGCTTTTCTAATCTATGAAATCAATAGAATGAACTCTTTTCTACGGTATTATGTATTTTGCCATGGGGTTCCTCGTTTCAACATATCCAGTATTTACAGTTGACTAATACCGCGATTTATTTGGACTGGGCCCAGGAGCTTGAAGAGGGGTTACAATGTTTCCTTTGGTCTTATTTTATCTTACGAGGACACAATACAGGCTTAGAGTCACGAGGAAATACCTTAATGTGTCCCCATTAGATTAGCACAATAGTATATTTACGATGCGAGGATGGGAAGTGGTTTTTACAGAAGGGAGGAAAATGTTTAAAAACCGAGCGATAGCGAGGTTTTTAATTTCTGCGATTCTGTAAAACACTTCACAAGCGTGCGTTGTACATTATGTTTTGCGCGATGGTGTTTTCAAAATAATAAATAAGAGTAAAATAATAACGTATTTGTTTGGAAACATTTGCGTTCATTATAAACAATTAACTAACGTTAACAGTTTGGGCAATTTTATTAGTTGAAAATTACAGGAGGCCGTGACACCAATCAGTCATAAAATGGCGGCAAGTACGTATTTATTGTTTTATATTTTTTCAAATAAAGATCAGTTCATTTAAAATGCATTGATTTGTTTCGTATAATGTATATTAACACTATCTTTTGGATATTTTTTGTAAATACATTGTATGTAGTATACATAAAGGACAGTGGTTTTACTTCGAACACGCGTTTTGTAATTGTAATATTACAGTGTATTTATTTAGGTTGGCAATCCCGAAATATAGTTAAGTTGAACGTTCAATCATGGTCGCCATTGCTGTAAGTACGATAAAACGCACTATCGCTCAAAACATATTTTAAACCCCTGTTGTTTACTAACAAGACTAATTTTACCTAACATGAGATGAGGTGAAGGGCGATATAAAATTAATGAAGATGAAATTATATGATAGGGAAAGGAAGAGGAGTGGAGAGTAATGGTGGGATGAAATTCGGGAAACGGGAGAACCCTTATAAAATCCTAAAAAATTCCGCCATTGCCTACCACCAATACCCCTATGTAACCTCCAGGATTCAAACCTAGGATCCCAGTCGGAGGAGCCAAGCGCGATAGTCAGGCGACCACCGTGATGACACACTAACTCACTGGCTCTATCGAACACCTAGGTTCATGGCCGTGCGGACATAATGTCTCGATACATCCCTATCCTGAACTAATGTTTTCCAATCATCCCCTGTACAATCTGCTTCCTTCAAATCACGGTTAATGTTACTCTCCCACTTCATTCTTGGTCTACGAACTAAGCGTTTTTCCTCCGATTTTCCTACAGGAAGCTTCCATTCCCCTCTTTTATTAACCATTCGTGCCACATGACTAGCCCATCACTGTCTACGTGACTTAACTGTTATTATTATATATTTTTTATTAAGGATTTTCTCTACATTACAGTATCCTTCAGCTCAAATGTATTTTGCTCTGCCACAGTTTTCTATCCTCAGAATCTTCTTCTTTGAGGTCTCTGCCGATCATGTTTCTTCTCACTTCATCCATCCACTTTTCCCTGGGTTTCCCCTCCTCCTGCCTTCAGCATTACAATCCATCATCATTATTGGAATTCTGTTATCCTCCATCCTCTTCAGATGCCCATACCATTTCAACCTTCGTTCTTCTATTACTTCTGTAATATTATATTTAACATTAATCATTTCTCTACTGTTTTGGTTTCGAATTTTCTCCTTTCTTGATTTTCTTGATGATATTATATTTGGTTTCCTACAAAGATCATGTACATGTAGAAATAATGTACGTAACAAGATTACCAAAAGCAGCATTTAACTACAAGCCAAGAGATTCAAGGAATGTAGGAAGACCAGTGAAAAGATAAACAGAACAACTGTGAGGCGGAACAGGCGTTTTGTCTAGCCCGTGAAGTGAAGAAGAAAAAGAAGAAGAAGAAAAAAAAGACAAAGATCATGTAGCTCCCTGTTAAGTAGACCTAGTCTTCAGCACTCGTCTGTCAGTTCATCTCTCTTCGGTCCAAAAATTATCCTAGGAACTTTGGTTAAGTTTAATTAACAAATAGTAAAAAATTAAATGAAATAATTCTAGATTTTGATATTAGGTTTAGAGTTTTCAACTGAATGAGGTACTCAAGTATAAAACACTGGCAAGAGAGGATGCAACTTATTTCCCGCGAGCAAATGCAAATGAGACTTTGTCAATTACATGAATAAAAGGAAGAGATATAGCCACTTTAACAAAAGCCCTATGGGATAATAGAATGGTTAAACTCAATCTTAGTCGGAGAGGCTTGGCCCAGGATGAGAAATGTCCAGAGCGGCATTACACTGTGAAAAAGAATCACATATTTTATAGCATTAAGGTGGCTAAAGAGTGAATCATGGAGTTCTACTTTGTAAGAAAGTACAGGCATACCCTTCTCTGAACTTCCCATTGGGTAGAATATTTGCCAGCAACCAATGAAAGGAAAGTAGGTCATCCATCTGCAGTTGTGACTATTGTAATAGGAGTAATAACTAACTAACTCACTGGCGCTATCGAACCCGGAAGTTCATGCTGCGTGGAGAAAAGTAGTCCATAACTAACGCACTGGTACTACTTTTTTTTAATTTCTTTCTTTCTTTCTCGTTTTCTTTCGTTTACACCGTTCTTACTTTTTGTTTTACCTTTATAAACCTTCTTTTCTTATTCACACATACAAACACAAGACAGGACACACACCCAGACCCAAGGTGGATATTTAATATCCCCTACCCCGCCGGGAATCGAACTCAGGTCGTCGGAGTGGAAGGTAGGGACTCTACCGACTACGCCACAGCGACGGACTAGTACAAACCCGTAGATTCATGGCCGCGCGGACATAAGCTCTCCATACATCCCTAACCTGAAATGTTTTCCAATCATCTCCATTATAATCTAACTAACTAAGCCACTGGCTCTATCGAACCCGTAGGTTCATGGCTGCGCGGACGTAAGTTCTCAATACATCCTTATCCTGAGTTTATGTTTGTTTTCCAATCACCCCCTGTATAGTCTACTTCTCTCAAATCATAGATAATGTTATTCTCCCACCTCATTCTTGGTCTACCCTGTATAATCTAAATCCCTCAAATCATAGTTAATATTATTCTCTCATCTCATTCTTGGACAATAAAATTCCAATCCCCATTGATCTTTCGATGAAAATACTATTTTTCGTCTGGCTTATCGCATTTGACCTGTCCGGCATGGGTAACCCTTTCGGCAGCAAAAAAAGCACGATAGGCCTAAAAAGCCCTTGGCCTACTATCATGCTGCTGGCGTTCCTTACATTTCTCATTTACAGCTATCATATATCCAGAATGCCGTGTCCTCCAGTCGTTGTGACTTTTTTTTTATTCTGGAGTCACGCTTTATTTTAGCTACTAAGATTACTCGCAATGCTTAGGTGGCGATCCCATAATGGCCAAAATTCCATTAGAACATTTCTTCCCTCATGGGAACTAGGACTGATGCAAGTCACGTAGCTATACCAAAGCACCATGCCTTCAACAATTCGGCTACGGCACGGGACCCGTACATTCCTACCCTGAGCTAATATTTTCCAAACGTTCCCTGTATAATAGACCTCCCTCAAATCATGGTTATTAATAATAATAGTTTTGGAGTTAATAGATCTACTGTAAGATCTGTATTTCACTTTATCACGAATTAATATTGCACATATATCAATAATTACGAATTAACTATTAATAAATAATGTGTCACTCATTAACATCTATAGGGAAATAAACGTAATTAAATTGGCTTGGTGAAGACACTCCCGCTAGAGGGGCACCCATATCTCCATGAGGAACGTATGGTATATATATATCTCTTAAATGACACTACAGCCGAATAAGGAGACCTTCGCCTCGTCAATGAGCCTCCTCTAGACATCCCTCTCCATAAATACCCTTTCGTAATGGTTTATTCGACATTTTTTAAGAACCTGGCGCACACAATCCCACTATCTATTCTTAGGTCTTCCTCTTAATCTGGTTCCTCGAAGTTGTGAACTGAAGATTTGTTTCACCTTTCTATTATTTGGCATTCTATTAATATGTCCAATCCATTTCAAACGGCCAAGCCTTGTATGAGACAATATCGAGATCTCCTAAATATATTTTTTTTAATTCTCTATTGTATCTTCTCCAGATGTTATCTATACAAACTGCTGCCAATATTCTTCCCAGTATATTTTAAATAATTAACGTTATTATTATTAATAGTATTATATTATTATTATTACTATTATTATCACTATTATTATTATTATTACTATTATCATTATTTTTTATTGTGCCCACCAATGTGGTCTCGAAGAAGTGTGCTGCTTGGTCACGCAGCGGGCCCAAGTTCAATCTTCGGTCGGGACAAATTTCTTGGGTGATTCTTTTCGGAGGTGAGGACAGGTCAGGACCTCTCAGGCAAATGTCAGGAAGGTGTAAGCACCAAATGGTCCCCGAACATCATCTGGCCATCAGCAAAAATGCTAGCTCTCGTAATTATTGTTACTAGGCATTTGAATTTAGCACCTTTTCCAATTTTTTCTCTTTTGTTATTTTTTGTACATGCCCATTTTAAAGTATTTATATGGAAATAAGTGTAACTTAATTAGGTAGACCACGAAACTCCCAAATGGATGCATCCCATGGAAACGTAAGGGATTTATATGTACAATGTATATATACCTTCGACTATATTTTTTAGTTTTATAAGTGTTATTTAATAGAATGTGTGTGTTGGATTTTAGTGTTTTCTCACTATCACCAAAGAGTACTGCACCATCATATTGTGTATAATCTAAGAAGTGAAATTTATTGTTTCATAAAGTAGGTAACTGTATGGTATTAAAAGTGTGGACAACGCTTTGTAATTTTAGTACTGTTCTATATAACATTTTCATCACGTTTATTTCATTTTTACATTTAGTTTTTCATTAAAACGTATGGTAATTTAGTTAGTGTAATACCGAGCTAAGAATAACATTTTAAACTAAATGGATTGTGCAGCAAAGTCTCTATCAAGCAACTGTTTCCATTGCATTCATTTTAATTAACATCTGGAAGATTGAGAACGCCGCGCCGTTTCTTGTATTATCTCTGGTACAGCAAGGGACTGTGGTTTTTCTCTCTCTTACTGAATGGCTGTCACGAGTGAAACGATGCATGTACCCATGCTCACTATGTTTTAATTCCACCAGGCACCTCCATTTGGGTACATTTTCCAAAAGAACCATCTCTCTTCTACCAATTTTGCATAAATTGAGAACCTCGCTTATATTATGAAACTGTCTCGGTTAGCTACGTTCTCGCTTTTTCCATTTTAAAGCAGACTGTGGTCTCCGTAACTTCTTTCTTCATGTTTTATTTTTAAAGCTGAGAGACTCATTAAAGTAATGTAACTTACTTATTTCTAGTCTTAAAGTATGTACAATTCTTACATAAAAACTTGGAATAGAGAAGTGGAAACAATAACAAAATCTTAGATTTGGAGGGTATTGTTATACGTCTGAAAGATTGGGCTTCACAAAAAATGACAGGATGCAACAAAAAATGTGGATATCGAGAATATTAGTAAAAATGAATTTGACAGGCAAGCAAAAAGTATATAGCCCCGAACATCAGCTAAACACACCACACACACACACACACACACACACACACACACCACACACACACACACACACACACACACATATATATATATATATATGGTATGATAAGAAAAATAAATGCCTGGACGGGATTCGAACCCGGATCTCTGAGTCTGTACCTCAGCGTGATATCCATTACACTACCAGGCGAATCCAATTCAAACACTTATTTTTCTTATATATGTATTATACTCTCCATTATTACTAGATGTCGCGAGAACACTGTCTTCACTGCCATCTAGTAGCTGACTATATCAGTAAGCAAATTAAAGAGAATATTTATTTTACTTTATAGCAGTGACGCTTTATCGATGTTATAATTAAATCGTTAACATTGAGCAATGCAAGCTTAATATGGTATGATAAGAAAAATAAATGCCTGGACGGGATTCGAACCCGGATCTCTGAGTCTGTACCTCAGCGTGATATCCATTACACTACCAGGCGAATCCAATTCAAACACTTACTTTTCTTATATATGTATTATACTCTCCATTATTACTAGATGTCGCGAGAACACTGTCTTCACTGCCATCTAGTAGCTGACTATATCAAGTAAGCAAATTAAAGAGAATATTTATTTTACTTTATAGCAGTGACGCTTTATCGATGTTATAATTAAATCGTTAACATTGAGCAATGCAAGCTTAATATGGTATGATAAGAAAAATAAATGCCTGGACGGGATATATATATATATATATATATAGCAATGTATAAGATACACCTTGAAGTGGGTTGCTAGTCCGTTTTCATGGCGGGTTTATTATTCAGGGCTTCCTCCCTAGGCCGATTGCCTTCATCCAGCTCCAGAGCTCAGCGTGCCCCGTTTTATTTCGGAGTTGTCTCTCCTAGATGGGTTGTCTTGCAGGACCAACGAACCCCATCCGCCCGTTTGTCAATCTACAAGGCAGTAGATGTAGAGTTGCCTCTTCCGTCAGGTACACCGTACCGAAAGACTCCTCCGCCGTATCTGACGTTGAGGTCTTCACCGTAACCCTGGTAATGGGCCCTCACAAGGTACTATCATCTGGGCAAGCTGAACCAAGGTTATTTTACGAGGTGTTACTCCTCCCCTCGCCCTTTTTCAACCTGGCTTGGGTCATGTATCGTATATGGAGTAGAAATTAGGGCTGATACAACAAAAACTAAACAAATAATAAGCACATGTGAAATGAAAATCTTAAGAACTATTCAGAGGAAAACATTATTTGATAAAATACACAACACAGAAATTAGGGACAAATATCGTGTTCAAGACATAGCCAAATTTATTATAGATAGACGAAAATATTGGAAGGGTCATATAGAAAAAATGGAAGAAAACCGACTTGCAGAAAGAGCTAAAGAAGATAGACCAATGGACGGGAGAAGAACAAGAGGAAGACCAGCCAAGAGATGGATAGACAGTGAATACACATCGAATACGTCTTCCTCCGAGGAGTGATTTTGAAAGTAAACAGAATGAAAATCCTACAAATTATGTTTAAGAAGAAGAAGTTAATTCTCTCTTAAATCGTTGTGATACAGGATGCAGCATACGTCAGTTAACCAAAAATGCTAATGTTCTATGGCTTACAACATTATATAGGCGTAGTTGTTCCGAAAAGAGATCTAACAAAAAAATTTGAAAGTTGAGTTTTCAGTGGATTAGTGATCTGTCCGGAGAGTATCACAGATTAGATTCTTAGAAGAAATTTGGTGAAAATAAGAAAGACACAATGAATGTAACGAAATAACATTGAATGGAAACTAAATAGTGAAAACTGATTGCTAGAAACCTGTCTAACTGAAACAGTGTTCAATGTGTATTTTTTGTATCGTATTGTAGCATTTTTAGTTAAATATGTGTTAGATAATTTTCCCACTCTATAGAGATAATTACTTTTGCACTCAATTTTGTATTAAATTGTTAATATTTAGTTATTAGCATGTATTTTGCCTTCAAATTGGCTGTATATGATTTCAATAGGATGAGAGATTAAAATGTATATGATACAATAAAGGTCGATATCCTCAAATTTAACATTATACTTTTTTTCGTTTTCCCAACAATTTGTAGTTTGTTGGTTAGATCTCTTTTGGGCAACTATTAATGTATACAAAAACAACTACCGAAATTGTTCAAAGTGACTTCCGTTGTTATTTAAGCAGTTCGAAATTATATTCTGAAGGTCCCGTATTCAAACCCCAGTTTCAAACAATCTGATTCTTTTCCTTCAACCATTTGAAGTAGTTAACTGACTTATGCCGTACCCTGTATTATGCTTCCACATTATTATTATTATTATTATTATTATTATTATTATTATTATTATTATAGTCAGAATTTGTATATACTGAAATGTAAGATTGTAATACAATGAGATGTTGAACTTATGACCGTCTTTTATTTCGGTTTCACACATATAAATCGTATTATAAGTAATACTTCTGACCGTCTTTTGGTTTTACTCACAAACAGATGAATAATATAATACTGTAAGCCTATATGTATTATAATTTAAAATTTTTGATCAATGCCCCAGGTTGTCATTTCGACATTTCTGGTGTTCTCTCCTGGCATTGGCGTAATTGTAACCCACTTCTGAAGTTGGGGCTCCAGAGGGAGTTACGTTGCCCCGACGATATGATGGATGATAAATGATAATGATGCGCCAGGAGAATTCTTAACCTAAATTCCAGACCATGGACAACCGCAGGAATAATTCCTTTTAAGAAAAAATTCCTATGGTTTGACCGGGAATCGAACCCGGGGCTTCATGAACAGTAGTCAGAAACACTGACCACTAGTCCATTAGGCTGGTCAGTATTATAATATACATGTTAATATATACAATTTTCATTGCAATGTTATTTTTAATTATATAAAAATCCTGCCTCTACTTATTGTTGACCTACTACTGGAAGCTTACCCTCTGAGTTTCCTACAAGCATGCCCCTCTTCTGTTCCAATTCTTGCCACATGGTTATGCAGACTACAGTCTACGAGATTTAACTCCTTGCTATTGTATTTTGTTTCCCATAAAGATCATGTAACTCACCGTTATTCAGCTTCCTCCATTTGCCTGTCTGTTTTTCTCTGAAGGGTCAAAACATTTTCCTAAGCATTTTACTCACAATATTTTCTCCTGTCTTAAATCAAGGAGCATATTCAATGTGCATTAACCCATTCGCCTCAGAAGACGAGGTAGACTCGCCGGCTGTTAAATGATCAACTCAGAAGACGAGGTACACTCGCCGGCTGTTAAATGATCAACTCAGAAGACGAGGTACACTCGCTTAACTCTGCTGTTATATATTTTGCAATATTTTGTACATACCTTGGCAGAGTAATAATTTGTTAGCATTTATGGACAGTGGAGGAATGTGTTTTGGCCTTCACCGTTATTGTGATCTCAAGTAGCGTTATCTTTTGTTTGTTTTGAATGTCTGAAAATAGACAATATAATTTACGGTGATTTAAATCCGGTTTCGGGGGAAATGCATTGAGCATTTAAACCTGATACAAATGGGTTAATATAGCAGGAATAATCAACCAATTTTATAGTTTCAGTTTAACTAAATCAGTAACCTACATTGCCGGACATGGGTTCCTTATAAAACCCAGAAATGTATAATAGGAATATTCAATCTCTGTATACACAACATAAACATTCGAATTAAAAGGACGTTGAACTCTTTTTAGAAACGATGAAATAAAAATCCTATGTTTTTTTTTTTTAATCTGTAGAATGGTGTGTCATGTATGTGAACAGCATGTGGTTCAATTAGAAGTGACCAGGAATATTTGAGTTTTCGTTTATTGGTCAGTATTCGAGAGCTTCGCTAATGAGTAATAATTATGCAACCACATGTATAGGTAAAACCACACATATTACGTAAAACGAGTTGATGTATGGTGAAGTAGTGGGAATGTGCATTATGTCACTTCTCTTTGTTTTATTCCTGTCTCGTTCAACATAGAATAATAGAACTGAAAATGCATTTGAGCATTTTTTCCCTCTATCGCTATTGAAATATCAGTGCTCCTAACCAGTTTAAATTAAAATTATTAAACTTAGTTTTCTGTTTAAATTGATTATAATAATACTGTAAGAGGAGGCTATTTTATATTTCTATTGTTTTGACTGCATGATGTTCCCTTCAGTAGTATCCCCCTCCCGGACATCCGAATGGGGGGCCCATTATATTATATGGCGCAGATACTTGGACATTACGACGGAATGAGGAAAAGCGACTGGAAGCTTTTGAGATGTGGATATGGAGAAGAATGGAACGTATAAAATGGACAGACAAAGTAAGAAATAAAGATGTGCTAGACAGAGTGGGGAAAGAAGAACAATTCTGGAACTCATAAAGGAGAGGAAAAGAAATTGGATTGGCTACTGGCGATGAAGAAACTGCCTGCTGAAGGATTCTCTAGAAGGAATGGTCAACGGAAAGAAAGTTAGAGGCTGAAAAAGACATTAGATGATAGACAATATTAAAATAAATGGTTTGTATGCAGATACAAAAAGGAAAGCTGAGTTAAGGAAAGAGTGGAGAATGCTGAGGTTGCAGTGAAAGACCTGCTCTTGAGCAGAACACTATGAATGAATGAATGAACATTATAATTAGGGCTAGGATTTTCTTGTTACGATTGCAACATAGTACAATGAGAAGTTATACTTATGATTGTATTTTGTTCTGGTTTCACATACAAAATGTTGAAATGTATATTGAAAACTAAGACTTTTGACTTTCTTTTATCTTGGGTTCACACACAAACAGTTTAATAACATAATTGAGGCATTGACATGGGAAAGGGAGTAAGTCATAAAGACAAACATTTTACAGGGGAAGCAAAACACAATTTTGACACTTTTAAATTTAAATATATTTTGTAAAGCTAATATGGATATTTTGTAACTATTTTTCAAATACAATTTCGTTTTTAATAGTGTCAAAATTATATTAAAATTAATGTTGGGAAAATTGTGTTTTGCTTCCCCTGTAATTTTTTTCTTTTTATGACTTGCTACCTTTCCCATGTCAACTCCTCAATTATGCTAACTGCATTGCAATCTTATCTTATATTATATAACAATCTTAACCCTAATTAGGCTTATAATATATATATATATATATATATATATATTTATTTATTTATTTATTATCCTTTTTAAATTAAGGCCATATAGCTCTGTCGTCTACTTAACATAAACATGATTATGTTACCATAACGTTTAATATTTGTAAAAGTTTTTGTAATCACAATTGAGGTTATGACTTGCCGATGATGGAACATGATCTGAAAGCCCTACATTATTTTAACTAATTAACGAAGTTTTTTAAACAAAAATCCATTTTAATTGAGGAAAACTGATATAAGGTACTTACATTAATATTTATAAAAATCCCCATAATATTGAACAAATGCAATATTTTAAACATTGGACGCTAAATGAAAATTTAGTCAAACTGCCATTAATAATAGTGTTACAAATACTATTGCATGTTAAAATAACATAATTATGTTTGCCTTGATTAAGTAGAAGACAGGACCTTATGGCCTTAACTTCAAGGGTCTAATAAATAAATAATTTTAAATAATACACACACACACACACACACATATATATATATATATAATTGCAGTCTACCGCTGTGTTCCCGGTCGGGACTGTTTTTCTGGGTGAGATTTTTATTGATGTTTTTCCTCGCCTGTAAGACAAATGTCAGGAAAACTTTAAGACCCAAACGATTCCCAAAATCATATGACCATCGCAATCATCATTAATATTAATCTTAGATTAAGCTTAGGATTAGGGACTCTCCTGGCGCACCACTATCATCATCATCACTCATCATATCATCGGGGTAACGTAACCCCGCCTTCCAGGCGCACCAACCTCAGACGTGGGTTACAAGTACGCCATGCCAGGAGAGAACACCAGGAATGTCGAAAGACAACCTGGGAAATTTGCAAAAATAAATATATATAAAATTGGCCCCTCTTGCAGTGTTATAAAAATTAATTTAAACAAAAAGAATTAAGTTTAATAAGTATAATATAAATTTGCTAGGAGCACTGATTTTCCATATTCATAGACAAGACTAATATTGCTCTAATGCATTTTATTTTCAGTTCTATTATTCTATGTTATTCAACGAGACACGAAATCCATATGGTTACCTAGTTATGGAGATGATGTGGATATAATCGATAGATAGTTCCGCGTATTGACAGAAGCTTTTCTTACCTTTGAATTTAATGCAAAGAAGATGGAACTGGTTGTGGCAGGTTGTACGTTATTAGATCATAAGGGAAGCTTAGACAATAGGAATGAACTGGTATATTCAGGCAATGGTACCATTAGGAAAATATAGGATTAATTGGAGATACATGTTCAACGCTTGTCATCAACTAGAATAGCAAAATCTGTCCTGAATGATAATCCTATAAGGGGAAAAAAAGTGTTAGCCGACCTATGAAGAGATAGCGTGATAAGTTTTAAGCTGGAACAGACCAAAAGGCCTAAACCCTGTTGTCGATTATGATGAAGATGGGACTGGTCATCAATGAAAATAAAAGAAAATATATAACTTCTTACAGAAATTAAGCTTCAAGAACGGAATTTCAGGGCATACATTTGAAACAATCGACCGTTCCACATATCTAGGAGCAGTTGTCCAAATGGACAATGATACAAAGAAAGAAATAAAACACGGAATAAATATGGTCAATAAATGTTATATGCTACAGAGCATGAAATGACGAGTTCCTTCGAGATCTGTGAAGGTCTTTATATAATAAGACTCTCATAAGGACAGTATTGACATATGCATGAGAAAGATGCATGCGATATTTAATGTCCGAAAATACGATCATATTTCTCAATTTTTCCACGAATTCTCATGACTACATATAAAAGAGAGAAAAAAATCACACTGTCTAATTCTCTTATTTAAGATCCTACATACGTCGACTTCCAAATATGTATCCTCTGTTTCCAGTATCTGTCCTCCAACCATAACTTAAACACACGATTACAACATAGTCTCTTTTTTTAATATATCGCAACATAGGACAATCACATCACTCCATGTCATGTGCTATCTTCACTTCTCGCAACTGGAATTCCTACCGCAAGAAATAAGAGGCTGCCGGACATTGGCATCTTTTAAAAGAAATCTAAATTTATATTTGCTCTAACCTCTACTTCATCATTACGCGGTGTATTAATTGGTGTTTCTCGTATAAGTTATCATATTTATACTATTATTATTATTATTATTGTTATTGTTGTTATTGTTATCGTATAAAATTTTGTTTGCATATGACATTTACGTTGAAACATTTAATATATTTTAACTATTTATAATTACTATAGTGTATATCTATATTGTCAAATATTTATTTGTATTTGTGCTGGTTGAGTAGAAGAGAAGGCCTTAACCCTGTCAGAATATATAAAACGTTATTATTGTTATTATTATTATTATTATTATTATTATTATTATTATTATTATTATTATTAATGATGGATTATTGATAAAAGCAATGAAGGCATTATACTATGTTTTGCAAGTAAAATTATGAGAAAAGTTTATGGCCGCTTATATGATAATGACATCTGGATAAATTGTTATAATTATGTGCTCTATTTAAAGACGTGGAAATCAGTTAAACGATCACTTATTCGCGGAGGCCATCAATTTCCTTGTATAGTCAACAATTATATATGTTATTCACAGTTTAAAATCCCTGTCCCGACAGGTTGTGCCACTGTAAGGTCCGAGTGGGATGTGCCAAATAAAAGTACATTTAAAGGCGAGAGGTTAAACTAGGTAAATGGAATGGAATAATTAAATATTGCAGCATTTTTTAGACTAAAAGGACCGCGAAATCTGTAAAATAAGCATTAAAGGGAAATTTTAATAAATTAAATACAACCAGTTAAATTACAGACCTATGCTGTTTTTTATCAACTCTGTATGTAATGGGCTGTTCAGCGCGTTCATGATGCTTGAGTTTCTTTCATTTTCAACATCCGCCGTTATGATCCTTTTTCCCGATCACTTCAATAACCCTGGTCAACATGATTTTTGTCTCATTAGTACCAATAGTTGTACTTAATGCAGTTTTTTTTATCGTGTTTTCAAATATGTATTCGGAATTTCTCCATCACCCACAGTTTTTTATTTCAATTTCAATTATTTTAGATTTAAATAATTATTGTTTTAATAAATCTAGATTTCTTCCCGAAAAATCTTGGCGCAGTGAGCGATGAGCACGGGGAACACATTCATCAGGAGATTTCAGCTATGGAAAAGAGATATAAAGGCAAATGGAATCCTAATATGCTGGCCGATTATATTGTTGGACCATCAAGAGAGATGCTCCACAGGCGAAATATAGCAGAAAATCGTAATTTCTTACTTTCTAGGTGAGTCCGAATGTTCGAATATTGTGTAGTTACGGATGTAGAAAATATTAAAGTGTTTGAAATTATAAATGCGGAAACCTTGCGTGATTGAGAAAAACCAATATCATATTTGAATTCAGGAGAAAAAATACTATCAGAATCATATATTTTTCTTTCTGAGACAAAAAAGTCTGTTTTTGTTGCTCAGTGTACTCTCTCTTCACTCCATCTTAGTGACAGACGAAATTGCACTCTCTTTCCTTTCCTTCCAAGATTCTGCATTCCTCCACTCCAACTTACCTGGCGTCCAGATTTGTGAAGTTTTGTTCTTACCACAATATTGACACTAAATCACAAAATAAGTCTGCTCTCATCATAGCACTTCCTCTTATTCTATTTCTTTCACAGTAGCCTCTGCACGCTCCTAGAATTCCCTCCTTCAAGATATCAGGGGTTGCTGAATACTTGCACTTTTAAGCACGCATATACAATTACTTTTTGTTAAACAATCAATTTTTCTCCAGAAATAAATTTATTCTATGTTATTAATAGTATGTTTTTCTCATTTTTCTACCTTGTACGTTTATATTTAATTCGTTAAATCTAGAATGAATAAAATTATCTTGTAAATAATAATTGTATTGTAGATATACCATATAATCATTTTACCTAATTTATTTTTTAAATAAAAACCATAAGTCTCTTTCATATCAGTCTTCCTCAATTAAAATGATTTTTTGTTTAATAAAAAACTTCGTTAAAAATCACGTTTTGTAAAACACATACTGGAAATGGATCATCAGTTTAACAAAATCGAAGATACCAAGACAATCGTACACAAAGAGAATAACAACAAAATTAACATATTAGAAGACATCAGAGAGAGCAAAATCAGGAGTGGCTGTCCTTATAAAGAGGAAATGGAAATCTGGAATAGTTAATTGGAAAGAAATAAGTGAAAGGATAATTAAGATAACTATACGTATTCATGAAACTACTGTGGAAGTAATAGGGGTATATGCCCCAAATAATGATGCTTCAGTTGATGCGAAAAGGGCTTTTTATGAAGATTAGAGAGAAGTAATTGATGATTGTGTGAATGGACATGAGCTCTTGCTAATGGGAGATTTTAATGGACGTGTCGGTAGAAAAATTAATAGTAACATTGTTGGAGCCTGGGGAGAAGATACAGCAAATGATAATGGCGGGAGGTTGATTGAATTCTGTAAGGAGCAGGAATGTGTTTATCATGAATACAAAGTTTAAAACACAAGGATATACATAAATACACCTGGGTAAATCACTCCAGGAATTTGAAGTCTATTATAAACTATGTAATAGTAAGACAGCAATGATTGATTAAAGTACAAGATGTTAGAGTACGGAGGAAGATAGAATGTGGATCGGATCATCATATTGTTATATCAAAAATTGCGTTCCCAATGAAAACTAAATTAAAAACAACTAAAACTCAGAAAAATAAAGAAATGACTATTATAGATGACCCCAGATATTTGGTGCATCTATTACAGGAAGATAGTGTACGCTACCTATATCAGGAAAGGCTGAACAATAGACTGAAAGTAGTAGAGGAGGATTTGAATGCTGAAGGCCTGTATGTTTTTTTAAAACATTGTGTTAATGGAGTAGCTGAGGAAGTGTTGGGAAGGGAGAGGAAAAGTGGAGGAAGGACAGAATGGATGACTATGGAAGCACTGGAAATTATTAATGAAAAAAAGAAATTGTACTATAAGTAGTTGAGCTCTAAGAGTGAAGAAGACCTACAGAAGTATAGAGAATGCAAGAGAAAGGTAAAGAAGGTTATAATAAAATGTAAAGAAGAATCATGGGAAAAAGTATGTGCTGAAATCAATCATTCATTAGGATACAGAAGATCTGCAGAGGCATGGAGAGTTATAAGGAGGATGAGGGCAGTTAATAATCCATCACCAGCCTTAAATCTTGTGAATATGGAACAATGGGAGAAGCACTTTAAAAATCTGCTTGTTGAGAAAAGGAAGGGACAAAAATGTGAAAATTTGGAGTATATGGACAATATATCGTCAGGTATGGAACCTATTTTGGAGGAAGAAATAAATCAGGCACTGAAAAAAGCAAAGGATGGTAAAGCCAGTGGACCCAGTGGAATAATGACAGAATTATGGAAATATGGCCCCCCTTATTAAAAAGACTTATCTGTAAAATGTTTAATCAGATTTTGGAGGGTGATGAAATACCAAAGGATTGGTGTATGTCATATATAACATCTATTCATAAAAAGGGAAATCGTAAAGACCCTGGAAATTACAGAGGAATCAGTGTGATGTCATCCATGAGTAGAATTTTTAGCAGTATCATCACAAACAGACTTGAACACACTATCGAAGGAAAAATGTTGGAAGACCAAGCAGGATTTATCAGAGGGAAATCATGCATGGATCACATTTTTAGTCTGAGACAGATAACAGAAAAATCACATGCTAAGGGCCAGGAAATTCATTTGATATTTGTTGATTTAGAAAAGGCCTATGACTCAGTGCCAATCAACCAACTTTGGGATGCAATGGTTGATGTTGGTATCGATTTACCAACGATTTCACTTGTCCGACGGTTGTACCAGCAGTGTCAGGCTTCGGTTAAAGTGGGTAAGATGATATCCTCTCCATTCAGAACTACTAAAGGCCTGCGACAGGGCTGTAGTATGTCCCCTACTCTGTTCAAAATATACATCCAGCATATATTGGAGCAGTGGAATCGATATTGTGGAGGCATGGGAGTACCAGTCCAAGGTGGCACAGTACATTCCTTATTATTTGCAGACGATCAAGTGTTGATAGCTCAGAGTCGTGAGGATGTGAAATACATGATGAGAAAACTTCTAAATGATTTTGAAATAGGAGGATTAAGAGTAAACATGGAAAAAACTGAATATCTTGTAGTAGGAGGAAGTGGACGAGATATATCCCTATCCCAAGGAATTATTAGAGCTGTTAAAAAAATTAAATATTTGGGATCACTTATTGATGAATCAGGGAGTTGTAAAGCTGAAGTAGATAGCAGGTTAGTACAAGCACGAAGAGCCATAAAAATGTTGAATGGAGTATTGTGGAGTAGGACCATGTCAAACCACACGAAGAAGAGGATTTTGAAGTCTGTTGTGGAAAGCATAATGACTTATGGTGCTGAGGGATGGACTTTGGTAGAGGGACAAAAAACTAAGATCTTGGCAGTGGAGATGGATGGAATAAGACGCAGTGCCAGGGTGTCCAGGTTGGAAAGAAGAAGAAATGAAGAAGTGAGGCAGATGATGGATATGGAGGAGACAGTGGTGGAAAGGATCGAAAGACGAGCTCTTCAGTGGTATGGCCATGTCAGGAGAATGGACGATGATAGGTGGTCCAAAACTCTTTTGGAATGGTCACCTTCTGGTAGAAGGAAACGGGGCAGGTCAAGAACAACTTGGAGAGGAGAGATCCATAGATTGATGAACGACCGAGGTCTGGAGTAGGATGAATGGCGTGATCGGCAAGAATGGCGAATGGGAATACAGGGTAACCGCTGAAAAGTGGAGAGGCCCTCAAAAGTAAAAGTGTAAGAAGACATGTACGTTGTAAGAGAACCAAAGAATATCAACATGCTAAACGAGAACACACCCACATGCCTAATCCCATTATACAATTTATACGCCAACATCAGTATCAAATTACATACAAAAAGATTAAACATGTTTCGAAAGCCCTATAGGATGTAACTATTTAACGAATCTTTTTAAACAAAAATTCATTTTAATTTAGGGATATTGGCATAAAAAGATACTTATAGGCCTATTAATATTAAAAAAACTTTTAATACATATGAATTGTGATTGCAATGAATAGTAGAAATGTCAATTTAATTTAGATGTAACAGTAATTTTTGTATTTTTATCTAATCTGGTTGAATTGTATACAAAGCTTTGTGACCTTAACTTTTCCAGGTAAAATAAAGCTATTATCATTAGGCCTATTATTATTATTATTAATCCACCGCTATGGTATTTAAGGTAGCGTGCTGTCTTCTCACGCAGCGGGCCCGGGTTGGATTCCCGGCCGGAACAAGCTTCCTGGGCGAGGTATTTTTCCGGTGTTTTTTTCCTCACCTGTAAGACAAATGTCTGATAGTTTTAAAACCCAAAAGGTCCCCGAACTTTATCTGGCCATTATCATCATCATTCATCCTTCACAGCTGCGGAAAGCAGCGGGAGGATATCATGCCTAAGCTGCAAAGCATAGCATGAAAATGCTATGATTGCAGTGAAAAGATCTGCCCTAGGGCAGAACACTATAGAATAGAATTATTATTATTATTATTATTGTTATTGTTATTATTATTATTATATTATTATTATTATTATTATTACATTAATTTTTGTAGCATAAAATGGTTGGATTATATTTTGTAGATGAAAGTGAACAGCATTGTGATTTGATTTAAAGAAAGGAATTTATCTTGAAATCTAGATAAGGTATTGATAATTTCTACAGGAGTGAATACGATCGAGTTCAATGGAATTTAAATTGTTTCCGATGATCAATGTTGGCTATTTATTCTGCAGCATTTGCATCCAGTGATGTGGAAATCCGCGCAAAACTACCGATATTGGGATCTTGTGCTACTCGACTCTCTATATAGGTCACAGGAGAGATATTCCACGTCACTTCTAACCTGTCTCCTTCCCCGCACTACTTCATTCACTTCTCACATCAGTATGTGCTCTGATATTTCACTTTAAGTTCCTTTTCATGCAGAAGAGCACAGGAGTGTTCCCCAGCTTTTATCTGGTAATTCTCCTTCAGTCTTCGGTAAAATTCCTTTACCTCGTAACCGTCATTGTATTCTTTTCTTTCCTTCGTGTTCTTATTTTTATTTTATTTTAAACTCCTCTTCATTTGTTATTCTTGATATAGTGTGTATGTTTACAGAACTAATACAATTTTCATACGTGCATATGTATTGTAATAGGCAATATCACAAATGTATTGTACAATACTTTATCTATTTCCTTTTGAGAATTAAAAAAAGTCCGCAACGCAGGAACTGCGTACACTAAGCGAATTTCTCAAATAGGAGTTACGATCCGATTTTGCTGGTTTGCGGAACACACACACACACACACACACACACACACACACACACACACACACACACACACACACACACACACACACACACACTAGACTCTCACTAATCCTCCGGCCCTCAGTAGACCGGCTCTCAGTAATCCGGCCCGCAGCTGACAGAAGCAGCAAATTATTTTAATTTTAAATTTATGTCAACAACAACAATATGCAAATAATTTTATTTTCAATTATTGTCAGCAATATGCAAACGATTTTATTTTAAATGTATGTCAAAAGAAGATAGCACTACCAGTGGCGATGTATGGACGTGAGGCCTGGGACCTGAAGGAAAAAGAAAAAAAAAATCAGGCAGCGCAATGTTAGAAATTAGAACATTAGAAAGGAACTAAAAGTACAACCACTTTTTCAACAAATAGAAGAACACAGGAACATTTGGATAGAGCATCTGTAAAGAATGATAGAGGATAGGATACCAAAGATGGCATTGATGCATAACCCTAGATGACGAAGATCAGTAGGAAGACCAAGAAAGCGCTGGGCTGAACAGATGTGAGATCGGAACGTGCAAATACCTAATTCGTGAAAGATGATGATGATGATGATGATGATTTATGTCGACAATATACAAACGATTTGATTTTTAATTTATACCAGTGAAAATGATTCCACCGAGGCTATGTTGAAGGCCTGGAAATCAATCAACTTAGATATGTTTTCCAAACAGCTGAGCCATGGGATAAAGTGGAGAGAGCTACAGTAATGAAGATCCGGAGAAAAGTGTGGCCATCCATTGATACAGTATTGGACTCAGCAGCAATGAGTGATAGAGATGAGCTAGTAATTTCAGAATTAGTTCCTGATAAACGGTACGTCGAAATGTTCCACACGCTTCCAGGAGGAGAAATTGATGAAGATGTTGGCAAATGGGTGAATGAAGAAAACTCAGACGAAGAAATAATCAAAATTATGCAGGGAAATAAGGACAAAAGCGATGAAAAAATAACGGACTATAAAAATTTCACTCTCAATAATTCGGCAATTTCGTTAATCTGGTACCCCTCTCTGCAAGGAATGGCCGGACTAGCGAGAGTCTATTGCATTTAATTAAAGGGAGAAAAAAACTTATTTTGTGAATCCATATTATGAACCATTGTCAGGCTGCAGTGAAAAATTATTTATTACTGCATATTGTATACTTTCAGAATATATAAATAATATCTAGTGATTCATTTTTTCCACTTCTTTATTAAAATACTAACTAAACTAGAAGTATCTTGTAGGATACATTGCCAATTTAAGGGTTTAAGACATACATTGCAACGAAGCAAACATGCCGATTACAAGAGTGAATTTTTAATTTAGATTCTTGGTAAATTCCCACTTTTACTGGTTGGATTTCGCCTATTTTGTAAAATTGCTTCCTCGCTTTATTACAATACCATATACTGAGTTTCATTCCGAAATATAGAAAATTGGTACCGCTTTCGATTCAGATGATTTCCTACACCTAATGGTCTGATTTTGTTTTTTTTAAACGATTTCGACATTAATTTTTATTTAATTGCTGTATGTCAAATCATGTATATAGTTCATGTAACGTTCAAATTGGTAAATAGCTTCAAGTTTCTACTTCCAAAATATATATATATATATATATATATATATAATTATCGTCGCTATTAGCGAATTCCGAAGGAATTAAGCTATTGAAAGTGTTCTCATGAAGATATTTCTGAAAACATTTTACAAATCTTCACCGATCTTAAATAATACACATCGAAAATGACCTTGGCCAAAATGTGTGTATATATATATATATATATATATATATATATATGGAATGATAAGAAAAATAAATGCCTGGACGGGATTCGAACCCGGACCTCTGAGTCTGTACCTCAGCGTGATATCCATTACACTACCAGGCGAATCCAATTCAAACACTTATTTTTCTAATATATGTATTATACTCTCCATTATTACTAGAAAATTATAAAAAATATTCTGTTTAATTTGCTTACTTGTTATAGTCAGCTACTAGATGGCGGTGAAGACCGAGTTCTCGCGACATCTAGTAATAATGGAGAGTATAATACATATATAAGAAAAATAAGTGTTTGAATTGGATTCGCCTGGTGGTGTAATGGATATCACGCTGAGGTACAGACTCAGAGATCCGGGTTCGAATCCCGTCCAGGCATTTATTTTTCTTATCATTCCATATTAAGCTTGCATTGCTCAATGTTAAACATTTAATTATAACATATATATATATGTATATATATATTTATATATATGTATGTGTGTGTATATATATATGTATGTGTGTATATATATATGTATGTGTGTATATATATATATATATATATATAGGGATCTCGTAGATGCCTTGTGATTCTAGAGGTATATTATCTTTAGCACACCTAAGTAAATTGGAGATGGTGTTTTCCGAGTGAAATATAGTTTTAATTTGATGTTTTTGTAGTACTCGGCTTATTTTATCCGTAGTGCCTTGCACATATGGTAAGAAGGCAGTGCCTAAGGTCTGCTTCTTTCTTCTCCGATGTGCTTGGTGCGTTCCTGCTCGTTAAAACACTCTTTTCACTGCATGTTCGGGATAACCATTTGCTAGAAGTGCCCGTTTCAGTTGTTTTTCTTCTTCATGAAGATGATCTTGGTCTGTAAGTCGCAGTGATCGGATGACGAGAGTGTTGATTACTGAATTTATTTGTGCCGGGTGATGGTGTGATGCGGCGTTCAAATATCTATCAGTATGAGTAGATTTCCGGTATACTGTGTGTGCTAATCTTCCATCAGGTCTTCTTATCACAAGTACATCTAGAAATGGTAGTCGCTGTTCTTGTTCAACTTCCATAGTGAATTTGATCTGATCATGTTGGCTGTTTAAGTGCGTCAGGAATTCGTTGAGAGCTGATCTACCGTGAGGCCAGATTACAAAAGTATCATCAACGTATCTTAACCATAGTTTTGGCTTAAGTGTTGAAGATTCAATGGCCTTTCTTTCTAAACAAGTCATAAATAAATTAGAGATAACAGGCGAAAGAGGCGATCCCATTGGTGCTCCTTGTACTTGTTTATACATCTGGCCTTTGTACCTGAAGTAGGTGTTATTTAAACAATGATGAGTCAACTCAATGATGTAGTCTGGTGGCTTGATCTCTGATTTGATGAATTCTATAGCTTCGTTGACAGGTACTTGAGTGAATAGAGAAACAACGTCAAAGCTTACTAGAAGATCGTCAGGTTGGATTTCTTGATTCTGAAGATGTTGTAGGAAATGATCAGCATTCTTCACATAAGAATCAGCTTCTTCTGCGTATGGTTGAAAATATTTAGCTAAATATTTAGCTATGTTTTGCAGTGGTGAGCCAATGGAGCTGACGATGGGTCGAAGAGGAATATCAGCTTTGTGGATTTTAGGAAGGCCGTAGATTTTTGGGCAAAGTGAAGATTTCTCTCGTGGTATTAGTCGCCTCTTCAACTCTTCATCTATAGGTGTATCAAGAATCTTCTTCTTCGTTGTTTTCTCCAAGTACGTCGTAGGATCACTGGTGCGGGGTTTGTAGGCTTCAGAATTTAAAAGGGCTGTCATCTTCAAATCGTAGTCGGCCGAATTCATCACAACGGTGGCATTTCCTTATCAGCTGGTAAAATAATTATGTCAGTATTGTCACGAAGGTCTTTTAGTGCTCTGATTTCTTCTGATGACATATTCTTTCTAGGATGGGTTGATTTTCTAAGTATACCACAAGCTTCTTGTCGTATTATTTCTGCTTCATGTTGGGAAGTTGGTCAATAGACGTTTCAACTGCCGTAATGATTGTCTCCACTGGAATACGAGATGGGGGTGACAGCAAAATTAAATCCTTTGGCCAAGGCAGAGATAGCAGCAGGCTGTAGATTTTGGTTGGATATGTTTGTGTACCACCTTGTTCTTATCGAGTGATCTGGTGTTGTGGAAGCACTGGTTTTTGTTTCTTGTATAATGCCTCAAATGTATTAATTTGTCTTGCGGTAGTTAGGCTGGTGTTTGCGTTGCAGCCCGTTGATTGGTGAGATCATCTAACGAACTCCATAGAAGTGGATGTAGGGTTGACGATAGTCTCATATGGATTTCCATTAAGCTAACACTGACCTCGTTCAATTCGTACCTGATGTCGTGTATTCGTTCCCTCACAAGTGGCTAGGCTGGCTTTATTGAGAATCTTCTTCGTGGTTTCAGTTTTCTTGTGATAAGACAGACGTGTTGTTACTGGAACTATTGAAGTGTCCCGACATCTTTTTTAAAAACGCCAAATCGCACAGAAGTTTGGCTCTCTTGCATCTAAATTTCTCGAACTCTTTAGTATGATGGAATACTTCCTCCCCATAAAGGTTAACTATGTTATATTGCAGATTTTCGCGGATATAAGTATGAATAAGAAAGTTTTCTTGGGTTTTCCGCGTCTTGGATTCACGTTCGGCCCCGGCCACTGACTCCGACGTTTCGGCATGATCCCACATGCCATTATCAAGGAATGATAAGTTCGAGTCACAGGTTTTAGGTCTTATATAATTAAACAAATAGAGTTTTCGCTGTAGTCCGTTTCCGAAGACGTACACCCATCCAAGGTTGTTCTTATGTAGTTAAACATTTTCAGTTTTCAGTGCGGTCCGTTTCCGAAGCCGTACACCCATACAAAGTTCAGTTCTTATGTGGTTAACCACCTTCAGTTTTCAGTGTGGTCCGTTTCGGAAGCCGTACACCCATCCAAGCGTCGACCACGCTCGATGTTGCCCAACCGTTGTTTTCTTCGTATCTTCTTCGCTGTTCTAGGGATGACATGGTGAGCAGCGAGAGCAGTTTTCCATGTAGATGGTAATCTTTGGGCATCATCTCGGGTGTTCATAGTATGTGGCCTTTTTTCAATCTCTATTGCTTCTCTGTAGATCCTAGATTTTTCATGATATATTTTAGCCAACGTTCTAGATCCGGTGAGGTCGATCTTGTGACCCCTCTGTTTCATGTGTTGCACGAGAGTTGATGTAGGTTCTTGACGATTTATTGCAGCCTTATGTTCTTGAATTCGGCAGGAAATTCGTCTGTTGGTACGTCCTACATACGTTAGTTCGCAAGAGGTACAAGGGATCTCGTAGATGACTTGTGATTCTAGAGGTATATTATCTTTAGCACACCTAAGTAAATTGGAGATGGTGTTTTCCGAGTGAAATATAGTTTTAATTTGATGTTTTTGTAGTACTCGGCTTATTTTATCCGTAGTACCTTGCACATATGGTAAGAAGGCAGTGCCTAAGGTCTGCTCTTTCTTCTCCGATGTGCTTGGTGCGTTTCCTGCTCGTTAAACACTCTTTTCACTGCATGTTCGGGATAACCATTTGCTAGAAGTGCCCGTTTCAGTTGTTTTTCACTTAAACAGCCAACACGATCAGATCAAATTCACTATGGAAGTTGAACAAGAACAGCGACTACCATTTCTAGATGTACTTGTGATAAGAAGACCTGATGGAAGATTAGCACACACAGTATACCGGAAATCTACTCATACTGATAGATATTTGAACGCCGCATCACACCATCACCCGGCACAAATAAATTCAGTAATCAACACTCTCGTCATCCGATCACTGCGACTTACAGACCAAGATCATCTTCATGAAGAAGAAAAACAACTGAAACGGGCACTTCTAGCAAATGGTTATCCCGAACATGCAGTGAAAAGAGTGTTTAAACGAGCAGGAAACGCACCAAGCACATCGGAGAAGAAAGAGCAGACCTTAAGCACTGCCTTCTTACCATATGTGCAAGGCACTACGGATAAAATAAGCCGAGTACTACAAAAAACATCAAATTAAAAACTATATTTCACTCGGAAAACACCATCTCCAATTTACTTAGGTGTGCTAAAGATAATATACCTCTAGAATCACAAGGCATCTACGAGATCCCTTGTACCTCTTGCGAACAAACGTATGTAGGACGTACCAACAGACGAATTTCCTGCCGAATTCAAGAACATAAGGCTGCAATAAATCGTCAAGAACCTACATCAACTCTCGTGCAACACATGAAACAGAGGGGTCACAAGATCGACCTCACCGGATCTAGAACGTTGGCTAAATAGATCATGAAAAATCTAGGATCTACAGAGAAGCAATAGAGATTGAAAAAAGGCCACATACTATGAACACCCGAGATGATGCCCAAAGATTACCATCTACATGGAAAACTGCTCTCGCTGCTCACCATGTCATCCCTAGAACAGCGAAGAAGATACGAAGAAAACAACGGTTGGGCAACATCGAGCGTGGTCGACGCTTGGATGGGTGTACGGCTTCCGAAACGGACCACACTGAAAACTGAAGGTGGTTAACCACATAAGAACTGAACTTTGTATGGGTGTACGGCTTCGGAAACGGACCGCACTGAAAACTGAAAATGTTTAACTACATAAGAACAACCTTGGATGGGTGTACGTTACTGGAATCAGAGCTGGTGCTGATAACATCATGAAACATTGGGTTATGATACATCATACCGCTATTGATCCTGCCTTCATTGAACGTCTGCTGCTGTTCATCACGGCATCCTAGACGTACTACTGCAATCGACAATTATTGATTTGTTGACGTTTGACTTGTAGTCCTTCGTGTGCTGTGATTGGCTGCATCAATTTTCCAGTTTTCGTCTCGGCCAATCAGATTCGCGCAACTACAGCTAGACAGCAAATTCCTTGGTAGGGCGTGGCCCTACACGGGCTGATCCTCGTGATCTTCTGTGTTGTTTTTGCATCTAATTCGAGTGCAGTGCTATCAAGGTAAGTGGAGTGGTTACAATAATTATTATTGTGTTCTGTGATCTTATTCTTTGGTGACAAGTGTTTAGTGCTTTTGTGTATAGTGTCCAGAACTAAGACTTGGTACCAAGTACCAAGCACAATGGCTACTATGCCAAAGTCTTACGGGTCTATGGATCCAGAAAGTGAGGATGTCGGACCTCTCATACTCTGGGAAGACTCCGCGAACAAATTTGAAGCATTCGTCCATAAATATGGATATGACAAAAAACCCGAACTAAAAGAATTGCTGTCCACTCTTAGTGGAACCTTCTTGTTACTCATAAATTTCATGGGTACTTTCCAGAATTATGAGAGGTCTGAAGAAGCTCGTGATTTCACGACTGCTGCTTTGGATCGACTAAATAAATTGATAAAAGATAACGAACCAGGTCAACGAACATTTGAAGCTGTGCTAAACGAATTGAAAGGAGATTTATTAGAGATTCGCACTACTGCACTCTTCTATTCCTCCTCAAATCGTAAAGCATATAGCAATGTAGAAGAAGAAATTCCTTCAACTAACAGTGATATGGACACCAGTGAGCAGATGACCACTGAGGAGCAAATGTTCACTGACGACCAGTCAACTGCTAGTGGAAAATCTCCTAAACGGAAAAATAGAAAGAAAAAAGAAAAGGTACCGACATTAATAATAATAATAATAATAATAATAATAATAATAGCTTTATTTTACCTGGCAGAGTTAAGGCCTTAAGGCCTTGTCTACCACTCAACCAGGTTTAAAAAAAATACAAAAGAAAAGTCTTAAATCTAAATTACAATATATATATATATATATATATATAAACGATTACAAGTTATGAATACAATACAATTAATATTTATAATGTATTTTGACTTACTCTAAATTTAACGAATTAAATATATAATATGTACAAGATATATAAAAAACGAGGAAAAGATTAATGACATAGTCGTAAAGAAAACAAAAGTTGATTCTTCCAAACCAAAAGAACCCATACTACTGGGCAAACACACTAATGTATTTGAACCTATACATCCAGATAATCGATCCATAGAGTCGCAGGAATCACGAGTTGAGGTTCCAGCAGTGCCTACCAACAATAAATTTTCAGTTTTAACTGACATTCAAAATTCTACTGCTGGAACATCCTCAGAGATGGTCCCTCCTGAAGCTACTGGTCCTACTATGGCTACACCGACTGCTACTCCTTCAGGTAATGCTGTCCAATCGGAGCAAAGACCCCCACCAATAACTCTTATTGGTCACGGGAATTTGTTCCGAATAAACAAAGAGTTGAAATCACTAATTGGCGACCAACTAAAGTGTGTCAGTATTCCTGAAGGAATACGCTATTATACACGTTCATTGGAAGATTTCTTCAAGTTAAAGGAGTATTTTAAGTCCCTAAATAGGGAATACTATACTTATCTACTAAAGAGAGAACTTCCTTTGAAGGTGGTGTTAAAGAGACTGCCTGCAACTGTAAGACCCAGACGAAATTAAAGAGGAAATCCTCGCGTTGGGTTTCCCTGTAAAAGATGTTAAACAGATCAAAAAAACCGAAAATGATTTGGCCATACCCCTTCCTATCTACATATTGGAATTAGAACGCAATAGTAAAGCGTTAGAAATTTATGATCTAAAGCGTCTCTTATACACTGTTGTAGCCATAGAGCCATATAGACCCAGGCTGGACTTAAGCAGTGTTACCGGTGCCAGTCTTTCAATCATACTTTCCCTGCCTGTAATCGGGCTCCTCGCTGTGTTATCTGCGCTGGGCCCCACGGGCACAAGGACTGTACCCTAAAGGCCGAAGCGCGGAGAGACACAACTTTGCTTAAATGTGCAAATTGCGAGGAGTCCGGTCATCCGGCGTCCTTTAGAGGCTGCCCTGCTTTCAAGGCGGCCCTTGAAGCTTATAGCAGGGTAGCTAAACCTATCCCTAATCCAAGAGTGAAACCGTCCACAAGTGATCCTGTTCCAAATCCAACTGCAACTCAAAGAAAGACCTTCACTTCTGTGAAGGTCGATCCAAGAGTTTCCTTCACTCAAGCTCTACAGACTGGTACTGCTTCCAGAACAAATCAAGGGAATAGCACTGCTACAGTTAGGGCCAGCAATTGCTAACAGGTAGCTTAAGTGCTCGTGGGGAGGAAATTCTCCGGGACGTTCAGCCTTTATTGGCTGAACTGTCTAGTCCCATGGAGCGTTTCATCTTCATGAGCCGACTGGTTAACCTGTGTTTTACAGGTTAACCTCAAAAGGAGAGACCATCCAAATAATAGTGCGAGATCACTTGCTTTGAGAAGTGTGGGTCACACTACGCTGTCCGGCTTTCGGACTCTCTGCTTGCCGGCGGCGTAGTTTATGATGCCTTCCTACAAGTATAGAGGTTTGCACTATTATTCTGGTATAGACCCGTTAGGTAAAATACAATGTCACCAAAGGCTGAGGTTACATAATCCACAACCACTACTTGATAGCCAAAAAGGAATTTGCTGCCAAGTTTATCCCATTGGGAAACAGTATGCAGCACACTGGACGGTGCAACGTCACCGTCAACTATCAGATCAGATCAGGGGTGTACGTCTTCGGAAACGGACTACAGCGAAAACTCTATTTGTTTAATTATATAAGACCTAAACCTGTGACTCGAACTTATCATTCCTTGATAATGGCATGTGGGATCATGCCGAAACGTCGGAGTCAGTGGCCAGGGGCCGAACTTGAATCCAAGACGCGGAAAACCCAAGAAAACTTTCTTATTCATACTTATATCCGCGAAAATCTGCAATATAACATATATATATATATATATATATATATATATTGTCAATGTCATTATCGGTTCTACTAGATAAGATAAGTGAAATATTGTACAAAACATTTTCAAAACTATTTTAATGAGAACAACCTCAATATTTTCATTTTTCGGAATTAGCTAATAAGCAACAATAAAATGACATATATAAGTTTTCTAAAAGTACAAAATTCATACTATCAAGTCTAACATTGAAACAATACAATGATACGCTATAAATACATATCAACTATAATATCTACTATTAGACTGAACAAAAGCGTATGTAGGGACATAAATGTACGTGTTTGTATTTTTAATATATCTTTATTACACGTATGTTCCATTATATGTATTATGCTACATGCTAATATATCTTAAATTAACAACGTACATTCCATTGTTTTATAGTTGTCCAACTTATATTATTTTGTTTTTTGCCTTTATTACTTATAAACTATTATTTTATGTGAGCGCTTTATAAATTGTCTAAGCTATTTAAATTTAAAAAGCGGACATTTTACCAATAAATCGACAATGGATCTAATTATTATTTACTATTATTATCATTAGTATTGCTTTTATTCCTATTATTGATTTTTTTTCATTAAGGATTTTCTCTGCATTACAGTAGTTATCCTTCAGCCCAAATCTATATTATTGCTATTAATCATAATAATAATAATTGTATTATTATTATTATTATTATTATTATCATTATTATGGATGAACAGAGAGGAATGGCGTTTGGTTTTTGGAAGACGGCGGCAGCTGCCATGATATCGGATGATTATTATTATTATTATTATTATTATTATTATTATTATTATTATTATTATTATTAATATTAATATTATTATTATTATTAATATTAATATTATTATTAATATTAATATTATTATTATTATTATTATTATTATTATTATTATTATTATTAATAATATTAATATTATTAATATTAATATTAGTTGGTTGGTAATTTATCTGAAAAGATAGAGAATTTTATATTTCAAAATCGTTTGAAATTACACTTTTGTAAAGCATGAGAGACGAGAAATTGTAGGTAAATTATACGTCCAGAACGCTATAATGACGCAGTTGATTTAAGACATCACGCGCATCTAGACGTTAGTTGTTAATATAGCCTTTCGATAAAAATATAAGTCTGTATTGGAAGTCAAAACATGCTGGGTATTAAGTCAACTTTTGTTTCTTAACTATTATATTATGCGTGTTTATATTCTCGAGTTTCAGTTTTAGTGGTTAGATACCATTCTGCTCACTGTTGGTAGAGGCATTAATTATGCAATACATCATTTTAAGTTTTTGGCTTTAAGCCCATTTGGCATATCCAACCTCGGAATGGGGGTTAAATATCATATTTACGGTTGAGTTTTCTTATGGACCATCGAATTCATTCCCTATATACATTATTTTCATTCCCATGCAAAATGTCACCAAACATAACGCACTTAAATTATAATAAACTAAAATCTTATACAACTAGACAATTATGTCTGTCCGGACGTTTATCCAAAGTCAGCTTCATGTAAGCTCTTGTTATTATTTTTTTAAATTCAATGCCGCAGGTTGTCGACGTTCATGGTGTTCTCTGTTCGCATTGGCGTAATTTTAACCCATTTCTGTGATTGGGACGTCTGGAAGGCGGGTAACGGCTTTCTCTGATGGTATGATGAGTGATGATAGTGGTGCGCCAGGAGAGTCCTTAATCCTAAACTTAATCTAAGGCGAATATGAATTATGATGATGATTATCATGGTCATATGCTGTTCCCGGAGACTGTTTGGGCCTTAACGTTTCCTGACATTTGTCTTACAAGTAAGAAAAAACCGAAAAAACCTCACCCAGGAAACTCATCCCGATCGAGGATCGAATTCGGGCCCGCTGCGCGACAAGACAACACGCTACCTCGAGACCACAACGGTGGACGATTATTAAATGATTTATGTGCTTTTCAAAACATAAATTGTTATAACCTTATTTTTTTATCAATGCCACCAGATTTTAATTACTACATTCTGGTATTCTCTCCTGGCATTGGCCTACTTGTAATTCACCTGAAAGACGAGTTTATGCTGCCCCATTGATATTTATGAAAGATGATGATGATGATGATGATGATGATGGTAAAGATGCGCCAAGACATGCCTTAATCCTAACCTTAATCAAATGAGCCGAGCATGTTAATATTGATTATGATTTCCAAATGGTGTTTGGGGATCGTTTGGACCCTAAAGTTTCCTGACAATAATTGTCTTGCAGGTGAGAAAAAAATAACACTAAAAAATCTCACGCAGGAAATTTGCCCCAATCGAGGATAACACTCAGACCCACTGCGTGATAAGGCAGCACGCTTCTTGGAGACCAAAGTGGACTATAATATAATTTTATAATGCATATTATTAGTTAGATTTTATCTAACGACGCTCTTTTTTATCTGGGGATAATCCAGGTGCGACAGAGAAGAATAGTTAACTGAAGATGTCCAATAGCGGACCGGGATATTTTATTGTATGGCTCATGTGCGGCTAGGGCTAGATATATGAGCTCATCCAAAAGTGACGTGACCCTAACTTACGAGTTATGGGAAACGGTAAGTTTTTTTGCTACATTTAATAGCATCAACCACTTGGTCCCATCTATAGCAAACTGAATATAGTTCATAATTTTTATCCATCCAAGTATGGTTTTGCTTACGCCTAGACCTCCCAAATACTTTTTTTTTTCCAAAGTTTTTTTCCAATAAAATTGTTGAAATATTTCATTCATAACACATTCCAGTTACTTCTTCTTCTACTACAAGATTTAGGCTATGAAGCCTTTTCCGGCGAAGTTAAAAGTGGAGTCCATCTTCTACGTGGTTCAATATGAAATATACCTTATATTTCTACATTTGGAATTTCTTTTTTTCCTTTACAATTAGGGTACGATTCATTAAAGTCTTTTGATGGGGGTTGGAATGAATATTTTTCGGCCAATATCTTTTGTTCTTCTGGGATTATACAGGAAGGTTCTTTTTGGAAATTCTTTCGTTGTTCTTTCTCATTAAGTGTTCTGTCCATTTCTTATTTTTTCGCTGATTTTATCTTCAATTTATATATATATTTAATTCTTCTCGTATAGTTTCATTCCTTATTCTATCCGCTCTTGTGCATCCTTTCACATTACGTAAAAACAGCATTTCCGCGGTCTGTATCCTGCTTTTATCCCTTGATTTCATTATCCAATTTTCACTTCCATACAACAACAAAGGAACATCCAACGTTTTATATAATTTAAGTTTCGTATCTTTCCTTGTTTTCCGACCTAAGGTTCTTTTTATGGTTCCACAAATAGCCTGAAATTTATTTACTTTATTTTCTATATCTTTATTTTCTCTGTAAGTTATATCACATCCTAAATATTGGAAATGTGATACTTGTTCTATTATTTTGTTATCCAGTACAATTTTTCATCTAATTCCATATTTACTAAAAAAGGTCATTACTTTTGACTCATTTATTGATATTTTACAATTATATTTATTGGCTATTAATTAAAATTTATATGCTAACATTTGGAGCTCATTTTCAGATTCTGCTAAAAGTACAACATCGACAGCGAATAATAAAGCATTTATTTATTTATTATTTTTTTCTTTTACTTTTACAGCAAATTTTATTCCCCTATATAGTAATTCTATGATCACACACAGAAATTGATTAATAATGGAAACGAACATCTAATGACAAATGAGGGAAATTTTGAAGAAGTGGCTGAATTCAAATAGCTAGGAACAATAATTACAAATAGCAATAAGGCGCAGATTGTCATTCCAGTTTCTCTCCGAAAATATTAAATTGAAAATATGTATAAAAATTGTATTCCCCCAGTTATTTAGATGCGAAACATGGACTCTTACTTTAAGAGGGGACAAAAGATTACGAGTATTTAAGAATAAAGATCTAAGGAAAAGTTTTTGACTAAAGAGAGACTAATATTTAGGTGAATGAAGACTTCCTAACAGTGAGCTACATGATCTTTATGAGACGCCATATGTAATAAGAACAGTTAAGTCTCAGACTATGGTGGGCAGGACATGTGGCACGAATGGGGAATGAAAGAGAAACGTGTAAAAAAACCGTAGGGAAAGTCGCCAATAGATAAGCTAAGAATGAGTTGGGAGAATAACATTAACCGTGAATTGAGAAAGGTAAGTTATACAGGGAATAATTGGAAAACGTTGGATCAGGATAGGGATGTTTGGAGAGCTTATGTCCTCGCGGCCCTGAATCTTCTGGTTTGAGTGAGTAGGCCTAAGTTAGTTATATAGTAACTCTGGCGATGTTAGGACAACGATATAAATTATGAAATTTCTCATTTTAAAGCCACTCCAATTTTTTCTCTTTCCTTTTGCAACCGAATATCGAATATTCAAAAGTGAACATTTTAAAATTTGAGGCTTAAAATTAATATAGCATATAGTAAATAAATAGAGGCTGCAGAAATGAAGATGTTGAGAGCAATAACAGGATACCAAAGGACCGATAAAAAGAAAAAGGAAGATATAATAACAGAACTTAATATATTTAATATCTGTGAAAGAATAAAATATTATCAAAATGCTTATCTTCAGCACGTATTACGAATGAATGAACAGCGCATACCAAGAAGAATGTATTATTATAAACCAAAAGGGATAAGAATGTTGGGAAGACCATTGAAGAGATGGAAGGACCAATTCGACATATAATGAGATCGGAACAGGCAATTGGGCTTATTCTTATTGTTGATGATGATGATGATGAAAATTAATAGGAACAAGGGAAATTTACCTAAGTTCAGCAAAAGAACGGTCAGATTTTTCTCTTGTCGCCACACGTGCAAGCAGCTGTGATTTTTTGAAAAGTAGAACGAAATATGAGTCGCAAGAGAAATTGAATTAATTCCCGCCTTTGTAGCTGCAGTAATCAATTGAAACCAATACTGAATAAAAATAATAATGACCCAGCCTGGTTAGAATTAGCTTTAAACCTATAATCATTGCTTTGGTCTCTTGATAGAAGTATGGTTTCATGAGGGCGAATGATTCTCAGCCAATAATTCACTTGCTTTTCAAAGTTTTAAAATCAAAAGAGAGAGAATTCCCATTTAATTAATTTCCGCATTGCGTACATATTTAATTAATTTCCGCATTGCGTACATATTTAAGGAACGAAAAATTAATCGAGAATCTGTTGTCAAATATGGTCAAATGAATTTTCAGGTTATGTATTGAATACAAGGCATGGGCATTGATTTTTACGTCGATTAAAACAGTGAGTTGCGATATGACATTTTCATGTCTCTTTGTAGAAATTCACATTAGACTACTATTCTTTGGATATCTTTTACTCAGCCGAAAACATACTGGGAGCAAAATTCATATTTTATTTTAGGACATAACGTACTGACACTGTGTGAGTTGGTTATGGCAGTAGAATGGAATCTCTCATTTGGGAGATCTCCAGGTTCAAACACCTGTGGTGCCGACCAACTTTAATATTTTCTAGCATAGCTTTCTTCAGTCCTCAAATCACATTCGGGGTTGGAATTTCATTACCGGGATTAATTTAATTATAATAATTTCCCATATTAATATCATTAAAGTTAAATCGGTGAACTTAAAAAAAATGAATAGAACCACTTAACTTATAGTCTACTAACATACCTAAATTTCCAAGACAAATGATGTCCTTAGATGTTAACTAACTCAATGGCACTATCGAACCGTAGGTTCATGGCCGAACGGACATAATCTCTCCATACATCCCTGTCCGTAGCTAAAGTTTTCCAATCATTTCCTGTATGATCCTAAGATATTAAAGCGTTCATAAATAGAATTAATCAGTTAATATTTTTAGAAAACAACAGAATCAATCAAACACCGTGTTCTGAACCAATACTACAGATATGAAACTGTTATAGATCGAAAACTAATAAGGATATTCTAATGTCGTTTGTTGAAAAATATAGATACTTTCAACAAGTTTTATGACAGCAATTAAATTACGTAATTTTAATTGTTGTGGTGAAAACATTGAAAGTACGTAAATTCTTAATTTTATTCGATTTGTAGTTTGTTCTGACATCTTCCAACAAGATGGATCTCCTCCACAAATTTTGAAGGAAACTCTGCTCAGGATTTTTAAGTCGTGAAAAAAAAAAAATTCTAACCGGGTTTGAATCCTCGAATATCTAAACTAGTGTGCACTCGTGGAAATTGACTGATTACCTACAAACTTGTGGAGTTTATCTATGTTTTGCAACAAACTTCATTGCAATAATTTTGTTAGTTTATGTTCTATAACAGTTGGTTATCGGTAGATTTGGTTCCGGACACCCTGCAGCCTACTTTTTGGTGATAAAATGTAAGGTAATAAAAAAATTAAATCTATAAATTTCGTTCCTGAGGTCTGTGCGGTCCTCATCATACGGAGTTGAGGACGACTGAGATCTCAGGTGAAAAAGTAATCCCACTACAGGTCTCAGGAGGTCCTTGTGGTAGTGGCAGGTTAAGGCTCCCACTTTTCTAGACAATGTCAGCCGGGTTGTCAGCCCTGCGTGACGGCCGCCTTTACCCTAGAACAAGTATCCGATACTCATTTCGTTAGAGGCTGAGTCGACCCCAGGGCCATGGTGCCACCAGAAAGTTTGGGTCAGTTTAAAATGCTGACCCCACTGGGACATGAACCCTCGACCTTCTGGTTTGTAGCGCAGTGCCTTAACCATTACGCAACGGCGTGCTCCGATCTCAGGTGTACATTTTATAATTTTAACATTTTGATATAACAACCTCAATGTTAGTTCAGAATTAATTTTAGATGAATTGACTGTAAAATAGTAGTGACAACTGCGGCAGCAGTATCAGTATTTAATTTCTTGACTTGCATAGAAAAACAAATTAGTAAAATATCGCTATAGATTGGCATGCTACGAGTTAGTAGTATACGCAAAAAATGAGTTAAACGAAGGCAAAGTTTTGGACAAGAACCGTAAAATAAGAACAACACTAATTCGTGAATAAATAAATATGTAAACAAAGTATAATTTATTAATGCAAACTAATGATACTACCTAGCGTAATTGTTTAATGTTTTATATAATTATAATATATATTTTTGGTTTGTTTTAAATTATTACTTGTAGCAGAAATAACTGTACTAATTATTTTTTCTTATTAGCAGATGTAGACGGCTTAATTAATTGTATAGTAACACTGTCCAAAAGATCTCGTGAGAACCTTTTACTTAATTTGTTACGCTTGAGTAAATATTAAAGAAGACATTTCTGTCTTTGTATCTCAAGTTAAAAACCAACATTTGTAGCTAAAATTGTTTTACAGCCGGAGAGAATTGGATCTCTTGTAAAAATGTCTCACTGCTGGAGACTAGGAAATGTCCCTTGTCCGACTATGGAAGTCATCCTTCCCTTAAGATAAATGACGGTCAGTCTTCGGTGTTGAAGATCACAAACCCCCTATGGAGATGAGACAGTAGCGAAAATCTATGTCGATCTCTTTTCTGTTTAAATTAATGACCGATTTCCGTCTTCATTAGCAACTATTGTAAGTTTGCCTAACCACCCACCAGCCGTGTGAAAAACACACCCTGGAAATACTGGACCAATGATTTCCCCGAGATTCATGTATAAGAAGAGTGGGAATTCTAATATCCAATTAGAATTCATAAGTAAATATTATTCTGCGAGTAAGGTGTTTTTATATATGTTAATTGTATGTCCAGCCAATCAGAATATTGGTTTCGGAAATTGTGTTTTTAAGGAGGAGTATGGATATATTCCAAATAAAGAGAGAATAAGCTGCTCTGTGAAGGACTCCCGAGCGGAGCGGAAAGAACGTAAGACGCCCGCGCATGGTCAATTGTTTGAGTCTCGCGGCAGTGCGGACTCATATATTTCGCCGGTCGCAGGCGAGCGACCTATTAGCCACGTAGAAAAGTGTTAGGCCGGAAAGTAACGGCACATTTAGTATTAATATTAAAAGCATCAGCGCACTGATCGCATTACAGGCGATCCTTTTTATATTCGTGTCTTTTATCCACTGAATATAGTGGAATAGAGTGAAGACCAGTATTCATCAGTGTTTTAAAACGTAATAGATTCGCCACAATATTAATAAAATTGGTCCGGTGTTGACCGCTATTAGCACCTGTAATTACCATTAAGTAATAATACAGGAATACCATTAATTGATAAAATATATCCATACTCTAGTAAGTGTACGTGAACATTGAACTGTTGATTGCCCATTGTGCTACATTTTAATTAATAAATATATGTATATATATTCACATCAGTGTTTGTCTTGGTAAGCCTCCTTATTGTACTTAGTGTCCTTAGTTCGCTCCTCGCCTTATTTCCACGGTGAAAATCCACAACCCTGAGTGTCTAGTCCTTGCACTACCCACTCTATACTTCCTGTTACATACTAGATTTGACTGTTAAAAGCACAAGCTTGCTGCCCGCGCGATCCACCTATATTGTAGTATTTTTTTTTGTTCTAATAAAGTAGTACTACTACTACTATTACTACTACTACTACTACTACTATTAATTTTATAGGCCTATACTTGAAAAAGTCGTAAAAATACTCCGTTTTGTATAGAATATAGAGGATGAGTCTAAATTCCCCTTACAGAGTTTGAGAACTTGTAGTAGGAACCAAGACAATTAAGTTCAGCATAAGAACTCGCGTCCGGAAACATGCCGATTTTCTGCTATACCCAAATTCACCTCACATGCTTTTTCGGCGCTACTCACTAGGATAGTCATTAGGGTAGTCCATACGTCATTCCCCGCTCACCTGAGTTCCACGTCCACTGCAAGTTTGTTTACGTGCTATTTAGTTGAGTTTGTGATCCGCCCAGAGACTTTGTCATCTGTACAGTACAATAGTAATCCTTCAAGACAGTACACAGCAGAATTCAAAGTGTACGTACTTCATTAGTACTGTGTTGGTGTTATCTATGGCATACACATTTCCAGAATACCCAAACATGACTGCGAAACTCGTTGCAATGGCAGGTCCGATTGCTTGGCCTGCACGTTCTCCCGACTTGACCCCGCCAGATTACCCTGTATACCTAATGTATTCATATGGTATTCACAGTTATTCGAATACAATGTTAAAACTTTAGAATTGATGTAAGAGACAACACATTATAAACTACCTTCATGTAGAAACCAAAGTCCGGAAATATTTCATGATAATGATAATATTACCTAAACCTTTCACCTGTTATCAAATACTAATTTATTGAATATCATTAAAAGCCCTAATAATTGAATTAAACATAATTACATATTACAATAAATGTTGAAAATGTCTTCCAGTCTCAATAGACTATCCGAGTCGCGGGGATCGACTGTGGTACTCGTTCAGATTTCCCCGCCGTGCTCACACCTATTTCACAGGCAATTATTATACTTGTTCATACGCCCTCTTCCGATTCCATCAGTGTGTCATAAACACTTTACTTAAGATGGCTCGATAAGTAAAACATCATGTGGCCTTAATTCGGGTGATTTGGAACTCCTCTTCAGATCAACTTTGCCGCAAGATATTCAGGGAGAAGAAGATTATTATAAATCCCGGTAGAAGTGAACGGGTGCACAATCACGCTAAATAGTATGATGATATGGTTCCATTAGGAGCTTGGATATAAAAATCATATAAAATATGCAAATTTTCGCATTTAAACGAGCTGGGATCAATCCTTGTACCAACCAAACGAAATGTTTCCGGACATGGGTTACTACAAGAAAATTTATTTATGACAGAATCCTCTTTTATTTATAAGAGTTTGTAATATAGTCTCCGAATTCCTATATACCGCACTGCATAATTAATATTTAAAGTAATTAGTAAACTGTATAAATCAGATTATTTGAATTGATATTTAAAATTATAGTATATCTGAAATTAGCAAAGCCACTTATTTGGGTTATTTTTGTTAGTTTGACAAGTGGAGTGTTGATTCAAATCATATTAAGTTCAGAAAAATAAATTTTCAGGAAGCTTGAAAAAGTTTAATGGCAATGATTAATATGAGGAAAAGCAAACATGTTAATGTCAACATTTAGAAACTACGAAACTTACCGAAAATAATAATAATAATAATAATAATAATAATAATAATAATAAACAAATATTTATAGCTTATCCTTTTCGAGTACATCAAGTCATTCAACTTACGAAAAAAAATTAATCTATTTTAATATCTAATACACGGTGTGCGCTGATACGCCTAAATAAATGAAATATCAAATACTAATTAAATTATATCCTATACACTGCGACGAATCCAAACATGGCGGTAGCTAGAGTCAATTTTTAATTTCAAATTTAAAGTAAATCCCAATTTCTTACTGTCGAATTTCGCTGATTTTTGGATAATACTTGCCTCGGATTTATTTCAATAGGATATACAGATTTTCGTTGTAAAACGTGGGAAATTGCGACCGTTAGAGCAATTTTTAAATGTTCATTTTCCTATCCTTAATTGTTTTAGAACTTAATAGATAGCATAAAAACTACCTTCATAAAAAGTACGTATATGTGTTAACTTTCATGGTGACCGGTTAAATGGCATCGAAATCTATTAATCTCAGATATACCAATTCATTTATATGTAGAAGCAAAGGCCAATTGCTAATTTTGGAGTTAATTGTTAATTTTAGTGGTTAATGTAGATGCTAATTTCAGTGGCCAATGGGGACAATGAAAATGTCAGGTGCTGAAATATAGTTGCTGAAAAGAAAACTGCTTAGACAATCATATGGAGTGTGTTAACTTCGAACATCATTTGCTCATAACTGACCTGGTGTTACTTATACCCCTTGACTTCTAAGGGCCTCATATATAGTTACATATGTTTAGATTCTGATAAAACAAATAGGCCTAATATATGAAAGTTTAACATATTATGTTTTTCACCATCACAATGTATTTAATATTATTTGATTCAACACTGTATCTTCTATAATAAGAACACCAGGATGAGCCTACAATACGACAGACAGTAATATTTTAATTTCTTTGTTATTTTCAGATAGTCCTTCGTTTGCCATCAGTCGAGTTCCTGGATTTGGATTCCCCTTGAGAGAAGGAATACCAGTGTCTCTGAAATGTGATGTGGATTCAAATCCACCTGCAAGTCCAGTGTGGGTTAAAGGTACGTACTTCTTATATCCGTTACAGCCTAGTTATAATTATTACTGGGGAGCGGATTTTTATGTAATAAAAGATAAGATTGCAATGTAGATAGTTTAATATATTATTCAACTGTTTTTGTGTGAAATAAGATAAAAGACAGTCAAAAGTCTTACTTCTCATTATACTATTCAACTGTTTGTGTGTGGAACCAAAACAAAAGACAGTCAGAAGTCTAACTTCTCATTACACTATGTTGCAATCTTAACTTTTAGTACATAAAAATCCGCTCCCTAATCTCGTATTAAGAAAGCACCTCTATCTAAATGTGTACATCAGAACGGCTTACACGTTACAAACTATTGAAATTATTCCCGATGTATCTACTTAATTGTTTTCGCTTACATTACGTGCAGCCAACCTAAATATAAGGCGAGTAATTCCACTAAGTGCAATATTTCAAGATTAGGTTGCGTTACTTTGTTAAATTGTTTAGTTTTTTAAATTAAAAACTTTCCTCTACCATAATTCATAGCTATTGCAGCAAGTTCCGCAATGTTAATATCGCGTATTTTATTTGTTTCTCCACTTCTAATACTGTATTATTATTATTATTATTGATATTATTATTATTTAACTGGCTTTAAATGCATACAACATTTTTCTGTGCCCAATATTAAGTTTTGATTCATTTCCCCCTCTCATCTCTATCCTTCCAATCACCTGTGCATCAAATTTATAATTCCTGTCCATCAAATTTATAATTCCCTCTATCCATGTCTTCTTAGGTCTCCTCTTCTTTTCCTCCGATTTAGAATCCACTCCAAACTGGCAATCTATCTTCATTCATTCTCTTCGCTTGTCCAAATCATTGCAATCGTTTTTTTTTATTAGGAATATTCCACACAACAGTGGTTCTCCTTCAATCCAATGTGTTTTGTCGCCAGAGGTTTCTGTCCAAAGCACCTTCTTCCCTCAAATATCTATAACTTCCATACTTCTCTTCACTCAATGTAGCCTATCCAACGTTCTCTAGGTCATTCCACTTTTTCTGTTAGCTATCCAATCAAAGGTCTTATTTGCTATTCTATCTTCTTCCATTCGTATGAGATGTCCACACCATTTCAAACGTTTTTTTTTTTTTCATTTTTAATTTTTTTTCAATTTGTATTATTTCCCTTATTGTGTTTTTTTTTTCATAATATATTTTTAATTATTTTTCCTTCTTTCTTTGACCAAATTCCACATATGTTGACATGTGGTCTAGAACCATACTATTCTAAGTCAATATTTTATATTTTATGTTATGAGGCAATGACATTATGAAAATAAAACAGGAATTCTGTGTTTCGAAATTATTAGTGGCATTAGCACTCTCCTGATTACTTATGGCATTAGTAATCTAAATGTGGAATTCCTATTTTATAATGTTAAAATATTAAAATAAATATAGCAGTCGTCCTCGACTAAATTAAATTTCTGTTTAAGAAACTTGGTCAAGTGATTAAAATTATTTTAGAAGTATTTCCTGTTTTATTTGGCAAAGCATATGGGCATGGTGTATGGCACATTCTCCTCGTATCATCTTACTTTAGTTTTAGGGTAAACTCGGAGAAATCTTACTTCTGCAGATTTTTCGAAATCCAGAATAAGTATCGCAGTTGAGAAATACAAAAGTGATCCACCGGTATTTGCTAATTTACCCCAACAGTAATAATAGGAATACATTAATATAAAAATAAAAATGATAAAAATCATTGATTGAACAAATCAATAATTTAGTATACATGTCGTCAATCTTTATAATTATATAGGTCTATATAATTCTTCTGTACGTGTGTATGTCCATGAACTCCTCCTAAACGACTGGATCGATTTTGATGAATTTTTTGTGTGTTTGAGTGGGTCTCTGGATGGTTTAGATTCACACTTAGACCCTCCTAAAACCATTAAATATATGAATTCACATGATGTGAACATTTAAAAATCACTCTAGCGGTCACAATTTTCAACGTTTCACAACGAAGCACAGTATGTCCTATTAAAATTAACCGAGGTAGGTATAGTCCAAAAATGAGCGAAATCCGACAATTAGAAGTGGAGGTTTACTTGAAATCCGGAATTAAAAACTGCCTAAACGACTGCACTGATTTTTATGGATTTTTTTGTGTGTTGGAGTGGGTCCCTGGATGGATTAGAATCATAATTAGACTCGGTAGGTCCCGCGCGTTCGTGTTATAGGATTTTATTTTGTCAAATGTGTAGTCATCTGCATTATCGACATATTCCACGCGACAACAATGTGACGTCATGATGCACGCTTCTTGAGCCACAACAGATGGCTGTGAGGTTTTCTTGCAAACGTATTTAATAATATCTAATTACATCTTAATTAGTTAATTTTATGGTTAAAAAGTAACATTTTTATCGTCCGGTCATGACATGAGAATTGAACGTTCGGGCAGGACAACGTCTGCCGGGTACACTAGAATAGCTACCGTATATAATTCTTCTGTAAACGTGTATGTCACTGAACTCCTAAACGACTGGTCCGATATTGATTAATTTTTTGTCTGTATTTGACTGAGCCCCTGGATGGTTTAGATTCACAATTGGACCCTTTAAAACCATTAGGTGTACGGGTTCACCTGAAGTGAACATTTAAAAATCGCTCTAACCGTGAAAATTTGCTATGTTTCACAACGAAACTCTATATCCTATCAAAATAATCTGAGGTAGGTATTACACAAAAATCAGCAAAATCCGACAATTAGAAGTGAAGGTTTACCTGAAATTGTATTGTAAGCCCATGTTTTTCCCTTTACAGAGATTTAGGCGCTCTCCCCCTACAGGGAAGAATTTGAACCATACTAATTTAGTTACACTTGTTTTCGTATAGATGCCATTTTAAGTGGTCCGTGGTCAGCGCACCGCCTCATACTGACATCTAGAAACCCAAGGTAGTACTAGGACCGGAAAATCTTCAGTCTCGGGACCCACGGCTTAATGCCCCTCCCGGAGGACTTGCTCCTTGGATTTTTCCGTCCTAAAAAATCCATCGACCCCGGCCGGGTTTGAACCCGCGACACTTGGGACCAGAGGCAAGGATCATAACCACTAGTCCACCGAGGCCGAAATTAAAAACTGATTAGCAACCGCCGTACTTGGTTCATCTCAGCATATAATACAATTTAATTAACCTTAAATATTTAATAATTTAATTGTGTGGCGTGGCAACGTAACTCCGGTTATTATTATAAAAAGCTAGTAATAATATAGAATAGTTGAGAACGTAATTACACATTTAAACATGTTACTGTAAATAATAATATTTATAAAAGACAATTAGTTGTAATTATTCATATTCTCCATTTTCATAAAATGTTACCTGGACTTATATATAGAACATACAAGTATGAGCGTTTTATTTGACAGAAATGAAATATTTTTAAAAATGATTATTGTATAAAACTGCTCATTTCCATGCGATGGAATCTGAAGTCATGTATAATTCAGCACAGAGAGCATAAATTAATGTAGTAGATTGCTGAATATATAGGTTTTTTATATTTATTAACATTTACATTTCATCATCCTATATAATTTTTGTGGTTGATATTTTGTTTTCTCAGAATTTTGTAATTAATTCATGTTCACAGTATTTTGCCACATTGAAACAAAAAAGCATATTTTTTATAAATATGGTTGACAAAGTTTTGATTTTTTCGTTCCTGCTTAATTTTCAGCACTTTTTATCTTACTTTACCTGTAGGATCTTTGAGTGTAGGTTGCTGTTGTATTTTTGTACTGTTACTAGCTAATGCTCGGCGTGCGCTGCTACGCATAAATAGATTAAATATGTTTTTAAAATATGAGCTTTAATAAGTAAAAAGAAAATTAGAGATTAATTCATATCGTATGGTTTATATACATAGCGACGAATCCAATATGACGGTGTCAATTTTTAATTTTGGATTTCAGGTAGACCCGCACTCTAATGGTCTGATATCGCTGAGTTTTGAACATTGCCTATCTTTGTATATTTTAATAGCATGTACTGAGTTTCGTTGTGAATCATCAAAAATTGAGATCACTAGAGTGATTTTTAAATTTCGTTCCAGGTGAACTTCTACGTCTTATAGTTGTAGAGCATAGCAGATAGCCACTCGCTGTAACTGGAAACCCGCGTGTACAAATTTTCGTGAAGTTCTGTTGAGCGTTTTAGAAATATATAAATCACAAAAATACGCAGGTAGAATATATATATATATATATATATATATATATATATATAGGCTTTAGTGTGTTCATTAAAGAATATTATCACTCAGATGAGGCATAGAAAGTTGTGTGTGGACTGAAATGAAACAGGAGAGGTGTTTTAGTTGTGTGAGTGAGCGGTGTACCGGAGCTCAATGGTAGGCAAGAAATCTCAGGGTTATGAACTCTTTATAAGCAAAAGAACAACGTATAAATGTACACTCAATTTTAACGAATCCAAGAACTCTTTATTTTCGGAGAAATACACTTTTGTTAATACAGTTACAAGTTTTATCTAAGAGTGGAGTTGATGAAATACTTAGAGGTCCACGTGCTCGAGTCAATATTTTTAAAGTCCAAATGCTTAACGGACTATAACTTTAAATTTAACTATTTCTCGGACGAATCTAATATTAACACTGAATCGGAGATCACGGTCTGCAGGTCTACGATGTTCCAACACTGAACACAGAGTCACTGAGAGTGATAGATAGTATTTTGATATAAGTTCTCGCTTATAAAGGCGGTGGCTCCTCCCACTTTTTTCGAATCCACTCCTTACAATTGAATATTTATTTATGTTTTATAATATTATTTACTAGTATGTATAACATTTCTAAGAACTGGGTAAATTGGTTCTTTGATATTTAATAGAAAAATGTTTATAAGTTTCTTTGTAAACTGTCAATGTTAAGAGATTATCTTTTCTAGAGGTGAATGAATGTCTTTTGTTGTCTGTACTAGGCAGGTAGTAATTCTTTATCATCATTTCTTGGAATTCCTTAGTAGCGTTAATTGGTTTCTAAGAATTGGTCAATAGATTTTTAATATTTTTAATAGCTAACTAATGTTATCTTTTCTTATTAGTTGTATAGACTGCTAATTGGAATTCTTTTGACAATACCCTTTTTGTGTTCCTATATTATTTGTAACTTGGGTAGTAGGTAGAGTTCTGACAATACCTCTTTATTTGTCATTTGTATAGCAGGTAGCGTTTTACAGTATTTTATTCTAGACAAATATAGGTGGAATTTTTACCTGGATATTTTTACTTTTCCACATACATATTTTATAGCGATATTAGTAATATATTCTATTTTCATTTTTTTATAGATTTATTTAATTTTAATAACAATTTAATATATTTCGGAACATTTTAGTTTCAGATCCATGCATATTAGAGTTGTATCTTAGTTTATATGTCTCCATACATATTAATCGCTACAGCGGATAGCTTTATTTTGTTTTGTTTCTATGCCAACAATAATAAGTTGGCAACTCCTCAACAGAAAGCGTTTTGTTTTTTGCAGGTTGGGAGTTTAAATCAGTTGTGACAGTTCAACGTCCGTTTCGTAGGCAGTTTAATCGTGATCCCCCGAATGCTAACAACATCCGTCGATGGCATAATCAGTTCGCAACGTCTGTGTAAAGGGAAAAAAGTGTGGGACGAGCAAGAGTGTCTGAGGAGAATGTTGCTACTGCTGCAACATTTCAAGCGCAAAGTTAGCGTAATCAGTAGGCTTTATAACCTGTAACAATAGTAAACGGTAGGGACGCATAAATAAGCGTTTTCGTAACACCTTCCACATTGTCATTATTGCATTGATTGTATTGGTCTAGATGACAGGACTTATCTCAATGGTCTCCGAGATCATCGGATCTCACCCCATGCGATTTTTTCCTTTTGGGGTTTTGTGAAGGACAGAGTCTACGTGCCTCCATTGCCTGCTAACCTGCCGAGTTGAGAGACAGGATTCGAGAAACTGTTGCTGTCATCAATGCAGACATGCTTATTATTAATGTATAGGAAGAATTACCTGCAGGTTGGATGTGTGCCATGTAACAAACGGGGCTCACATTGAACATCTATGAACTTATAATGTACACTGGAGATGATACTCTTTCATTTTTTTGCCATAGTTAGTTAAAGTATAACTCAACACATTTAAAATCGGTATATTATTTTATTTATACACGGAATATATATATATTTTTTTCAAATGCCCCAGGTTGTCTTTCGACATTCCTGGTTTCTCTCCTGGAATGGCGTACTTGTAACCCACTTCTGAGGTTGGGGCGCCTGGAAGGCGGGGTTACGTTGCCCCGATGATATGATGGGTGATAATGATGATAGTGGTGCGCCAGGAGAGTCCCTAATCCTAAGCTTAACCTAAGATGAATATGAATGATGATGATTGCGATGGCCATATGATTTCGGGGACCGTTTGGGCCTTAAAGTTTTCCTGACATTTGTCTTACAGGTGAGGAAAAACCCCGATAAAAACCTCACCCAGAAAAACTGTCCCGACCGGGGATCGAACCCGGGCCCGCTGCGTGACAAGTTAATTATATATATATATATATATATATATATATATATATATATAATTAAGTAATATGTGTATGGCCTAAAAATGCTGATATTTATTTTTAGCCTAGTATGTATATTATTAGGCTAATGATGAAATGAATCGTATCATGAAATTCCAACACCGAATTTCCTTCGGTGACTTACAAAATGCACCAAAAATATATCAATCTGATTGATCTCTTTCGACCGATCAATAATTTGAATTATAAACATCCAAGAACCAAATCGTATAATCGTTTGATTTAGATGATAACATTCAAAATAGGATTCAGCATTAAGGTTTTGTGATCAGAGCTTCTGACTACAGTTGATGAGGTCCCGGGTTCGATTCTCGCTCATTCTAACTCATTCCTCCTGTTCAGCTTCATCCCTGATGGTGTTATACCATGTTTCCCTAGGTCTGCCTCTTCGCCTTCTCAATCCTTGGGGGTTCCAATCAAATGCCATTTCTGTGATGTTATCATTCTGTCTTCTTAACCATGATCAACCCATTTCAATTTTCAGAAAAGAATTTCTTTACATATATCGTTTTGTTTCATTCTTCTCCTAAGTTCTTTATTTGTTATAATCTCAGACCACCATATAGCCAAGATATTTCTCAGGCAACTAATAGAAAATAATAAATAAAAATACATTTAACGTTAAATTATTATATGAATTAACATGTAGAACATTCGATAAACATTGCATACGCAGAACTACCGTAAATTTTACGAATGGATTCACAGAGGGAATTTTTCAAAAAATTTGAATATGCGAAAGTAAATCTAGTTAGCCAAACCATGTAATTAAGGTTGGTTATAAAACAGCAAAATTAAACGTCATAGAGAAGATATAAATTTTTGAAAGAAATCATCAACAATTTTATTTTAAACGAGAATGCACCCATTGTCAACATTCCTATAAAAATTATTATTAGTAAATAATTGTGTTATGTGTATATGCTTTTTATATTTCATCGAGGTCGAAAAGGCGTCCAGATGTAAATAGTTGATTTGAAGAAGGTAGTAGGACTACATGAACAGGTGTTAATACATATCATTTTAGATTTTCAAAGAATTTTATATTACATGAGACATGTTAAAGAGTTTTTAAATATGAATCATCCATCCATCCGTAGTAATTCTGCCCGAAGGCAGGTCCTTCACTGCAATTATAGCATTTGCATGCTATGCTTGCAGCTTTACTAGGGAATTGTAGGTGTGGTAGCTTCCCGTTGCTTTCCACACCGGCGAAGGATGATGATGATAATGATAAGGATGATGATGATGGCCATATGATTTCGGGGACCGTTTGGGCCTTAAAGTTTTCCTGACATTTGTCTTACAGGCGAGGAAAAACCCCGATAAAAACCTTACCCAGAAAAACTGCCCCGATCGGAGATCGAACCCGGGCCCGCTGCGTGACAAGGCAGCACGCTACCTCGAGACCACAGCGGTAGACTATATGAATCATATAATTGCATTATTTCAAATGATTTTAAAAAATTAGGACGCATACATTTCCTGCTAAGAAAAAAAAAGTATTTATGGGAACTGACGATAATCCTTAGAGGGTTTACTGCATTAATATAATATAAAATTATTGATATGGAAATTTGTATAACTGCTGAATAATGTGTGAGCATAGCTATGGCATTTGATATTCTCAGAGCTCAGATAGAATTAATAGCTTTGATGTAGTGCATTAATGTGAAAGCATTGACTTGTACCATTCACACCGACTGTGTCAATCCATCTAAACTTTCCGTGGAAATAAATTTCTCAAAATTTCATTAATGAATTATTTTGTCGTTGTACGGTACATCCGATTGAATAGGAGAATACACAATATTAAAACACAATTTGAAGTCCACCATTTTGGTCTAGGAGTAACGTTGCAAAGTGGTTGAAACGGGGAAAACCCCTACCTTTTTCAAGGTACTAGAAAAATCATTCTTTCACTGTTGATAAATATAGTACTTATATAAAACAGTTTACTAATTTGATCGGAAATATTAAAATTTTTACACTTTTAACGAGTGATTGAAATCCAATCATCGAATAATCCTTGATTTTTAAGGAAAAATTGTCGACATTATTATTATTTTTGCCACTCACATTTTTTTTTCCCGGTGAAGTTTTTTCATAATAATTACAATAGATATACCACACATTACACTATATGATTATTTTCGTTTTTTTAAACCAGTAATAATAATAATAATAATAATAATAATAATAATAATAATAATAATAATAATAATAATAATAATAATAATAATAATAAAGTTTTTCTTCAGATTTATTTTGAAAAAACGGAATACATTTCATGCAATAAACAAACGCCAACATACCTGGAAACCAAATATGAAAAAAAATTAAACGAGTTTCACAATTTAAATATCTTATTGAAATAATTCAGGGAAATGGAATCGAAACTAAAGCCAATAAAAGTAGATGCCACAAAATTCAAACAATATTTTGGCTTACTCACAACATCTATAATAGAAAATGCATAATCTTTACATACAAAATTACTACACTATAACACTGTAATTAAACCAGAGTGCCTCTATGAAACAGAAAAATTAATTTTGAACAGGAAAAAAGATATCGAAAATATAGTAAAAAAATAATGCAAAATTGTAAGAAAAAAAATTAGCTTCACAAGTCACAGGCGATGCATATAAACCCAAAAGTAAATGAAAATAAACTTACATACATACATTAATTCTGCTATTAGAAAACGAAGCTTAACATGTTATGTACTGTACATATTAAACTAATGAACTCAAATAAACTTTCAAAACAAATAATATAATTCTACTAAAAAATGTAAAGCACAGGTGGATACTATAAAATTGGCAGGAATTATTCAAGAAGATATCATAAATAGATATATATTTAAAATTAAGGTGTACATGTGGCAGGTTGGCCAAAACGACAAACCCAAGAAAAAAACTGGAACAACTTCGACAAGAAGAGAGAAAGAAAACTCATAGCAAAAAAAAAAAAGTGTTACTGAGTATAGTGTACGTGTTGGCCTTCAGAATAATAATAATAATAATAATAATAATAATAATAATAAATATAGGCCCTGAAATAATCTTACTTAGAGAGCGGAATTTGTTCCACAATGTCGTTTAGGAGGAGGGGGGGAAATATGGAGTAGAAGAAAACGCATCTAAGTACTGTACTTTGCGTAGTCCTACATGGGCTTATTCGCAATATAAAAAAAGGACGCACGATACAAAACGTTTTGTTGGAAGATGTCATTAGAACGCAACCGACAGCAGGTCTACTATTTATATCAAGTTTAGTTTAAATCAGTAATTAGCATATTTAGTAGTACTTTAATAAATTACAGTACTTCACTGTTTGTTATTAAAGATACAATAACATCACATATAATTAGCGTTGGTCGAACAAAATTCAAGTTAATGTCCGTTAGCAACAAATCCATTGTCTTAAAAAGTTCCAGATTACATTAGTGGACACGGTATTATTATAGCCTCACTATGATGGTTGTCCAGCGGTTCACTTTGTTTCCCCGCAGCTGTTATATATAATTAAATACAAAGATGCCGACTACCGCCACTATAATAATTCCACATGTTAATCATTGCCGGGCGGCACCCGCTTTTATATAAACGGACAATCATCATAGAGAGGCGATAATACACGAATTAGAATAGTTGGAGATTGTGTGTCGTAGGAATTCAAGTAACAGATTCTGTTGTGATCATGTATTCAAATTTTGATGACGATAATAATAACAATAATAATAATAATAATAGTTAATAATGATCAATTAAAAAGGTAATGAAGATAATGGTAGGGGCAATAATGATAATGATTATTATTTTTATCATACAACATCCTAGATTAAAACAGCTGCTTCCATTTATTCAGTGCCGAGAAGCCATTTTTCTTCGACATTACCTCTTTTTATTTATTCTGCTTGTAGGACAGTCCATTCCATTATTATTAATTCAAGCACATTTCCCGTTTTCTCTTAATATGGCGAAATAAAATAATATGAGTAATAATAAATATAATTTACTAATAATGATAATTTTATTATATTAATAATACTGTATAATATTAATAGCTTACTAAATTATTATTATTACCACTATTATGATCTGTTCCACAATATGGAAGGCTTACTTGAATTAGTATAGACCAGGGGTCGCCAGTTATAATTCTGTAAGATCCATTTTCAAATTAGTAAATTCAGTCGAGGTCCGGAACCATAGTTGATTAAACTTACGAAGTTTTAATTAAGTAATTAATATTGTAACGATTTTTTAAAATTATGTTACGGGTATGAATTGCACAAATTAAACAAAACACATGGTAAATACTAAAAGGATACAGCACAGTAGTACACAGTTATTAATTATAATCATTATTAATAAGTTTGTGATAAATTTAACATACGGTCCGAGTAATATCTCACCTAAAAAATTCGTGTTTTTCACGATATCAGGTTTCAAACGGAATCCCGTTCACCTTCAGTCAAATCTCCGACCATAAGCAGTACTGCCAACCGAGCCAACAATAATACTATCATAACATAAAATTTAGTAAACTGGTTTTATTCGATGTTTAACCGGTTTTAAAAAATTGTATTAATTCGATATCTAATCAGTCCGGAAACCAAAGCCCCAGGACCCGGATCCGGACCGCCGTCCGCCAATTGGTGACCGCTGGAAGAGACTATACGAGAAAGCGCGCGAGGGGGTGGGATGGGCAGTTTTACGTTGCTGCATATCTACCGTGCTATGAAGAAAGCTCCGTTATGTAGAAGGACAGACACAGTACACAACGTTTCATATAGTAAATAAATAATAGTTTTAAAAAACTAGAACAACATGCTTTATTAGAAAACCGAACTAAAAAAATGGAAAATAATTTTAATTTCCAACACGCTCTTGATAAAATTAAAGTGGTCAACAAAAAAAATCATCTCCAACACATATAGAATAAAACTAGAGTTATCAACAAAAAGAAAATAATTTTACCATCAAAAGCGTGGGGTGCTCTATATCAATTAATATATTTTATAATAAACAGATATTAGTAAAAGTAAGCTCTCTAAAAAGAAAATGTAAAACTCATAAAAATCAACCCACGCTTTTGATGGTAAAATTATTTTCTTTTTGTTGATAACTCTAATTTTATTCTATATGTGTTGGAAATGATTTTTTTGTTGACCACTTTATTTTATCCCAAGCGTGTTGGAAATTTAAATTATTTTTCATTGTTTAGGTTTCTAATAAAGCGTGTTGTTTTAGTTTTTTAAAACTTTTTTTAATTTTTTAGTTTTAATATTTTACAGAATAAGATAAAATGTAAAATATCTTTAAATTCGATACTATTTTATTATGAGCTAAAAGTAACACCTTCTTTCTCTTTCTAAAAAAATATCCTCCCAGCGGAATTTGAACCAGCGACCTATGGATTACCTGAAATTATAATCCACTAATAGTTCACCGCTCTACCACCTCAGCTATTTACAACCGATTGACTAAAAACTCGACAAAAGTCCGCAAACCTATTATATCAGCTTTTCATTTTTTTGATTTTCTGATAATTCTGGCCAGGATTTTAGAAACAAAATATGACATTATTGTACTTTCACGGCTCCTTTATACGTATCCTAAGTATTAAATCGATCCAATGTTTCTAAGTGGGTGAAAATCGTTAAAAAAAAATTCCGTTACATAGATACAAAGACACTTTTTTTTATTTTCTGATGATTATGGCCCATGATTTTAGAAAATAAATATGAAATTATTGTATTGTCGCGGGTACTTTATACGTATAACAAGTTTCCAGTCGATCCAATGATTCTAAGGTTGGTTGAAAATCGTGTTGAAAGATTCCGTTACATAGATAGATAGATAGATAGATAGATAGATACAGGTCAAGCTAATATAAAGCGTGTAAAATAAATAGTAGTTTTAAAAACATAAAAGAACACGCTTCATTAGAAATCTAAAAAATTAAAAATAATTTTAATTTCCAATATGCTTGGGATAAAATAAAGTGGTCAACAAAAAAAATCATCTCCAACACATATACAATAAAATTGGAGTTATCAACAAGAAGAAAATAATTTTACCATCAAAAGCGTGGGGTGCTCTATATCAATTAATATATTTGATAATAAACAGATATTGGTAAAAGTAAGCTCTCTAAGAAGAAAATGTAAAAATCATAAAAAGCACCCCACGCTTTTGATGGTAAAATTATTTTCTTCTTATTGATAACTCTAATTTTATTTTATATGTGTTGGAGATGGTTTTTTTGTTGACCACTTTATTTTATCCCAAGCATATTGAAAATTAAAATTATTTTTCATTTTTCAGGTTTCTAATGAAGCGTCTTCTTTTAGTTTTTTAAAACTATTATTTTTTTTTATTTTTTAGTTTTAATATTTTACAGAATAAGATAAAAATGTAAATATCTTTAAGTTCGATACTATTGTAGTATGAGCTAAAAGCAATACTCTTCTATAAAAAAAGCCCTCTCAGCCGGATTTGAACCAGCGACGTACGGATTACCGAAATTATATACTACTAAGAGTTCATTGCTCTACCAACTGAGCTCTTACAACGATTGACTAAAAGCTCGACAAGTTCGCAACCTATTATACCAGTTTTCATTTTTATGATTTTCTAATGATTCTGGCCAGGATTTTAGAAACAAAATATGAAATTATTGTATTGTCATGGGTCCTCTATACGTATACGAAGTTTGAAGTCGATCCACTGTTTCTAAGTGGGTGAAAATCGCGTTGAAAATTCCGTTACATTGATGCAAAAACACTTTTTTTATTTTCTGATGATTATGGCCAGGATTTTAGAAAATAAATATGAAATTATTGTATTGTCACGGGTCCTCTACACGTATACAAAGTTTCAAGTCGATCGAATGTTTCTAAGTGGGTGAAAATCGCGTTGAAAGATTCCGTTACGTTGATACAAAAACACTTTTTTTGATTTTCTGGTGATCATAGTCAGGATTTTAGAAATAAATATGAAATTATTTTATTGTCACGGGTCCTCTACAAATATACAAAGTTTCAAGTCGATCCAATGATTTTAAGTGGGCGAAATTCGCGTTGAAAAATTCCGTTACATAGATAGATAGATACAGGCCAAGCTAATATAAAGCGTGTAAAAATAAATATGAAATTATTGTATTGTCACGGGTCCTCTACACGTATACAAAGTTTCAAGTCGATCGAATGTTTCTAAGTGGGTGAAAATCGCGTTGAAAGATTCCGTTACATTGATACAAAAACACTTTTTTTGATTTTCTGGTGATCATGGTCAGGAGTTTATAAATAAATATGAAATTATTTTATTGTCACGGGTCCTTTACAAGTATACAAAGTTTGAAGTCTATCCAATGATTTTAAGTGGGGTAAAATCGTGTTGAAAGATTTTGTTACAACGATAGATAGATACAGATCAAGCTAATATAAAGCGTGTAAAAAGTGTAGTTATTGTAGAGTATATCGGTAGTTGATATTGCTCATATTTGATCTTACGTGTAATAAAATAACATTCAAAACGAAAACAAATGTGCATGCGATAGGGCAATCTTTGTGTTAATACGTTCCATTAACTTGTAAGCAATAAATAACCGAGGTATACTTTATTGTATTGTGCACCTTATATTGCTTCCTATTGTTTATATTACAGAAGAGTCGCCCTATAGGTATGCAGACATGTGATACACCCCATCCTACCCTTCCAAATAGTTCTAATCAATACCAGTACAAGTAATTGATCGACATTGTGTAACAAATTCCGCTCTCTAATTAGGATTATTTCAGGGCCTATATTTATAATAAAATAAGAAATGCGCACAACGTGCAAAGAAGATTGTTCTCAGTCACTGCAGAGTTTCAACAATGATTCTGATCTCATCCTACAGTTTAACACATGATATTTCTCGCACTGTTCGCCACATCTTGCACCATGCAATCTGGGCTGGGCTCGTGGAATCTCTGGTTGCTGCACAGCTTGTGGTGAAATCCATGCACAGCGAGTCTGGTTACTGTGTGGCGCAATTCATGTACGGCCTATATTTATTATTATTATTAGTATTATTATTATTATTATTATTATTATTATTATTATTATTATTATTATTATTATTATTATTATTATTATTATTATTATTATTATTATTATTATACTAAAGGCCAACACGTAACACTACTGAGTAACACTAAGGAATTGGGACTGGAAGTAAATATAAATAAAACTAAATATATGGTCACACATAAAAATACATTATATAACGGAAATGGACAGCTAATGACAAATGAGGGAAATTTTTAGGAAGTAGCTGAATTCAAATACCGAGGAACCATTATCACAAACAGGAATAAGATGCACAAGGAAATTAAACATAGGCTCAATTCTGGAAATGCGTGTTATTATGCATTGCAGAGACTCTTCCCAACTCCTCTAAAAAAACATTAAACTGAAAATATATAAGACTATTATTCTACCAGTTATATGGATGCGAAACATGGACTCTTACTTTAAGGGAGGAAAGGAGATTACGAGTACGTATTTGAGAGTAAAGTTCTTAGGAAAATTTCTGGACCAAAGGGAGGAAAGGAGATTACGAGTACGTATTTAAGAGTAAAGTTCTTAGGAGAATTTTTGGATCAAAGAGACATGAACAGACAGGTGAATAGAGAAGACTGCTTAACAGTGAATCACATGGTCTTTATAGGAACAATAATCACAAACAGGAATAAGATGCACAAGGAAATTAAACATAGGCTCAATTCTGGAAATACGTGTTATTATGCATTGCAGAGACTCTTCCCAACTCCTCTCAAAAAACATTAAACTGAAAATATATGACTATTATTCTACCAGTTATATTATATGGATGCGAAACATGTACTCTTACTTTAAGGGAGGAAAGAAGATTACGAGTACGTATTTGAGAGTAAAGTTCTTAGGAAAATGTTTGGACCAAAGAGAGATGAACAGACAGGTGAATGGAAGACTGCATAACAGTGAATCGCATGGTCTTTATAGGAAGCCAGATATAATGAGAACAGTAAAGTCTCGTAGATTCGGATCGGCAGGACATGTGGCACGAATTGGGAATGAAAGAGGTAGACCAAGAATGAGGTGGGAGATTAGTATTAACTACGATTTGAGGGAAGTAGATTATACAGGGGATGATCGGAAAACATTGGCTCAGGATAGGGATATATGGAGAGCTTATGTCCGCGCGGCCATTAACCTACGGGTTCGATAGTGGCAGTGAATTTTTATTATTATTATTATATTATTATTATTATTATTATTATTATTATTATTATTATTATTAATATTAAACGATAAGGGGAAGAGCCCTGATATTTTATAAAGTACTAGGTTTTCTCTCCTCTCCTAGACGAATGTGAATTCTAGATTTTGGCAAAAAATAATTCTCACAAGTAGAGTCTGCAGAGATGAGATTACGGGCAGTGACAGGATATCAGAAACAGAAAGAAAAATGAATATATTAGGAAAGAGTCATATTCAACCCTGACGAGATAATACCACATTACCAAAACTTTTATTACGAACGTGTTTTAAGAATAGAAGACCATCGAATTTGCAAAAAAAAAAAAAAAAAGTCAGTGATTAAGAGAATGCCCATCGAGGAAATGAATATAAGCCTATCAATTTGACGTACTTTCGAGGTTGGAACAGGCGAATAGGTCTAAATCATACTTTTCTTGATGATGATTATTATTGTTATTGTTATTATTATTATTGTTATTATTATTATTGTTATTATTATTATTATTATTAATATTATTATTAGTATTATTATTATTATTAGTAGTAGTAGTAGTAGTAGTAGTAGTAGTAGTATTATTATTATTATCTACCGATATATATAGGCAGAGACAAAAGAGTTAGGTAACATTTTCTCCTCTGTTTGTCAACCGATTTTCCTTTTTTTTTTGTTTAGCAACTATTGATGTGCTTTATTGTTATCAATAAAAACAATTTGGAAACTGTTTGATGTGCCGTTTTAACTGCAAGGCAGTGCGTATGAAAAATCCCCGTGGCGCAAGAATTAAATTTCTGCCAAATAAGCATATTATGTACAAATACCATATCCAAAAAAAGCTTCCTTTTTAACTGCAAAGCACCAATATCCAGCGCCAAAGCTCCCATTTAAACTATAGGGAAGTAATACATGTACTTGTGTTATATCACAGAGGTACAATCATCCTGCCAATGTAAGGGTGACATGTGATCAGCATGTCGAATGCACCAGCCGTAATATCTGGTTTTCTGAATGTGGAGCCACTACTTATTCTAGCCACTGAAATTCCTCACGGTGCTGGATGCTAATTTAGTAACTATCACTACACATCACCCCTTCATCAATTACACTCCAACAAAAAATATACATATTTGGGAGGTATAAACATTTCTGATTAAATTATGATTATGGTTAATTAAACAGATTTTTAGTAGCTATTGACGAGCTTTAATGGTAACAATAAAAAAATTGTAAACAGTTTTTACCCTAACTTCGGCACGAAACAGTTAATTGTCTTAAAGGCCGGTTTACACTCTACGTCTTACTGTACGTTTTGTCGATCATACAAAAGGGATGTTTTGTCCAGTGTTCACACAGCAACAACATATGAATAAACCATTACGGATCAATCATCCATTAGTCAAAATTGTTAATAACGCTTTAATTGATCTTCCTTCTCCATCCAATATTAGAAGATGATGAAATTTTGGGTCTTTATTAGGGCTATGCCCAGTAATTCAACTTATTACTGGGATCTTCCTTGCAATACACCATTGTCCTAATATTGAATTAGCCTTCAATAGAGTCAATCATATTTGTCGAGACTACTAGAACTTAAGACTTAAAGAAGCTCCTCTATTTATAACTTTGAAGGTTATTAGTTTAATTTAACTTAAAATCTTTCCAGTGAAAGTTAAATTAAGCTTTTATTAAATACTAATAACTAGTGTTCTCAAAATTAGTCCTAGAGTTGAGAAGGCGGAAATTAAGATAACAACGGAGTTTTCTCCTCCATTTTCTTCCTCAGTTCCAATCCAGACTCGAGATGTAGTGTAATGTTAGTGATTTTTTCTTATTAAAAGCGAGAAAGACATAATTAATTTGATTATGGAGAAGGCCCAGTTGCTTTCTTTTATTTTTTTTTCCCTCGTAGGTATTCAACGACTGGGAGGAAAAGTGATGAGAAGGAAAAAGACAAGATGGTCAAGGGAGTGGCTTCTGAAAATAAGTCAGTATTCCCATGTCCTGTTACTGAAAGAACTGAGAGGCGAACCTGATGACTGGCGCAATTATTTGCGAATGAACACCTAAGCCTACAGTCAATTGCTGAATTGGTAACACCACAGATACAGAAACAAGACACCTGCATGAGAAAAGCCATTTAAACGGTATCTACAAAACGGAATACAAAACATACGTTTTATTTCTGTATGTATGCCTATGGTTCTACCAGTTAAATTATATGGGTGCGAAACATGGACTCTTACTTTAAGGGAGGAAAGGAGATTACGAGTATTTGAGAATAAAGTTCTTAGGAAAATTTTTGGACCAAAGAGAGGTGAACAGACAGGTGAATGGAGAAGACTTATATAACAATGAACTACATGGTCTTTATAGGAAGCCAGATATAATAAGAACAGTTAAGTCTCCGTAGACTGCGATGGACAGGACATGTTGCGCGTATGGGGAATGAAAGACGTGCATGGAAGCTTCTTGTAGGAAAGCCAGAGAGAAAACGCCCAATTGGTAGACCAAGAATGAGGTGGGAGAACAACATTAACTATGATTTGAGGGAAGTAGATTATACAGGGAATGATTGGAAAACATTAGCTCAGGATAGGATGGGATGTATGGAGAGCTTATGTCCGCGCGGGCCATGAACCTTCGGGTTCGATAGTGCCAGTGAGTAAGTAAGTAAGTAAGTATGTATGGCTATGGTGTTACCAACTCCAGAAATTGATTATAGACTTAGGTGTCCATTCGCAAATAATTGCGCCAGTCATCAGGTTCGCCTGTCACTTCTTTGAGTAACAGGACATGGGAATACTGATTTCTTTTCAGAAGCCACTCCGTTTTTCCTCTTCATCACTTTTTCTCCCAGTCGTTGAATCCTTACGAGGGAAAAAATAAATGAAAGCAACTGGGCTTCCTCCATAATAAAATTAATTATGTCTTTCTCGCTTTTAATAAGAAGAAAAAATCACTGATAATAACACTACAACTCGAGTCTGGATTGGAACTGATACAGAAAATAGAGGGGAAAACGTTACTATGTAAATACTGGACAAAACGTGCAATAAGACGTAGCGTGTAAACCGGCCTTTATTCTCCTCTGGTTGACAAACCTATTTTCTTTTATATACATACGTGATAATCGTTAAACTGAAAATATGTAAAACTATTATTCCACCAGTTATATTAAATGGATGTGAAACATGGACTCTTATTTTAAGGGGGAAAGGAGATTACGAGTATTTGAGAATAAAGTTCTTAGGAAAATGTTTGGACCAAGGAGGGATGAACAAACAGGTGAATGGAGAAGAGTGCATAACAGTGAATTACATGGTCTTTATAGTAAGCCAGATATAATGAGAACAGTTAAGTCTCGTAGACTACGATGGGCAGGACATGTGGCACGAATGGGGAATGAAAGAGGTACATGGAAGCTTCTTGTAGGAAAACCAGAGGGAAAACGCCCAGTTGGTAGACCAAGAGTGATGTGGGAGAATAACATAAAATATGATTTGAGGGAAGTATATTATACAGGGGATGATTGGAAAACATTGGCTCAGGATAGGGATATATGGAGAGCTTATGCCCGTGCGGCCATGAACCTACGGGTTCGATAGTGCTAGTGAGTTAGTTATATGGTATGATTTTCCTTTTTTTTTTGTTTAGCAACTATTGATGTGCTTTATTGTTATCAATAAAAACAATTTGGAAACTGTTTGATGTGCCGTTTTAACTGCAAGGCAGTGCGTATGAAAAATCCCCGTGGCGCAAGAATTAAATTTCTGCCAAATAAGCATATTATGTACAAATACCATATCCAAAAAAAAGCTTCCTTTTTAACTGCCAAAGCACCAATATCCAGCGCCAAAGCTCCCATTTAAACTATAGGGAAGTAATACATGTACTTGTGTTATATCACAGAGGTACAATCATCCTGCCAATGTAAGGGTGACATGTGATCAGCATGTCGAATGCACCAGCCGTAATATCTGGTTTTCTGAATGTGGAGCCACTACTTATTCTAGCCACTGAAATTCCTCACGGTGCTGGATGCTAATTTAGTACCACTATCACCCCCTTCATCAATTACACTCCAACAAAAAATATACATATTTGGGAGGTATAAACATTTCTGATATTAAATTATGATTATGGTTAATTAAACAGATTTTTAGTAGCTATTGACGAGCTTTAATGGTAACAATAAAAAAATTGTAAACAGTTTTTACCCTAACTTCGGCACGAAACAGTTAATTGTCTTAAAGGCCGGTTTAACACTCTACGTCTTACTGTACGTTTTGTCGATCATACAAAAGGGATGTTTTTGTCCAGTGTTTCACACGCAACAACATATGAATAAACCATTACGGATCAATCATCCATTAGTCAAAATTGTTAATAACGCTTTAATTGATCTTCCTCTCCATCCAATATTAGAAGATGATGAAATTTTGGGTCTTTATTAGGGCTATGCCCAGTAATTCAACTTATTACTGGGATCTTCCTTGCAATAAACCATTGTCCTAATATTGAATTAGCCTTCAATAGAGTCAATCATATTTGTCGAGACTACTAGAACTTAAGACTTAAAGAAGCTCCTCTATTTATAACTTTGAAGGTTATTAGTTTAATTTAACTAAAATCTTTCCAGTGAAAGTTAAATTAAGCTTTATTTAAATCTAATAACTAGTGTTCTCAAAATTAGTCCTAGAGTTGAGAAGGCGGAAATTAAGATAACAACGGAGTTTTCTCCTCCATTTTCTTCCTCAGTTCCAATCCAGACTCGAGATGTAGTGTAATGTTAGTGATTTTTTCTTATTAAAAGCGAGAAAGACATAATTAATTTGATTATGGAGAAGGCCCAGTTGCTTTCTTTTATTTTTTTTCCCTCGTAGGTATTCAACGACTGGGAGGAAAAGTGATGAGAAGGAAAAAGACAAGATGGTCAAGGGAGTGGCTTCTGAAAAAAAGTCAGTATTCCCATGTCCTGTTACTGAAAGAACTGAGAGGCGACCTGATGACTGGCGCCAATTATTTGCGAATGAACACCTAAGCCTACAGTCAATTGCTGAATTGGTAACACCACAGATACAGAAACAAGACACCTGCATGAGAAAAGCCATTTAAACGGTATCTACAAAACGGAATACAAAACATACGTTTTATTTCTGTATGTATGCCTATGGTTCTACCAGTTAAATTATATGGGTGCGAAACATGGACTCTTACTTTAAGGGAGGAAAGGAGATTACGAGTATTTGAGAATAAAGTTCTTAGGAAAATTTTTGGACCAAAGAGAGGTGAACAGACAGGTGAATGGAGAAGACTTATATAACAATGAACTACATGGTCTTTATAGGAAGCCAGATATAATAAGAACAGTTAAGTCTCGTAGACTGCGATGGACAGGACATGTTGCGCGTATGGGGAATGAAAGACGTGCATGGAAGCTTCTTGTAGGAAAGCCAGAGAGAAAACGCCCAATTGGTAGACCAAGAATGAGGTGGGGAGAACAACATTAACTATATTGAGGGATGGAAGATAGATTATACAGGGAATGATTGGAAAAACATTAGCTCAGGATAGGGATGTATGGAGAGCTTATGTCCGCGCGGCCATGACCTTCGGGTTCGATAGTGCCAGTGAGTAAGTAGTAAGTAAGTATGTATGGCTATGGTGTTACCAACTCCAGAAATTGATTATAGACTTAGGTGTCCATTCGCAAATAATTGCGCCAGTCATCAGGTTCGCCTGTCACTTCTTTGAGTAACAGGACATGGGAATACTGATTTCTTTTCAGAAGCCACTCCGTTTTTCCTCTTCATCACTTTTTCTCCCAGTCGTTGAATCCTTACGAGGGAAAAAATAAATGAAAGCAACTGGGCTTCCTCCATAATAAAATTAATTATGTCTTTCTCGCTTTTAATAAGAAGAAAAAATCACTGATAATACACTACAACTCGAGTCTGGATTGGAACTGATACAGAAAATAGAGGGGAAAACGTTACTATGTAAATACTGGACAAAACGTGCAATAAGACGTAGCGTGTAAACCGGCCTTTATTCTCCTCTGGTTGACAACCTATTTCTTTTATATACATACGTGATAATCGTTAAACTGAAAATATGTAAAACTATTATTCCACCAGTTATATTAAATGGATGTGAAACATGGACTCTTATTTTAAGGGGGAAAGGAGATTACGAGTATTTGAGAATAAAGTTCTTAGGAAAATGTTTGGACCAAGGAGGGATGAACAAACAGGTGAATGGAGAAGAGTGCATAACAGTGAATTACATGGTCTTTATAGTAAGCCAGATATAATGAGAACAGTTAAGTCTCGTAGACTACGATGGGCAGGACATGTGGCACGAATGGGGAATGAAAGAGGTACATGGAAGCTTCTTGTAGGAAAACCAGAGGGAAAACGCCCAGTTGGTAGACCAAGAGTGATGTGGGAGAATAACATAAAATATGATTTGAGGGAAGTATATTATACAGGGGATGATTGGAAAACATTGGCTCAGGATAGGGATATATGGAGAGCTTATGCCCGTGCGGCCATGAACCTACGGGTTCGATAGTGCTAGTGAGTTAGTTATATGGTATGATTTTCCTTTTTTTTTTGTTTAGCAACTATTGATGTGCTTTATTGTTATCAATAAAAACAATTTGGAAACTGTTTGATGTGCCGTTTTAACTGCAAGGCAGTGCGTATGAAAAATCCCCGTGGCGCAAGAATTAAATTTCTGCCAAATAAGCATATTATGTACAAATACCATATCCAAAAAAAGCTTCCTTTTTAACTGCAAAGCACCAATATCCAGCGCCAAAGCTCCCATTTAAACTATAGGGAAGTAATACATGTACTTGTGTTATATCACAGAGGTACAATCATCCTGCCAATGTAAGGGTGACATGTGATCAGCATGTCGAATGCACCAGCCGTAATATCTGGTTTTCTGAATGTGGAGCCACTACTTATTCTAGCCACTGAAATTCCTCACGGTGCTGGATGCTAATTTAGTACACTATCACCCCCTTCATCAATTACACTCCAACAAAAAATATACATATTTGGGAGGTATAAACATTTCTGATTAAATTATGATTATGGTTAATTAAACAGATTTTTAGTAGCTATTGACGAGCTTTAATGGTAACAATAAAAAAATTGTAAACAGTTTTTACCCTAACTTCGGCACGAAACAGTTAATTGTCTTAAAGGCCGGTTTACACTCTACGTCTTACTGTACGTTTTGTCGATCATACAAAAGGGATGTTTTGTCCAGTGTTCACACAGCAACAACATATGAATAAACCATTACGGATCAATCATCCATTAGTCAAAATTGTTAATAACGCTTTAATTGATCTTCCTTCTCCATCCAATATTAGAAGATGATGAAATTTTGGGTCTTTATTAGGGCTATGCCCAGTAATTCAACTATTACTGGGATCTTCCTTGCAATACACCATTGTCCTAATATTGAATTAGCCTTCAATAGAGTCAATCATATTTGTCGAGACTACTAGAACTTAAGACTTAAAGAAGCTCCTCTATTTATAACTTTGAAGGTTATTAGTTTAATTTAACTTAAAATCTTTCCAGTGAAAGTTAAATTAAGCTTTTATTAAATACTAATAACTAGTGTTCTCAAAATTAGTCCTAGAGTTGAGAAGGCGGAAATTAAGATAACAACGGAGTTTTCTCCTCCATTTTCTTCCTCAGTTCCAATCCAGACTCGAGATGTAGTGTAATGTTAGTGATTTTTTCTTATTAAAAGCGAGAAAGACATAATTAATTTGATTATGGAGAAGGCCCAGTTGCTTTCTTTTTATTTTTTTTTCCCTCGTAGGTATTCAACGACTGGGAGGAAAAGTGATGAGAAGGAAAAAGACAAGATGGTCAAGGGAGTGGCTTCTGAAAATAAGTCAGTATTCCCATGTCCTGTTACTGAAAGAACTGAGAGGCGAACCTGATGACTGGCGCAATTATTTGCGAATGAACACCTAAGCCTACAGTCAATTGCTGAATTGGTAACACCACAGATACAGAAACAAGACACCTGCATGAGAAAAGCCATTTAAACGGTATCTACAAAACGGAATACAAAACATACGTTTTATTTCTGTATGTATGCCTATGGTTCTACCAGTTAAATTATATGGGTGCGAAACATGGACTCTTACTTTAAGGGAGGAAAGGAGATTACGAGTATTTGAGAATAAAGTTCTTAGGAAAATTTTTGGACCAAAGAGAGGTGAACAGACAGGTGAATGGAGAAGACTTATATAACAATGAACTACATGGTCTTTATAGGAAGCCAGATATAATAAGAACAGTTAAGTCTCGTAGACTGCGATGGACAGGACATGTTGCGCGTATGGGGAATGAAAGACGTGCATGGAAGCTTCTTGTAGGAAAGCCAGAGAGAAAACGCCCAATTGGTAGACCAAGAATGAGGTGGGAGAACAACATTAACTATGATTTGAGGGAAGTAGATTATACAGGGAATGATTGGAAAACATTAGCTCAGGATAGGGATGTATGGAGAGCTTATGTCCGCGCGGCCATGAACCTTCGGGTTCGATAGTGCCAGTGAGTAAGTAAGTAAGTAAGTATGTATGGCTATGGTGTTACCAACTCCAGAAATTGATTATAGACTTAGGTGTCCATTCGCAAATAATTGCGCCAGTCATCAGGTTCGCCTGTCACTTCTTTGAGTAACAGGACATGGGAATACTGATTTCTTTTCAGAAGCCACTCCGTTTTTCCTCTTCATCACTTTTTCTCCCAGTCGTTGAATCCTTACGAGGGAAAAAATAAATGAAAGCAACTGGGCTTCCTCCATAATAAAATTAATTATGTCTTTCTCGCTTTTAATAAGAAGAAAAAATCACTGATAATACACTACAACTCGAGTCTGGATTGGAACTGATACAGAAAATAGAGGGGAAAACGTTACTATGTAAATACTGGACAAAACGTGCAATAAGACGTAGCGTGTAAACCGGCCTTTATTCTCCTCTGGTTGACAACCTATTTTCTTTTTATATACATACGTGATAATCGTTAAACTGAAAATATGTAAAACTATTATTCCACCAGTTATATTAAATGGATGTGAAACATGGACTCTTATTTTAAGGGGGAAAGGAGATTACGAGTATTTGAGAATAAAGTTCTTAGGAAAATGTTTGGACCAAGGAGGGATGAACAAACAGGTGAATGGAGAAGAGTGCATAACAGTGAATTACATGGTCTTTATAGTAAGCCAGATATAATGAGAACAGTTAAGTCTCGTAGACTACGATGGGCAGGACATGTGGCACGAATGGGGAATGAAAGAGGTACATGGAAGCTTCTTGTAGGAAAACCAGAGGGAAAACGCCCAGTTGGTAGACCAAGAGTGATGTGGGAGAATAACATAAAATATGATTTGAGGGAAGTATATTATACAGGGGATGATTGGAAAACATTGGCTCAGGATAGGGATATATGGAGAGCTTATGCCCGTGCGGCCATGAACCTACGGGTTCGATAGTGCTAGTGAGTTAGTTATATGATAATAATAAAACGTCCAGTACAATGTCAAATACAATAAAATGAAATTTAAAACTAACAATGTCTTATATAATATCATCTTCTTCACTTCCTGGTTTAGGCAAGAGTTGCCTGTTTCGTCTTCACTAATAGATCTAAGACCATCTCTTCCGAGGACGTCCGACATCTCTTCTTCCTCTTGGAAAATAATGGAAGATTTTACTTGGTAATCTTCTTTCTTCCATTCTTTCTACATGTTCTTTCCACTGTATCTTGTTGTTAAATATCTTTTCTTTTATGGAGTAGATCTGCAGTTCTTCACGGATATCCTCGTTTCTTATCTGGTCCATTCTAGTGCAGCCTTTTATTCTTCTTAAAAATTTCATCTCGGCTGCTTGGATTTTACTTTCTTGTTTGGTAGTGGTAATCCAAGATTCACTCCCATACAAAAGGACAGGGACAGCCATTGTTTTATAAAATTTTAATTTTGTTTGTTTATGGGCTTTATTATTCAATGTTCTATTTATTGTACCACAAATAGCTTGAAACTGATGTGTTTTGTGTTCAATATCTTTATCATACCCATAGCTGATGTCACATCCTAAATATTTAAAGTGGCATACTTGTTCAATAATTTCGTCTCTAATTACTATTTTTGCACGCAGAGTATTTCTTCCACAAAATGCCATTACTTTTGTATATAATATAAAGTGATATAAGTGCGGTGACATTATTATTATTATTATTATTATTATTATTATTATTATTATTATTATTATTATTATTATTATTATTATTATTATTATTATTATTATTATTATTATTTGGTGATATATTTTTGGGCGAAATAGTGACGTGAAGATTTTACTTAGAACAGGAATGATATGTCTGACTGAATAAAGTTGAAACAGGACATGCAGTAGTACATAACACGTAACACACAAAAAAACTGACTTCTTGTGGGAAGTAAAAAAAAAGTGGAGAGTTGACAATAAAACACTTTACTGAGAGAAGTGGAGATGTCTCTAGGTTTACAAACAAACATTATTTTTATATTACAGAGACATGCACTTCAAGCCTCTACTGTTTCTGTTTCTCAAACTTAATGTTCTATTTCCAGAAAGAAATAGTCTGAATTGACGCCGACACATCACATTTCTAACAAAGAAATGCGAAAACAATGTGTAAAACGTGGAATTGGCATCATTTAATTAGTGGACACTTTATTTTCATTCCAAATGTTTTATTTTTTTATGTTTATTCTCTGAATTATATCGATTCAACGAGGATTCTCGCAAATTGTCATAAGTAATGTGACGAGTGATTTCCAAATCATCTATAAATTCACAGGGTGAATTTATCTAGAAGATTTGGAAATCTAGAGTGGCGTTTGTTAGGACTATTTAACGAATAAAATTAAGCTATTTACTAAAAATTATTTATTTAAATATATTATATATATATATATATATATATATATAATGTAAACGGCGATGTTTGAAAACAAATCAGAATTGTAGAATTGTGTGGTTATGTTTTATTTATTTATCCAGTGCAACTTAATCATACAATAGTATTTATTGTCATCTGGCGTGGGAAACTTCATATACGATCGCAATATTGTAAAAATACAGCCCAATGGAGAAATAATGAAACACACCAAACTGTAAATTATAACCAACATTATAGAGGTTATTAATTTATTTTAGTAATCATCTCAGTAAAATCCTAATTTAAAAACACAATTATTGAACATACAATTATCAAATGTGTAGTTCGAAGAAATATGTTCATTATTTGTTATGTTCAATGTAGATGACGAGGTAGTAGGCATGTTGTTTCTTAGTCTGTGCCAAATCTTGTCATTTTGTACATTAAAACCTGGCGGCTTTCTTGGAGACTTAGTCTGCAAAATAATGCTCTGACCTGTTCAGAATATTAGAAAAGAGGAGCTTTCTTTATCACAAAAGCCGCAGGTGGTTAAGAGAATTCGATAAAGAGTGAGGTGAAACATGACTTTCATTGGTTGAAAATCAAAATTCGTTGAATCGTGATTGGTAATTAACTCCCATTTGGGGCATGAGTTAAATAGCCAGGGTAATAAAACATTTTCCTCCATTACATTTTCCTTTCTAGTTGTTATATCTCCTTTTGTGAAATCATCTTCTTCGTATTTCAGACGAGCCATGTGGCCTTTTCTTATCACAGAATTCAAATTTGTTCCTTCCAACGTTTCCATTGATATTCTGACCTTTTTTTATTTGGCCTCTAATTAAAGACCTTAGGAGAAATTCTATCGTTGTCCATTTTTCATAGATGCTCGTACCATTGTTTATATTATTTTATATTCTTTTAATTTTTCTTTATCTCTGGCATTATCCCTATATCCACTTCGCCTTTTTACAAAATACAGTTGGATAACATTTTCTTCATATGTGCAGTTTTTCCCCATTTTGATTATTTTGATTATTGTGATACTCTTTTTACTGATCTAAATACTGTTCTTACCCAAAGACTTCAACATGTTCATAATTCTTTCAAAGTTTTATTTGTGATATTCGCAGATTTGATCACGTTTCACCATCCCAGGAACAGTTGCCATGGCTTCGTCTGCAAGATCGTAGAACCGTCCATTCTCTATCTTTTCTCTATAAAATACCACACACAATATTACCTTATTATTTATCACACCGCTTCACTAGACTCTCTGATACACATGAATTAGATATCCGATTCGATCAGCACATTGTCCTTTATATCCCTCCTCATCATACTACCTATTACTCGAAATATTTTACAGTTTCTCTTGCTAGAACATGGAATTCTCTTCCACCCTATGTCAGAGACAGCCAAACTTTACTATATTTCAGGAACAAATTGAAAATAAAATTATTAACAGAAACATCTCACTAATATTACTTTTTAATATTTTTTTTTTCATTATACGCTGACCACGGACCACTCAAATGACATCTGAAAGAAAACAAGTGTAACTAAATTACTATGGTTCAAATTCTTCCCTGTAGGGGGAGAGCGCCTAAATCTCTGTTAAGGGAAACATGAACTTACAAGATTACAAGAAGATTAAGGTTAGTCAATATATTTATCTAATGTCTTATACATAGATTAATTGATTATAGTTTATTTCTTTCTTTGTATTTTTTTTAATTCCCTTTTTATGTATAGTAAATTCGAGTTGCTATTTCATTGTGTATACATTTTCTTCATTAGTTTAATTCTAATTGTATTTAATTTTATTGTATTATTAGATACTATTTTCAGTATTGTCCAGTTTGACCAGATAATTAATTGTTTAGTATGTATTATCATTGTATTTTTTATTTAAATGTAATATATGTTTATCCTGGTGTGTGGAAGAGAAGGCCACATGGCCTAAGTCCAACAGGCTAAGTAAATACATTCTATTCTAAATCTATTCTATTTACGTTATAAGTATGATAAAACTATAGTTATAATTATAAAACTATGGAACTAAGGTTGGTAGAATTTTAGAGGAAATTAGGACGCATTAATTCTATGTTGTCAAATTATAGGAGCGTGATGCTTCTATTTATTTTTCAAAACTCTACTCATGAGAACAGCTTCAATAGCTTCATGATTTCGGAAGTCGCTAAAAAAATGCAAAAAAATCAGTATTTCTTTTAAAATTTTTTAACCAACGATAGACGAACGGAAAGGTGAAAGGAGAAGACTACATAACAGTGAGGTACATGATTAAAAATGTTCAATGGGTGATACCTGACTCGCCTGTCGCACATTAAGATTATGGAGAGTCCAGACATGTATCACTACTATCTTATACTGTAATATATATGGTCTCTAGTCTGGTCTATATCCGTATATTCCCAACATGAAATAAGGATACCCGCTTGTATAAGTTATTTAGACAAGCTAATTTAGTTGCTCTTATTTCCCTACAGTTGTCAGCCAACACAGAGAGATACATATTAAGCAACTGAGATATTATTCGATGTAAAGTATTAAATTTTGCTCAGAAGCACTAATTTAGGCACTGAAAGAAATGAAAAATAGAAAAGCACCAGGTATAGATGGTATAAACAGTGAACTAATAAAGTATGCAGGTTATTTGCAGAAATAAGATTATTAAACTTAATAAACGAATGTTGGAAGACATGTAAAATACCTGAAAATTGGAAGATAGGTGAAGTCATATCTCTCTTCAAAAAAGGAAATAGATTAGATAGTAAAAATTATAGAGGTATCAGCTTATTGAACTCCTCTTATAAATTATATGCAAAAATAATAAATAATAGATTGAAGAAGATATCTGACACACTCTTAGAAGAAGAACAAGCAGGGTTCAGAAAAGGAAGATCCTGTAGTGATAATGTGTTTATTATAAAGAGACTAATTGAAAAGAGAAGAGTATTTAACCTGCCAACATATTTGTTGTTCATTGATTTTGAAAAGGCCTTTGACAGAGTAAATAGATCTATACTATGGGAAATAATGAAGGAACGAGGATATCCATATCATCTAATAAAATCAGTCCAAGGCTTATATGAAGAAACTAAAGTAGTGATAAAAACTGATGGAAAAAGGACAGAAGAAATTTTAATAAATCAAGGAGTTAGACAAGGGTGTAGTCTATCGCCCACTTTTATATATAAGTTATATATATATATATATATATATATATCGACATTATGAAACAATGGAAAATTATAATGGACAAAGGCCTTAGATTGAACAATAACTCAAGTATTAATAACTTACTTTTCGCCGATGATTTAGTCTTACTACACCATGATGAAGATCTGTTACAATTGAGTGCTTACAAACTAAATGAAATATGTAGCGATTATAATTTTAAAATTCAATAAGTAAAACAAAAGTGACCATTTTAAATATTATTGGTGAAATGGGCATATTGACTGTATATATATTTTAATATTGTATCACCAAGAAGATCAATTGTGTACTAAAAAAAAAAAGTAATGGCATTTTGTGGAAGAAATACTCTGCGTGCAAAAATAGTAATTAGAGACGTAATTATTGAACAAATATTTAGGATGTGACATCAGCTATGGGTATGATAAATATATTGAACACAAAACACATCAGTTTGAAGCTATTTGTGGTACAATAAATAGAACATTGAATAATAAAGCCCATAAACAAACAAAAGTAAACTTTTATAAAACAATGGCTGTCCCTGTCCTTTTGTATGGGAGTGAATCATGGAATACCACTACCAAACAAGAAAGTAAAATCCAAGCAGCCGAGATGAGATTTTTAAGAAGAGTAAAAGGATGCACTAGAATGGACCAGATAAGAAACGAGGATATCCGTGAAGAACTGCAGATCTATTCCATAAAAGAAAATATATTTAACAACAAGATACAGTGGAAATAACATGTAGAAAGAATGGAAGAAAAAGAAAGTACATTACCAAATAAAATCTTCCATTATTTTCCAAAAGAAGAGATCTCGGAAGAGTTGGTCTTAGATCTATTAGTGAAGACGGAACAGGCAACTCTTGCCTAAACCAGGAAGTGAAGAAGAAGAAGATTCTTTAACGTCCCGGAAAATCTTGACCTGTATCTTAAAGTCCCTCTCGAAGACTACTACATATAGATTGTGCCATCCTAAAAATTCCATCCATCCTGTCCCGATTTGAAACCGCGACCAGAGGCAAGAATCTTAACCATAGACCACCAAGCTAAATGGTTATCTGAGTAAATATACCGGTAGTTAAATTTCTTAAGACGTACATATCGCTTAGTCATTGTTATAATTGTGGATCTTGACTGTTTAGACTCATGCAAACAAGATAACTTTAATGGGATTGTATGTCATAGTGACAGCGAGATGAGAATCTTGTTGTTCATGACTTCGCAGAATAAGGTACATCCATCACTCAATTCGCAGATAAAGCCACAAAAATAGTAACATTGCAGGTTAAAGGCTTCTCTTAATATAACATGGTGAGGTTGTTGATACACACGTGAACAAAGGAAGTGGATACTTGAACGTAGTCACGCCACAAAATCTCGGCTCAGGTCTTGCTATTTTGAATTATTAATAAATTTAAACAGAGACTTTAAAGCCTGGTCTTTCAACTGATGGATCTAAAACACCTGTGACACTAAACCTAAACGACCTCACGACCCTCCTTATTTGCATTGCGAAGGCTTAAATTATATGTGTAAAGCTTAAAAGTGTTACTGTAGCCCATAAAGCATTTGGCTTCAATGTTAAATTGCGTGCTGATATATTTTTATTATTTATTTTATTTAACATGTTTCACAATGTTACACAATATTCCTGCGCCGAATTCATCTACTGTCTTTCTTCTTCACATCTCACGGTCATTCCAATCTCCATCGTCCAATCATTTATCTCCTAATGCTGCTCAAAACACCATCAATCCGTGTTAATTTCAGCCAACTTCTACCAGATGGCACCCATTCTAGTATTCTTCTTGGGAATCCTACTTCTGTCATTATTTGTACATGACCATTCCAGTTTAATTTCTTCTTTTGTTTAGTGAAATTATCAATTGAAGTTCGGACATTCATATTTTGTTTAATTACACTTTTTGTTGGTTTATCTCTTCTAGAAATTACAGCTGAACGCCTCGAAAAATCCATATATGCAGAATTTAACTTTCTTATTTTTCCAGATTTCATCATCATCCGTCACGAATTTAGGCTTTTGTAAACCTGTTTCGGCCTAATCTAGCAGACTAGTTGACGATATCCTTTGTGCTTATATTGCATCAACATTTTTGGAATTCTTCAATATCCATTCTTTTTACATGGTCTAGCCAGTTGAGTTTATATCTGTTGTGTTCTTCTTCTACTGATTTTACATCTAATTGTTCCAAAATTTCTTCATTCTTTTTTCGATCTAAAAGAGTGTATTCTGCTGTCCTACTGAGAAATTTCATTTCCGTTGCTTTGATTCTGCTTGTCTTTTTTAATGTCCGAATTTCACTTTCGTATAAAAGGGAAGTTAATGCTAAAGTATTATGCTATATATATTTTAATTCTTGTGGAATTTTGTACTAATTTAGTTTTTAATGTATTATTTATTATTCATAAGATATGTGTAAATCTGGTGATTTTTGTCCTAGATTTAATTTCCCATGTTTCTGCACCGTTTATCATTTTACTCTTTAGTATTAAAGATCGGCCAAGGTGGACTAGTGGTTATGCTCTTTGCCTATGGCCCTAGGGTTCAAACTCAGCCGGAGTCGATGGATTTTTTTAGGATGGAAAAATCCGATGAGCAAGTCCTCCGGGAGGGACATTAAGCCCTGGGTCCCGAGTCTGAAGATTTTTCAGGCTCGTAAAAGATCCTTAAGCCTGAATAAAAAGGCCTCTAACAAAATTTACCGAATTTTTCCGTCCTAGTACTATATTGGTTTCCTAGATGTCAGTGTGAGGCAGAACGCTTACCACGAGCCACTCCAATGGCATATACACGAATAACTAAATTAGTAGGCCTATGGTACAGTTTCTTCCCTGTAGGGACAGCGCCTAACTCTCGTTGAGGGAAACAAGGGCTTACATGATACAAGAAGATTATTGTATTAAAAATGTTTTTGTTTTAAAACTTCTATTCCGATCCCATAAATACCATTTAATTTTGATATTGCACATTTACCCTTATTTACCCTCTCATTAATATGAGCATCATGACTTCCATCTGCACTAATGTATCTCCCCAAATATATATATATATATATATATATATATATATATATATATATATTTTGGTTAGAACGCTAAACGTACAGAGTTTAGAGACTCGGGTTCAAATCCCGACTCAAACATTCATTTTTCTTTTCATATCATAATTTGCCTTCATTGCCAAATGTCAAAAATATAGTCAAAGCATCTAAAAATATATATAAGCGTTACTGCTATAAAGTAAATATTCTCTTTAAAAATTTGCTTACCTGTTATGGTGGCCACTAGATGTCAGTTGGAACGATTTCCCGCTACCTCTTGTGTGAATTGAGAATACTACATATATAAGAAAAATGTATGTTTGTGTTGGTATACTTGAGTAGCTCAGTTGGTTAGAGCGCTAAACGTACAGAGTTTAGAGACTCGGGTTCAAATCTCGACTCAAGCATTAATTTTTCTTTTTTAATATAATATTTGCCTTCATTGCCAAATGTCGAAAATATAGTTATAACATCTAAAAAAAATATATATACAAGCGTTACTGCTATACAATAAATATTCTCTTTAAAAATTTTCTTACCTGTTCTGGTTGCCACTAGATATCAGTTGGAACGACCTCTTGTGTGAAATGAGAATATATAAGAAAAATGTATGTTTGTGTTGGTATACTTAAGTAGCTCAGTTGGTTAGAGCTCTAAACGTACAGAGTTTAGAGACTTGGGTTCAAATCTCGACTCAAGTATTCATTTTTCTTTTCATATCATATATATATACTCTTACATGCTTATATTTTTTCCATGTCCCTCTTCAAAAATCAGATTTTTTGGTTTATATCATATTATAATGTGCTTGATTTTATCCCAATTTATCCTTAATTCCCAATTAGTTTCCCAATATTTACAACACATACATTTTACCAAGCATTTTATTTTCAAAATACTCCAAAAATAGTATTTTTCCTTAAAATAACAGTCCATGTTTTGAAAACATATATGTATAGCCTATCTAGAAGAATCGCTGAATTGTATGTTCTTAGTTCAACATATTTTGAGAGAAGTAGGGATGACAAAGGTCTCTGTAATGCACAATATCCATGCATTTCCACAGTTAACTCTAACAAGGTAACTGTCAACCATCGCATGCCGGAATCTACATTTAAATTTCTCCTGTAGAAGCGTAGTGATGCACCAAAGCCGTGTCCAAAATGTATCGGTTTTTTTAACAGCAAGGCACTAAAATCCAATGCCAAATCTCTCGTTCAAACTACAGGTAATTAATACAACTCCTGACTTGACGGATTTGATAATCCTCACTATCTGCCGTCCGCGCTGCATCCACCTCACTGCACTCCGCTCTAAGCCCAGCAGGGAGTCTATCTACTAAACACAGCGGGTTGTTATTGCTGGATTCGGCTTCGATTTCTGTGCCTTTCAGTTAAAAACGGCTGATATTTTTGGATACGGCCATCGTATATCACACGCTTCTCTGGGAGAAATTTCAAGGTAGGTTTGGGTATGCAATGGTTGACAGTTCCCTTGCAAGTTTGATTTCTTTCTGCGCCTCGTTCCTGTTTGTAATTATTACTTTCTCTGCGTATATTTGAATTCTGGCCCTTCTTCTAATTGTCCTTAATTTATTGTTAATCATACACTAGTTAGTTGTTATAAATTAGAGATATAATGAATTTTCTGCTACTTGCTCAGATGAAATTTAAACATTTAAAACTTATTATGCTGCTCCTCAAAGAAAGTTGAATATGGGGATGGAAATTACCCTCACAAACAAGACGACATTTCTCCCGGACATTTATATTGCTTTCGTCTTTCATCTTACTGTATCATCCTTTGTGAAAAGTTTAAAGTAGCAAGCAGGGTAATCAGGAAGAAAAAAAAACTTACATTGCACCCTCTTGAATGATCCATCACTTCTATCTACATTGCCCCGTCTTCCTAAATGTAAGCTTACTTTTACAACTTGTGCTAATTCTTCTGATAATGTCTTGTGGTCTTATAACTTATAGCAATTCTTATCCGCGCTTATGAAACTTTTACTCCCTTTATAATTTGGGCAAATTTGGCTTATGATTTGTGTACCAACATATTTTCTTCATCATCATCATCCCTCCATGGTATCTTTACCTTGTCCTGGTGGAGTGGTTTGCGTGTTTAAATATCCTCGAGAGTTAGAAGTGGCTGAATTCAAATATCTAGGAACAATGCTTACAAATAGGAATGAGATGCACAAAAAAAATTAAACATAGACTCAATTCTGGAAATGCATGTTATTATGCATTATAGGTGCTCGTGTCGTTCCAACTTCTCTAGAAAGAACGTTAAACTGAATATATATAAATATTATTCCCCCCGTTATATTATATGGATGAAAAAAATGGACTCTTATTTTAAGGGAGGAGAAAGTATTACGAGTATTTGAGAATAAAGTTCTTAGGAATGAATTCCTCCGCAAACAAATGAAAGTCGCCATATCTATTGTTAAGAGGATTGAAAATCAAATTCTTAAATGGTTTGGCCGTGTACAAGGAATGGAAAATGAAAGATGGCCAAAAAATATATACCAAAGGTCTCCCCTGGAAAAAATAAACGTGGCAGACCAAGATAGAAATGGAAAACTTATGTCAGAACTAGAATGGATGATAGGAACTTGGAAGAAGGAGATTGGAATGATAGAAATAAATGGAAACTGAAGACGGCAAACCTATAAGTGGGGAAAAGCCGAATGAGAAGAAGAAGGATTTTTTTTGGACTAAAGGGAGGTGAACAGACAGGCGAATGGAGAAGACTACGTAAAGTGAACTACATGATCTTTATATCAAACCAGATATAATAAGAACAGTTAAGTCACGCACGTTGCGATGGACACGATATGTGGTACGAATGTGGAATGAGAAACGTGCATAGAAGCTTCTTGAAGAAAAACTAGAGGGAAAACGCCCAGTTGGTAGACCAAGAATGAGGCGGGAGAATAATATTAACTGTATTTGAGAATAAAGTTCTTAGGAAAATTTTTGGACCAAAGAGAGATGAACAGACAGGTGAATGGAGAAGACTACATAACAATGAACTACATGGTCTTTATATGAAGCCAGATATAATAAGAACAGTTAAGTCTCGTAGACTGCGATGGGCAGGACATGTTGCGCGTATGGGGAATGAAAGACGTGCATTGAAACTTCTTCTAGGAAAGCCAGAAGGAAAACGCCCAGTTGGTAGACCAAGAATGAGGTGGGAGAACAACATTAACTATGATTTGAGGGAAGTAGATTATACAGGGAATAATTGGAAAGCATTAGCTCAGGATAGGGATGTATGGAGAGCTTATGTCCGCGCGGGCATGAACCTACGGGTTCGATAGTGCCAGTGAGTAAGTAAGTATGGGTTTACCGTATTTCCTCTTTCCAAACATAGATACTTCTGCTATAGCACTTTAGATTTATTTACACCTGACGAAAAAAGTATGTAATTTCCTAAATATGAATTTCCTGATCATTTATTTTTTGTTCCTGTCACCGCTGCAACATCTGCATTGTTCTGAAATAATTCATCTGCTACTTCATTAACTTTATTTCTTATTCCTCGTAAATTCCACGTGCCCGATATTCAATGTCCGTTACTTTTGCCGTTCATACTTTTTTCTTTTTCTATCCGGCTTTGATTCGTTTGGTCTTTTAGCATTGTATGATTTTTCTAATGTATGGGGAGCATAAACCCCAACCTGGAGGACTGGGAAATTTTCTGTCTGGTTTTTCCTCCCATTGCCTTTGATGATCCCTCTACACCGCAAGGCAGCGTTTCTCTATTTCACTTAGAGGTAGGATTGCCTCTTTCGCCAGATCCGCCGTGTCGAAGAAGTCCTTCTGCGCAGACTCTGCCATTGAGGTCTTCACCGTAACCCTGGCTATGGACTCTTACAGAGTATAGTCCATAGACGAAGAGAATAAAAGCACAGTACGAAGGGGGGCAATTATTTATTGGTGTTGCTATCCCCTCAAATTCCTCTTTTGTACATTTCATTAATAGTCAATATCTACCGATTACAATAAGAATATGAGAATCCTAGTCCAGAGCAATATATCCAAAAAATTGAGCCCTAATTAACACTTACATTGGCAACGTGTCCAATAGAATACATCAATTGTTTTAATTTATGTAATACATTTAATAAAACAGAAGAAAGCTAACGATAAGAAATTACAAAATGTATGTGGAATTACACAATATCTAATATATAAAAATCAATGTTTGGTTCGTTTGTTCATATTCTATGCGCGGCCATACCGTTGATTCGGCTTTGATGTTTTTTTTTTGCAAAATGTTCAGGAGATTCCCAGGATGAACATAGTTATAAGAGAGTTGTGATATTCAACCCCTTCACTCCTAAAAATCAACCTTTGTAATGAAAAAGTGAAATAAAGTCCCTGCGTATTTTGACGCTTAAATGGCTTACGCTGCCTAAACCATAACAAATACACCAAATTAATGTACACAGAATTGAATACCTCACAAAACTCTACAAAAAAGTCCGGGATAGCATATGTTTATCTTTTACGGATAACTCACAATAACCATTTTTGTCTTTCATTGATACCAAGAAGATCGGGATAAATAGATTCCCGGTCAAGCGTGCTCTGCCATACCGTTCAACCGATTGAGATGGGGCTTTTTGAAAAATATTCAGGAGATTCCGGGAATGAACGTAGGTTATACGAGAGTTGTAATACTCAACCCCTTCACCCCCAAAAATGAGCCTTTGTAGTGAAAAACGTGAAATAAATTCCCTATTTTGACGATTAAATGGCTTACTCTGCCTAAACCATAATAAATACATCAAGTTAATGTTCACGAAAGTGAATATCTAAAAAAACTACAAAAAAGTCCACGACAGTATATGTTTATCTTCTACATATAACTTACAATAACCATTTTTGTCTTTCATTCATGACAGCAAGATCGGGATAAGCAGATTCCCGGGCAAGTATAATAGCGCACGGCTGGTGGTAAAAACGCATTAACATTTATTTAGGAGTAGCAGCGCACGCCGGGTATTAGCTTGTCTAATATATAACAATTAATATTTGTTTGATTATTTGTTTGTTTGTTTGTTCGTACTTTATGCACGATCATACCGTTGATCCGATTGTGATGGGTTTTTTGCAAAATGTTCAGGAGATTACCGGGATGAACATAGGCTATAAGGGAGTTGTGATACTCAACTCCTACACCCTTAAAAACACCCTTTGTAGTGAATAAGTCCCTTTTTATACCCTCAAATGACTTACGCTGCCTAAACCATAACAAATACACAAAATTATTGTACACAGAATTGAATATCTCAAAAAACTCTACAGGAAATTCCGCGAGAGCATATGTTTTTTCTTTTAAGGGTAACTCACAATAACCATTTTTGTCTGTCATTGATGTCAAGAAGATCGCGATAAGTAGATTCCCGGGCAAGCATAGCAGCGCACGGCGAGTATTCTTTTATGGATAACTCAAAATAACGCATTTTGTCTTTCAGCTTATTTATGCCAAGTACATCGGGATACGTTGAATCCTGGGCAACGCCGAGTAATCAGCATGGGGTATCTATAAATAATAACGTTATAAATATATATTTATTTTTCCTTTTACTTATTCAACTAAATGCAAAAACACATTATCATTTAATTAGTGTAGCAGCGCACGCCAGGTATTAGCTAGTATATAATAATAACAGTTATGCACAATGTCGTTTTCAGTTCGATGCGTCACATATAAATATAATCAATATGAGAAATTACTGTTTTGCCAATTTAAGGGTTAAAATACTTGTTCCACTATGAAAAAAAAATTGGTAAGATAATCTAGCTTAATCATTTAAACTCCATTATCAGTACTCTTTCACATTCTGTGTATTCTTCAGGTGGTGAATCAGATTCTTCAACACATGTTCGTCCCCCCTTTTCTTTCTTTTTTGTTTAAAATTAGAGTAGTTTGATATTTGCATTGGCCTCGGTGATCAAGGAATTAACTTCCTTGTATTTGATTAGGGGAGTCGCAAGTTAAAACTCGGCTGGGGCGATGGATTTTTAGGATTCAAAAAAACAATTTAGGTGATACTCCCGGAGGGATTTTAAGTCATGGGCCCTGAATCTCAAGATTTTCGGGCTCGTAAAAAGAATTCGAGTCCAAAGTAGTGCCTCTCAACAAAATTTTATCAAGGTTTCCTGTCCAAATAATACAACCTATTATTTGGCTACTAGGCGTATCTTTGAGATGCGCTAACCCCGTGTCATTCGCTAAAATCTTCTTAATTGCTGTATATTTAATTTCTTTATATAAATATATAAGAAAGTTGGTCGATGCATTTGAGGTAGGTGGACTGAAGATAAAATTATATTAAAACAGAATATATGGTAATCGGAGGAAATTCAGAAGACCTACAAATAAATAATATGATAATTAAACGTGTTGAAGAATTTAAATATCTTGGATCTATAATAGATAAATCTGGTACTTGTGAAAAAGATATTACTAACAGAGTAAATTGTGCAAGGAAGGCGATTAGATCCCTGAATGGTCTTTATGGAATAGAAATTTGACCAGAAAAACAAAAAAAGGGATTATGCAGACAATAATAGAAAGTATACTTACATATGGACCAGAAAGCTGGACAATAAATGAAAGGATGCAGAAAAGAATCTTGGCGACAGAAATGGATGGATTACGGAGAAGTATGAGAATATCCAGGCTACAACATATTCGAAATACATATATCAGACAAGAAATGGATACACAGGAAACTGTTATCGATAGGATAACAAAGAGAGCTCTACAATGGTATGGACATGTACAACGGATGCCGGAAGACAAGTGGCCTAAACAGGTGTTGAATTGGGTGGTACCAGGCAGAAGGAGAAGGGGAAGAAGTAGAAGAACATGGTATGAGGGAATATATGATGCCATTATGAAGAGGAGTATGGAAGATGGACAATGGGAAGATAGGAATCTCTGGAAAGCAGGAATCAAGGGCAAACTGCTGTAAAAAGCCTGTATTAAGTTAAGTTATATAAATATTTCTCTATTACCAACGCAATTTACGTCTGTGGTGCACTTATACGGTTATAGAAAGATGTGTGCGTTACAATGCTTTACTTTTGTTCAGCCCACACATCTTGTATACATAAAGTTTATATTAATGTACAGTGAAATTCAGCATTACAAAAATAACTCAAAAATAATTATTTTAATGCATTAGTTCAAAACAAAAACTTTTATAACACCGGTAACTACATATGCGTCAGACACTTGGACTCTTTTGAAGTCAGATGAAAAATCTCTGGCTACTTTTGAAAGAAAGATATTATGAGTTATTTTTGGGGCTGTAAAAGAAGATGATATTCGGTCAAGAAGAAATTGTGAATTTATGAACTATATAAGGAACCTGATTTAGTGAAGTATATAAAAATTAGTAGATTAGCCTGGGCTGGGCATTTGATACGTTTGGACACTAATAAAACTGTTAAAAAGATCTGTATGGCACAAACATTAAAACCAGAAAAGTTGGAGATTAAAGATTAAAATAGGATGATGTCTTGCAGGTTATTAAAATTAATAAAATTAGAAATTTAGTCCAGCAAGGAATACGACAAGGAGACTCATTACGTCCCATATTGTTCACACTAATAATGGATGAAATCATCAAAGAACTAAAAGTTGAAGTTAAAAAAGGGATTAAAATAGGTACCAAAGAGCGGAAGATAATAAACTCTGCTGATGACACAATTCAAATTGCACAAAGTGAAGATGATTTACAAATGCTGTTGCACAAATTTATAATCATTTCAATCAAAATATAGCATTAAAATCTCAATAAACAAAACCAAACCAATGGCAATATCCAACGACCCATGACGTGTTAAATTAGAAATAGAAGGGAAAAGTATAAAACAGATCATGAAATTCAAATATTTAGGAATAGAAATTAATAGGAGCAACAGAATAACAGATACAATTCTGCATCAAGCAAATAATGCAAACAAAATATCGGGATGTTTAAACAATACTGTTTGAAAAAATAAAAGTTTAAGAATAGATACAAAAGTAAGAATTTACAAATCTGTCTTAAGACCAGTTTTAACATATGGTTGCGAATGCCGAACAGAAACTCAAAAACCAAAACAAATTAATGAAACAACTGAAACGAAAGTTTTAAGGAAAATCGTAGGAAAATCGCTGAGAGAGAAAATTCGCAGCTCTGTTATTAGAGAAGAATGTGAAATCGAACCTATAAACCTTTGGATAAATGGTACAAGACTTAATTGGAAAGATCACATAGATATAATGGATAACAGTAGATTAGTGAAGAAAGTACGTTACTGGACACCTCAGCAGAAAAGGCCTTTAGGACGACCACAACTACGATGGAAGGACGTCACCATACCCCGGACCTGTAGTGAATGAACACGCAACAAGTTTCCAGCTTTTATGCGTAGAGGAAGACGAAGATGTAGAAGAAATTGGAAGAATCTAGCAGGAAATAGAGAAGTCTGAATGGACATTTTAAGGACGGCTAGGGCCCAAAATGGGCTGTCATGCCATATATGACGATGATGAGTTCAAAATATGTTATATGAAACTGAAATTTGGAATTAGACAGGTCACATGCAAGTAAATTATTGGCTACAGTAGTAAAGTAGTAGTGTAGAGCGGCAAGAAAATCAAGAATGAATAAAATTAGAAACCAAAGAATTAGAGAGATGATGAAAGTCGATAAGAATATTGTTGAAGTAAATGAACAAAAATTGAATGGGAGTAGACAGAATTCCGGAAATTATTTAGAAACATAATGCTGAAGGCAGAAGGCGATGACGAGATCATCTGGAAACTCTCCCTGGAAAATGAAATATGCAGAAATGGTGGTAGTGGTGGCAAAACCATGCGGAAGTTGGAGTCACCGCGAGTCGACGAGAGGAAGCCCCATGATAGCAAAACGATAACCAAACCGAGAGGAAGCAAATCTGGCATAGCAAGAAGAGATGTGTTAGCGGTTGATTCTATTTGCTCTGTAATGACCCCCACCTCTTGAATCAATTCTCCCATCTTGTGTTTCCAGTATCATGCACGCTAAAACTACTAACTTTACTGTAATTGATTTCGCATTGTAATGTGAATATATTCCAATCTAACCAACTCCAACTCTGACTTCAAATATAGAAATTTAAATTCATATTTTCCTATGCAGTTCAATATTAAATTCAACGAGAATTAAGTAGTTTTATCGGGAAATCTAAATAATGCTGCCTCTACTTTTTTTAATTATTGTGCGTGAATGATTCCTGGATAATGTTTTTCTCTCCCCTCTGTTGAGTAAACATTTCCTTAAATTTCATAAAAAATGCAACATTTTAACTACTAATTTATGTGTATAGAAAACAGATTATATTAATAATAATCCACTCCCAGTCCACCGCTGTGGTCTCGAAATAACGTGCTGTATTGTCATACAGGGGGGCCGTAGTTTAATCCTCGGGCGGCACAAGTTTCCTGGGTGAAGCTTTATTCTGAGTTTTTCCTCACGTGTAAGACAAATGTCAGGAAGCTTTAGGGCTCAAACGGTCCCCGAACATTATCTGGCCATCATTACCATTATCATCATGTTCACCTCATTAGATTAAGTTTAGGATTAAGGCCTCTTCTGGCCGCATAATTCCCATTCATTACCACCTATTACACCTCATCGGGGCAGCGTAACTCCGCCTTTCAGGCGCCCGAACGTCACAAGTGAGCTACAATAACGCCGAGGCCATGAGAGAATACCAGCAATGCCGTAATCATAAACTAATGGCATTTAATATAAAAATAATTCACGTCCATGGAAAATAAAGCATTATAAAATGCTTTTTGTTACGTTCGTTCTCGATGACTAACATTTTAGAATGGAATACATATTCTAAAAAGAATATGTTATATAACATTAGCTGTGTGTTAATATTTAATGAAAATGTATTTTAAATGTTATATAATATTATATTAACATAACCGTTAGTACAACATTAATATATAACGTTAATATAGGCTACATACTGGTATAAAAGTATTGTAATACTTTCAATTATAGAGGATGTATTTTAATATTTTAATTTGCAATTTACATTGTCTTAATGTTCTCGTGATGAGACATTTTTACAACGTACTTGAGGTCCCGCATTCGATTTCCGATCACGCCACAGAGAGTTTTCCTTGAACGGTTATTCTATTGTTGCCCATGGTCTGAAATTTAGGATAAGTTAAGCGTTAAATGACTCTCTTGTTGTATTATTATTATTATTATTATTATTATTATTATTATTATTATTATTATTATTACATTATTATTATTTATTATTATTATTATTATTATTATTATTATTATTATTATTTATTATTATTATTATTATTATTGTGTTATTTCGCCATTATCCATCGGTCAATAGTTTAATCAACTTCTATGTTATAATAATAATTATAATCGTTACAATTATTTTATTATAATTATAGGCTATATTTCCTACTTTCGTTATCTTATATATCATTTATCACCCATCGGCCATCATATTGTCATTGGGGTAATGAAACTCCGTTTTACCGAACATTTTATTTATAATCATATTGGTGCGTAAAAAATTCGCCACTTCTTGTTTTTTTCTTATTTGAAGACGCGTTTAAAATCTAGTTCATAAAGCGTCAATTTATTCCATTGATCTGTATATTTTTATATATTTTATGATCTATGACATGGTGAATATGATAAAACATATGATATGATAAAAAGTAAATCTCTACCTTGGGACTGGTGTGTTCCTCAAAAAATATGTTAAAATGAGTCATGGTAATGAAATTCCAATCCAGCATTCGGTCGGTACCGAGAGTACAACCCGGAACTTTCGGGATACGATTATCGAACGCTTACGCTTGAGTCGAGTCGCTCCGTAACTTCTGTATATGTATCGTGTATTATATAAATATATTATTTAATGTACATCTATACATCTAAACAACTTATGAGAGCATGTATAAATGATTTTATTAGTCATAAATCAGGAAATTGAAATCAGCTGACTTGTAAATTAAAAAATTCCATTCTTTTTGAGTTGAAGGACGTTTTGTAAATATAGTGTAAGCCGTATGAAGAACAAGTCCATACATTTTTGTAATCCATTTATACATAGAAGTGGAAACATGTCTCATCTGTAAACCAGATGATGATTACACAGTCAGGTAGCCGCTCCGGAAAATCCAAAAACCGCATTTCATAACATACTGTCTATGGTGATATGACTTCTATGTCATTATAAAAAACTACCCATTGTGTATCAAATGATTCTGTACAATAAAATCACGAAAACGTAATATACATAATGCTTCAACGCACATATATCACTTACAAATTACTTTTAAACAGGATTTGAAATCGGTAATTATTTTTTTCGATGAGATCATTATATAATCATTATTTTTTAATAAGTGTAAAAATCATGCCTGACTTATCCGTAGAGTAATAGTAAAAATATTTTATTAATTTGATTAATTCAAGCAAAAATAATTATCACTATGTTAGCGATACGTTTTTTTCTATTAAAAATTATGTTTAATTCTTGAACGAAAAAAAAAATCACTCAAAAAAAAAAGAAAAATCAGAGTGAATAAGATGCGGTTTTACTCAAATTGTTTACAAAAATGGTAATTCTGGGATACTAAATAATATAAAGTGAATTCTATTATACTTATCTCTCCCTGCTAAGTTAGAAAACAAGCTAACAGTGTACTATTTTTTCCGATCAGTTCTATCAATTCTCCAATTAGAAAGGGAAGGTCATGTATAGACAATGTCTTTACACTGAAACAAATCATAGAAAAGAGAAGAGAACATAACTTAGAAACTCACATAGGATTTATAGATTTGGATAAGGCCTTCGATCGAGTAAACAGACAAAAATTATGGGAAATATTACGAATGAAAGGATACCCGCTGTGCCTTGTTGAAACAATAAAGAAATTATATGAAGACACAAATATAATTATAGATACCGGATTCAAAAGAACAGATGCAATCAAAACAAATACTGGATTACGACAAGGATGTAGTTTATCACCCACTTTGTTTAATATATATATAGACGATATTTTAAATAAATGGAAAGTTTTAATAAATCCAGGAATAAGAATGGATAATAAACTGTGCATAAATAATCTTCTATTTGCTGACGATGTAATCATAATACAGAAAAATGAAGACGACTTACAGAAATCAATGCATGCATTAGATGAAATATGTAAATTATACGATCTAAAGATTTCTGTAAGGAAAACGAAGACCATGGCTTTTAGAGGAAGAGATCCAGTGAGATCCAAAATTATTTTAGAAAATCAAGGTATAGAACAGGTGTCTAGTTTCAAATATTTGGGCTGTGATGTTGGATACAATGTGGAAAGAGACATTGACTCCAAAATAAATAAATTTCAGACGGTGTGTGGAACAATACAGAGAACATTCAAAAATAAAATTAGAAAAGAAACCAAGATAAAAATGTATAATGTTATGGCGGTTCCCACAATATTGTATGGGTGTGAAACTTGGGCTCCAGTGAAAAAAAACAGAAGGATAGAATACAGACGGCGGAGATGAGGTTCCTAAGACAAGTAAAAGGATGTACAAGACTTGATAGAATAAGAAATGAGGATATAAGAGAAGAATTGAAAGTACAGCCTTTATTGGATAAAGTCACTAATTACAGACAGAAATGGATTGATCACATGGATGGAATGAGTAAGGAGAGATATCCATTGTTAGCAAGAAATTATCAAGCAAGAGGAAGACGTGATGTTGGAAGACCTAGAAGACGTTGGGCTGATGCATTATGAAGTCGGAACGGGCAATTGCCTAATCCCTGGAGTGATGATGATGATGTAAATAATTCAGCAAACAGTTTATTACTGATTGTCAATGTGTTCACATCGTTTGTAAACTAAAGTTGAAGATAATATGAGATGAAATAAAAAATCGTGCATGCTTTAAGCCTTCGATATAATTTCTGAAGAAAACACAAATGAGTCCAAAAATAGTAAAAATACGCGAAATGTGGACTCGAATAAGTATGAAAAACACTGGTCTCGGTCTTCTTGAACATACGCAGATATACTACAGTTCTTCATACTGTGCCATTCTTTGTCACAAACTTAAAAAAAACTAACGATCGTGTACAATTATAACTAAGGCATTCATTTTCAGTCGTCTAAACTTTTAGTTATGTGCACATGGAGTTAATGTCGTCGTTTGACATCAGAACGAAAGTGTGAAATACCCGCTGGGACAAACTGGACACGTATACTCGTATTAATTTAAAAGTAAGTCACTTGTATTATACATTCTTGAGCGAAACAAATGAATTTCAACTCTTGCAATTTATAAATAAGTGCATACGTAAAATATCGAAATTAAAACTTCTGAAATCACTCAAATACAGTTTACTTTATGTGATGGATAAGTACGGAAGGTCAAGTGACGTCATCTATACTCCGTAAAGTAACTGAACATTCACTGTCTGTCGTGTTAAGGGGCTAATAAATAATAGTTTTAAAAAACTAAAACTACACGCTTTATTAGAAAACTGAACTAAAAATTGAAAAATAATTTTAATTTCCAACACGCTTGGGATAAAATTAAAGCGTTCAACAAAAGAATAATCTCCAACACATACAGAATAAATCTAGAGTTATCAACAAAAAGAAAATAATTTGAACATCAAACGCATGGGGTGCTCTATATCAATTAATATATTTGATAATAAACAGATATTGGTAAAAGTAAAGTCTCTAAGAATAAAATGTAAAAATCATAAAAAGTACCCCACGCTTTTGATGGTAAAATTATTTTCTTTTTGTTGATAACTCCAGATTTATTCTATATGTGTTGGAGATGATTTTTGTGTTGACCACTTTAATTTTATCCCAAGCTTGTTGGAAATTAAGATTATTTTTCATTTTTAGTTCGGTTTTCTAATAAAGCGTGTTGTTTTAGATTTTTAAAACTAATATTTTTTTATTTTTTAGTTTTGATGTGTTACAGAATACGATAAAACTTAAAATATCTTTAAATTCGATACTATTGTAGTATGAGCTAAAAATAATACTCTTATTAAAAAAAATCCTCCCAGCCGGATTCGAACCAGCAACCTATGGGTTACTGAAATTATATACCACTAGAGTTCACCGCTCTACCAACAGAGCTCTTACAACGACTGACTAAAAAGTCAACAAGTCCGCAACCTATTATACCAGTTTTCATTTTTTTATTTTCTGATGATTCTGGCCAGGAATTTAGAAGCAAAATACGAAATTATTGTATTGTCACGGGTTTTTTACAAGTATACAAAGTTTCAAGTCGATCCAATATTTCTAAATGGGTGAAAATCGTGTTCAAAGATTCCGTTACATAGATAGACACTTTTTTTGATCTTCTGATGATTCTGGCCAGGATTTAGAAACAAATATGAAAATATTGTATTGTCACGGGTCCTTTACAAGTATAAAAAGTTTCAAGTCGATCCAATGTTTCTAAGTGGGTGAAAATCGTGTTAAAAAATTCCGTTACATAGAAACAAATACTTGTTTTATTTTCTGGTGATTCTGGCCTGGATTTTAGAAAATAAATATGAAATTATTGTATTGTCACGGGTCCTTTACTAGTATACAAAGTTTCAAGTCGATCCAATGTTTCTAAGTGGGTGAAAATCGTGTTCAAAGATTCCGTTAAATAGATACAAAGACACTTTTTTTTTATTTTCTGATGATTCTGGCCAGGATTTTGAAAAAAAATGAAATTATTGTATTGTCACGGATCTTTTACAAGTATACAAAGTTTCAAATTCGATCCAGTGATTTTAAGTGGGTGAAAATCGCGTTCAAAGATTCCGTTACATAGACAGATAGATACAGGTCAAGCTAATATAAAGCGTGTAAAAATGAATGCATTATAACTAATTAACTAGCTCACTGACAATATCAAATCCATAGGTTCATGGCCGGGCGGATGTAAGTTCTCCATACATTTCAATCTAGAACTAATGATTCCCAATCATCTCCTGTCTATTTAACCTCCCTAAAATCATCTTCATCCGTCACGAATTAGGCATTTGTAGACTTGTTTCGGCCCCATCTATCAGTGTTTTAAGAGGTCTTCATGTCGACGATATCCTTTGGGTTTATACTACATCATCATTTTTCGAATTATTGAATTAGCCATTCTTTTTACATGGTCTAGCTATTTAATTTATCTCTCTTGAGTTTTTTCTACTGATTCTACTTCTAATTCTAAAATTGTTTCATTGTTTTTTTTTATCCTGCTGTCCTTCTGAGAAATTTCATTCCCGTTGCTTTGATTCTGCTCCTGTCTCTTTTTACACGCTTTATATTAGCTTGACCTGTATCTATCTATCTATCTATCTATGTAACTGAATCTTTCAACGCGTTTTTCACCCACTTAAAATAATTGGATCGACTTGAAATTTGTATACTTGTAAAGGAAGACGGCCGTGACAATACATCTTTATTTTCATATTTATTTTCTAAAATCCTGGCCGAGGAATCATCCAGAAAATCAAAAAAAGTGTCTTTGTATTTTATGTAACGGAATCTTTAAACACGATTTGCACCCACTTAGAGACTTGGGATTGACTTGAAACTTTGTATACTTGTAAAGAACCCGTGACAATACAATAATGTCATATTTATTTTCTAAAATCCAGGCCAGAATCATCAGAAAATAAAAAAAAAGTGTATTTGTATTTATGTAACGGAATTTTTTAACACGATTTTCACCCACTTAGAGACATTGGATCGACTTGAAACTTTGTATACTTGTAAAGAACCCGTGACAATACAATAATTTCGTATTTATTTTCTACAATCCTGGCCAGAATCATCAGAATATCAAAAAAGTGTCTTTGTATTTATGTAACGGAATCTTTGAACACGATTTTCACCCACTTATAGACATTGGATCGACTTGAAACTTTGTATACTTGTAAAGAACCCCTGACAATACAATAATTTCATATTTATTTTCTACAATCTTGGCCAGAATCATCAGAATATCAAAAAAAGTGTCTTTGTATTTATGTAACGGAATCTTTGAACACGATTTTCACCCACTTAGAGACATTGGATGACTTGAAACTTTGTATACTTATAAAGGACCCGTGACAGTACAATAATTTCATATTTTATTTCTAAATTCCTGGCCAGAATCATCAGAAAAAAAATGGTATAATAGGTTACGGACTTGTCGACTTTTTAGTCAATCGTTGTAAGAGCTCAGTTGGTAGAGCGGTGAACTAGTGGTATACAATTTCAGTAATTCATAGGTCGCTGGTTCGAATCCTGCTGGGGAGGATTTTTTTTAGAAGAGTAATACTTTTAGCTCATACTACAATAGTATGGAATTTAAAGATATTTACATTCTTATCTTATTCTGTAAAATATTAAAACTAAAAAATTTAAAAATAAATAATAGTTTTAAAAAAATTAAACAGCACGCTTTATTAGAAAACCGAACTCAAAAATGAAAAATAATTTTAATTTCCAACACGCTTGGGAAAAATGTAAAGTGGTCAACAAAAATATCATCTCCAACACATATAGAATAAAACTAGAATTATCAACAAAAAGAAAATAATTTTACCATCAAAAGCGTGGGGTCCTTTTTATGATTTTTACATGTACTTCTTAGAGACTATACTTTTACCAATATCTGTTTATTATCAAATATATTAATTGATATAGAGCACCCCACGCTTTTGATGGTAAAATTATTTTCTTTTTGTTGATAATTCTAGTTTTATTCTATATGTGTTGGAGATGATATTTTTGTTGACCACTTTACATTTTTCCCAAGCGTGTTGGAAATTAAAATTATTTTTCATTTTTGAGTTCGGTTTTCTAATAAAGCGTGCTGTTTTAGTTTTTTAAAACTATTATTTATTTATTTAATGTCCAAATCTCACTTCCGTATAAAAGAGAGGGTAATGCTAAAGTACTATATATTTTTATTCTTGTGGATTTTTGTACTAATTTAGCTTTTAACGTATTATTTATTATTCTTAAGATTTGTGTAAATTTGGTGATTTTTTGTTCACATCTTTTTTTTCATTTTGACGAGATATTTCACAACGTAAATAGTTGAAATTTTCTTTTAAAATCGTGGTTAATGCTATTTTCTCACCTCATTAAAAATAATTGGCGTGATTTTATAGACCCTCATGGTGGTATACTTGTTCGGGAGTTTTTCGTCACTCTTTATGTGTCAAATAAATGTCACGAAACATTGAAATTATAATGCGAAGTTATCTTATTGTTTGGAGCAATATTTTAGATGTTATCAATATAAACATTCTAATAAAGTTGTATTTTTTTTCTGCGTGTTTCATGACTGTAGTGCATGCACGCATATTGTGTGCGCTTCTAAATGAACAAGCAATTATCTTCTCTTGAACGCTAGCCTTAATGAATAGCGAGTATGTGGAGCCTATAATGGAAGAGCATGATACAATGCTCTGTAATTATCAGGTGTCTGTTATGCAATAATGAGCTTTTCAATAGTCTATAACAAAAATACTAGAATCAATTTAATGTACTACATAATGTCCTGTAATTCACGTAAAGTTAAGTAATGGAGGTTCATGTGTACCAGTTAAAGAGGGGGGGGAACGTGAATCTGTTTCAACATTTAATATAACGATTCTCTTTTATCTTATTTGTATTAATTCTCCTACCGCTTCATCAAATTTATCAGTTGTATATCAAAGAAGAGACAAACATAGAAAGACGACTTCAAAATGTGAGAATAAATATCGCTACTAGTGATTTAAAATGTGTGTCTTCAAAGTGTGATATATTAGCGAGTAATGTAAAAGTTGCCCAAGAACACGATAAGTAAGTATATCCAAGGTGAGGGGACTCTGAAGAAGAAATAAGGTTACACATCTTAGGATAATGTAAATGTGGGACATTTGGAGTTGGAGACTTCAGTTGTTGCCGGAAATATTTCTAAATTCGGCTAAACTTTACAATTTCGTTCATAAACTCCTGTAAAATTTTATTCTTAGGGTTTCGTTTTTCAAATTATTTCCCACCATTTACAATTGTTTTTATATTTTTTCTAACTGTTATTTCAAACCTATATTTTTCTATGATTTTAACTACATACGTAGCATGAAGATGTGGCAGCCATATTGATTTTAATGATTATTCTAAGCAATCAATACTAGTAAAATTCGGTATCAAATTCCGTTGAGGTGAAGTCATATGATGAAAGTTAAAAATTAAATTGTACCTGTTGGTAGGTGCCGTCATCCTCAACTTCGTTAAAATATTTTCCGTTGAGGTGAAGTCATACGATGAAAGTTAAAAATTAAATACGGTACGGCACCTACCAACAGGTACAATTTAATTTTTAACTTTCATCATATGACTTCACCTCAACGGAAAATATTTTAACAAAGTTGAAGACGACGGCACCTACCAACAGATACAATTTAATTTTTAACTTTCATCATATTCTAAGCAACAACCAAGATGTGTTCCAGTGCAGCCAACATAGATTATGTTCTAATTGACTGTACACATATACCTCAGAATTTCAGAACTTGCTATTTACTTTTGGGCGATGTATTCTTTGATAGGTTAGAGTGCTTACATTGCGTTAGGTTAGCTTTTAGGTTGGTCATTCACCGGTTAGAGTTCTTAAATTTCATTAGGGTTTCTTTTAGGTTTGTTAAATATCGTTTATATGTTTGCGCATGCGCATGGTGTATGATTGGAACATTTTTTTTTTCGCGTCACATGTTGTAAAGAATTTCCCTAAATTCAAATATTGATGAAATGGTATGTTACGAGTTAGTGGTAAATCTGAAACCCAGCCTCCCATTCTAGAATCGTGTTTGGTATTCTATCTTCTTCCATTCCTATAGGTAGTCGATACCATTTTAAACATTTTCGTCTATTTTTCAAATACGTTCCTTTTAATGGCGACTCCGTGGCCCAAATGGTTAGACGCCCTCCGCCTCTAAGTTCCGAGTTTGCGTGATGGCAACTCCATCTGGGATTAATGGTGAACGAATCGGAGCTAGAGCAGGTTTTTCTCGCAGTTTTACCTATTTTACCTTACCAACAGCTTCTTTCGACCTCTCCTCGTTACGAAGACTATTTAAATAACGTTTCAATGAATTTTGTTTTACAACCAAACACAGTCGTGTTTTACCTCGATAATTATCGAATTTTGGTTACCAAACTAAAGAAAGCTCTTCCTTTTAATATTGTGAACACATCAGAGCATTATTTTGCAGTGACTGACTCTCCGACAAATAAGTTGAATGTAGCAAATAATGAACAGATTCCTTCGATCTACAAATTTGATAATTGTGTGATCAATAATAATTTTGTTTTTAAATACTGATTTTACCGAGTTGTTTCCGAAAAAAATGAATTGATAACCTATAATGTTGGTTATAATATACAGTTTGATCTGTTTCGTTTTTTCTCCACTAGGGTGCATTCTTATAATATTTTGATCTTATTTGGCAATAAATAGTATGATCAAGTTGCAGTGATGAACAAATAAAACATAAACAAACATTTCTCACTTGTTTTCAAACATCGCCATTTACATTAAATATATAAATATTTTAAAAATATATATTTAAATAATGATTTGTGAGTAAACATTTTAATTTTGTTCGTTAAATAGTCCTAACAAATACCACTATTGATTTCCAAATCCTCTAGTTAATTTGGAAATCACTCGTGGCATTACTTATGACTATTTAAGTCATGCCACAAATGCTAGTCAATGACCAATTACGTTTCAATGAATGTTGTTTTACAACCAATGACAGTCGTGTTTCACCCCGCTCTTTATCGATTTCTCTTTATCCGATCCTGCTTTTGAAAGCTCCTCCTTTTTAATGTTCTGAACAGGTCAAATCATTATTTTTCTCCAACAAATACATTGAATATAGCAAATAATGAAAAGATTCCTTGATTTTACTGAGTTGTTTACTAAAAAAATAAAAGAATAACCCGTAATGTTGATTATGATAGATAGTTTGATGTGTTTCATTATTTCTCCATTTGGGTGCACTCTTACAATATTGCGATCTTACTTGGCAATAAATAATATGATCAAGCAGCAGTGAATGAACATAACCTCACGTTTCTGAATTGTTTTCAAACATCGCCGTTTACATTAAATATATAAATATTTAAAAATAAATATAGTTAAACAATGATTTGTGAGTAAACAGCTTAATTTTATTCGTTAAATAGTCCTAACAAATGCCACTCTTGATTTCCAAATTCTCTAGATAAATTCACTCCTCACTTCTTGAGTCGTGAATTTATCGATAATTTGGAAATCACTCGTGGCATTACTTATGATAAACATTTTCGTTTCGTTTCATATCATCTGCTCCAGTGATAATATGTAGGAGAGGCCTCGTGACCCAGCATCCACATTTATACAGACCTTCTACACCTGATTTCTACCATAATGCCCGTCACGAGTAGAGAGTTTTATTTATTTGATTTGCATAAGAAGATGTCACTATTATTTTATATCTAATTGAACGTTTGTTAGAACTACTTATCACGATAGCATAAATTAGCTTTACGTCTTCTAATATATAAAAATTAATGTTTGTTTGTTCATACTTTATGCGCGGCCATACCGTTAATCCAATTGTGACGGGGCTTTTTGCAAAATGTTCAGGAGATTCCCGGGATGAACATAGGCTATAAGATAGTTGTAATACTCAACCCCTTCACCCCTAAAAATCACCCTTTGTAGTGAAAAAGTGAAATAAAGTCCTTATTTTGACGTTTAAATAGCTTACGCTGCTTAAACAGTAATAAATACACCAAATTAATGTACACAGAATTAAATATCTCAAAAAACTCTACAGAAAAGCCCGCGACAGCATATGTTTATCTTTTACGGATAACTCACAATAACCATTTTTGTCTTTCATTGATGCCAATAAGATCGGGATAAGTAGATTCCCGGGCAAGCGTAGCAGCGTATTCTTTTATAACGAATTTTGTGTTCCAGCTCATTTATGCCAAGTACATCGGGATACGTAGATTCCTGGGCAACGCCGGGTAATCAGCACGTTGTATCTAAAATAATTACGACATGGCTTTACTTATAGTGATTGCTTGAATATTACATTTTGGAATATGAAATTTTATTTACTATTTGGATTTTATGAAAGGTAATTTGGAAATAGAATTAATTAGTTTATTGTTGTTTTAGCTGCAATAACGAAGAGAGCAAATTTATAATTATTTTTCCTTTCACTTATTCAACTAAACGTAAAAGCACATCATTTATTTACGTGTAGCAGAGCACGCCGGGTATTAGTTAGCCTATGGTATAAATGAAATAACATACTAAGAATAAAACTTACCAAGCACAAAAGTAATGTTATCTCTGGTGGTATCTGAAACGTTATGGGTGTTTTGAAAGTAGACATCGATACAGCGAGAATGTTTATGTTGGTAATGTTAAACACAGTGAGTTAATTAATTCCAGTCATTTTATTACTAAGCCTGCATTGTGCCAAAGGGACAGACGCAATATCCGTTGCATGTTTGTGTAAAGAACGGACAAAATAAGCAAGTGACAAAATTAGAGTCCTTATATTGTAGTGAAAGTGTGTTCATTTCTATTCAACTAAAATTTAATTTTCGTCCATATAACGTCTACGAAAAAAATCAAATTAATTTTAATATTCATTTATTTCTTTGACATTGTAAAATTAAAAAAGAAAGACTGACACGTCCATTTTTAGCTCTGTCAGCCTGTATTCTTATATTCCAGGTGTATATATCATGTCCCACCAAAAACAATATCATTAATCAATCCGATAGTTTAGTGCTACGCGGACATGACTTCTCCATAGGCTATACCTATATCCTGAACTTTTCAATCACTCCCTGCTTGTACTTAAAGGTAAAGTGATCCCACAACAGGCCTCAGGAGGCCCTTGGGGTAGTAGGAGGTTAAGGCTCCCACTTTTTCTAGACAATCGGCACTTTATGTCAGCCGGGTTGTCAGCCCTGCGTGACGGCCGCCTTTACCCCAGAACAAGCGTCTAGTACTCATTTCAGTTAGAGGCTGAGTCGACCCCAGGGCCATAGTGCCGCCAGAGGGTTTGGGTCAGTTTAAAAATCCTGACCCCAACGGGACTTGAACCCTCGACCCTCCGGCTTGTAGCTCAGTGCCATAACCACTACGCTACGGCGTGCCCCCCTGCTTGTACTTACCTTCCTCAAATCACATTTTTTGTTATTCTCTCACCTCATTATTGATCTACATACTGGGCGCTTTCTCTATGGTTTTTTTCTGCAAGAAGTTTGCATGACCCTCTTTCATTTCCCATTTTTTCCAAATTTCCTACCCATTGTATTCAACGAGAATTGCGTATTTTATTACATCTAAAACTCCAAGGGCGACAGGCCTAGAAGGCCCTTGGCCTACCAGCGGGCTGCTGGCCTCACATCCACATGTGTTAATCACGATCTTCCCGCCGTATAGGGGTGACATGTGTTCAGCATGTCGGGTCCCCAGCCATTTTACCTGGTCTTCTCTACCTGGAACCGCTACTTATTGTAGCTACCCAAATGCTTCACGATGCTGGATGGGCACCGGTCTCATACTGGCCGAAATTCCATGACAAAATTTCTTCCCTCATAGGGACTCGAACGAGCGCAAGTCCCGTAACTCTGTGCCAAGGCTTCTTGAATTAACCACTCGACTACGGCACGGGACATTTTATTACATGTGGTTTCCCATAATTATCATGTATCTCACTGTTATGCATTTTTTTAATTCACTTGTACATTCGTCTCTCTTTGGTCTGAAATAATTCCTTAGCAAATTTTTCAAATACTAGCAATATTTTCTCCTCTCTTAAAGTAAGACCATGTTTCGCGTCCATATGGTATAACTAGAATATTCGTCGTTTTTTCCATATTATTTTATTTATACTTTACATTCCATTATTTTAGATAACTTAAGACAAGAGTCTCTCTAATGCGTAGCAGCATGCGTTTCCGGAATAGACTTTTTAATTTTTCTGTTTTCCTGTTTTTTTTCTTACAATTAAATGACGGAAAAAAAGAATTGCTTCATTCCTTAGATTTGCATTTGTGCACGTAAACAGTGGCAAGAGAGTACAGTCTGTTGATGATGAGAACCATATCACTACTTTCAACTTCAAAACTAATAATATATAGCTAAATACTGGAATTATATTGCAATAGGCCCTATAGTTAAGAATAATTTAATTCTTTACGAATTATACACTCATGTGGAATATTTTGCATCGTATATTTCTCTAGAAAAAACCTCTAAAATGTGGATTTTCAAATAGGGCATTTTTGTTACATCGGATGTACCTAAGACGTATCTATATGCCACAACAGCAACGCATGTAAGCGCACATTTCTAGCCCTTTAGTTATTATTGTTCCTAGGAATTATAATTCCGTCACTTTTTAAAAAATCCCTCATTTGTTAAGTGTCTCAAAGCTATTGAGTTTTTTTCTATATGTATGCTCCTATATTTATGATATTCCGCTTAATAGTATACATTATTTATTGAGAATGGACATTTTTTGTGAAGTGGCAGAATGCGAATACCAACGTAGAGTAATAATATTACTACACATGTATAATCATAATATGGTAATAATAATCACAAATAAGAATTTGAGGCGAAGAAATAAATTAAAGCTAGTCTCATCAGTGAAAATCATTATATTATACACTGCACGGACTCTTTATATTTCACATTTTCTAAAAAAAATACACTAATAATAAAGAAACATCAATTATACTATAAAAGTGAACTGATCCCACTTCAGGCCTCAGGAGGCTCTTGGGGTAGTATGTGGTTAAGGCGCCCATTTTTTCTGGACAATTAGTAGGCCTACTTGATGTCAGCCGGCTGCTGAAATGAAGATGTTGAATAGCAGGGTACCAAAGGACCGATAAAAAGAAAAACGAAGATGTAAGAACAGAACTTAATATATTTAATATCTGTGAAAGAATAAAATATTACCAAAATGCTGATCTTCAGCACATATTACGAATGAATGAACAGCGCATACCAAGAAGAATATATAATTATAAACCAAAAGGGAGAAGAATGTTGGGAAGACCATTGAAGAGATGGAAGGACCAATTCGACCTATAATGAGATCGGAACAGGCCATTGGGCTGAATCCTTGTTGTTGATGATGATGTCAGCCCTGCGTTACGGCGCCTTTACCCCCAGAATAAGCGTCCGGTACTCATTTCAGTTAGAGGCTGAGTCTACCCCAGGGCCATAGTACCGCCATAAGGTTTGGGTCAGTTTAAAAATCCTGACCCACCAGGACTCGAACCGTCGACCTTCCGGCTTGTAGCGTAGTGCCTTAACCATTACGCTACGCGTACCCCCTCAGTTTTACTTTACGGATGTGAAATGTGATATCTTACTTTAAGAAAGGAGAAAGTATTAGGAATATTTGATAATAAAGCTCTTGGGAAAGTATTTGGACAAATGAGTGATTGGATAAGTGAATGGAGAAAACTGCGTAATATTAAACCACATCATCTTTATCAAAAATCATATATATATAGTATGTCTAATAAGAACATTTCAGTCTTTTAGGTTGCGATTGAGAGAATATGTTTCATGAACGAGTAATGAAAGATGTACACAGAATCTACTTGTAGGAAAACCAAGAGAAAATCGTATAGTAGGTAGACCAAGAATGAGGTTGATTAGTAATATTAACCAAGATTTTAGGGAGGTGAATTATACTTAGAATTATTGGATGATGTTAGTTGAGGATTAGGATGCATGGCAAAAGTATGTGTCTGCGACTTGAACCTTCTGATTCGATAAAACATTCAGTTGATTATTATAGGCTGATTTTGATTAAATGAGTGCTAGTAATTGAATCCCAACTCAAATTTGCCTTGAAGAACAAGGAAAATCGGAAATAAACCTCATTTGGATGTTCACCGGGATTTCAACACAGGACTTCCCAAATACGAGTCCCAAACGCTATTGCATGAGCGATGTCGTTAAGAAGTAAATATTTTAAAATATATTTTTATAAAAACCCAATTGAAAACTTTATCTCGAATTTACGTTTCTCTCTTAGGAACGGTAGTTGTGTTCGTCTTGTAAAACTTTGAGGAAATGAAAGTACTTTCTGGTAACGCTAAGTAAATATTAGCTTATATTTTCATTTTTCGACTTCAAAAGTCTTTAAACTTAGGAAAGTAAAACACTTGCATACAGAGAAATACGGTGAATATTTTTGAAGAATCTGCATCAATCATAGATAACTTTCTTAAATAAATTTTGTAATATGAATATTAATTTTTCTATAAAATTCAAATACGTAGTTTCCGAGATTTTTACCGTTGAAGACTCTCACCTACTATTGATATTGGATCACTTTGCGGACACTAAAGTTCCAGGCCGAATCATGTTTCTAATTCTTTCAATACATATATAAAATAAATAAATAAAAATCATAATTGAGATTAATTCCGATTGAGGGTCTTTTCCACTTTTCAGCGGTTGCCCTTTTACCAGCCGGCTGCTGGCCCTTCACATCCACATGTGTCAATCACAGAGGTAGATGATCAACAGCCAGTGTAGGGGTGACATGTGGTTAGCATGTCGAGTCCCCCAGCCGTTATAGCTGGTTCCTCAACCTGGAGCCGCTACTTATTGTAGCTACCCAATTGCCTCACGATGCTGGGTGGGCACCGGTCCCATCCTGGCCGAAATACCATGAGAAAATTTCTTCCCCCATGGAGACTCGAACCAGCGCAAGTCCCGTAGCTCTGCGCCAAGGCTTCCTACCTTAACCGCTCGGCTACGGCGCGGGAGATTAATTAAGTCCTCTTAAATAAGGAAGATTATTCATAGTAATAAATATAAAAATAAACAAAAACTTAAAATAACAGTAGTTAACCCCTAAAAGAAGAGCTAAATCGGATTAATAAATATACCGCTCTGTAAATAAAACGTTGAATTGTATTTTATCGTCATAATTATCATCCAAATGGTCCGTTAGGCTGTTTTTTTTTTACAATTATCTCCCGTTGAGTTTCATGGTATGAGAATGTTAGTCCCAAGACCAACTTCCAAATCTTGAGGTGAGTGCCAGGTAATTTGTTATTGAAGTTTTCGTACCGTAGCCTTTGGAGAACAAATGTATTAGCAGTTAGTCAGGTTCCACTCCTAGTACTCGTCATAACTAACGCCACTGATCGAGGCGACTGGGAAGATACCGACAACTTCACACAGGAATTTAAAGTCTGTTATTCTGAAAAAAAAATAGTGTATTGTAATGTTATATGAACCTGCGTTATAGACCACTTTCCCGTCCTGCGTAGATTGGTAGTAGTGGACGTCATTGTGCTATTGAGGTCGTGTCTAACAGTATGTGTTATATTGTAGCGAGTCCACGGTTAAAGATACACATGTATGAAAGCGGACTTTGTTAAAGATATTTCTTCCGGAAAGGAAAACTTTAATGTATTTTTTCTACTACTAGTTCGTAGTTACTAGGCAACAAAAGCTGTAGTTTATATTCTAACAAAACGCGCTATCAAAACATAAAATACAGATTCAATAAAACGTAAAATAGACTTTAATGATGATTGTTTTTTTTTTCAAATGCCCAGGTTTGTCTTTCGACATTCCTGGTTTCTCTCCTGGCATGGCGTACTTGTAACCCACTTCTAAAGTTGGGGCGCCTGGAAGGCGGGGTTACGTTGCCCCGATGATATGATGGGTGATGATGATAATTGTGCGCCAGGAGAGTCCCTAATCCTAAGCTTAACCTAAGATGAATATGAATGATGTTGATTACGATGGCCATATGATTTCAGGGACCGTTTGGGCCTTAAAGTTTTCCTAACATTTGTCTTACAGGTGAGGAAAAACCCCGATAAAACCTCACCCAGAAAAACTGTCCCGACCGGGGATCGAACCCGGGCCCGTTGCGTGACAAGGCAGCACGCTACCCCGAGACCACAGCGGTGGACTGATCATTGATAGTTCAATTGCAGAATATAACAACAATGTTTGTTGATTTATTTTGTTCTTTTTTTTTTAAAGCCCATATACTCTCTCTCTAAACTTACCCTTTCGGCAATAAATAAATATCATAAACTATACTAATTATATACCATATACTAAAATTCTCTGTACATAGATAAAATATTGTAGATAACACGTTACAAAATTAGGTTTAGTAACTCGCTGCTCTTAGAACACTCCCTTCGATCGTTAGTAAACCTCTGCTTTTGTAACTAGTCGCCTAAATAACTACTTAGACCCTTTACATAGCAGGCATTACCCCATTACACATGTGTGGGAAAGCAGAATACTACTTAAATTAGCTCAGTTCTTATAACAACACTGGTCAACGTGATTTTTGCCTCATGAGTACCAATAGTTGTACTTAATGCAGTTGTTTATCGTGTTTTCAAATATGTATTCCGAATTTCTCCACCACCCACAGTTTTTTTGTTTCAGTTTCAATTAATGGATTTAAATAATTATTTTTAATAAACGTTTTATCGTCCATTTGTCCATTATAAAATAAAACCAAATGAGCTAACTCAGGAGATTTCAGCTATGGAAAAGATATATCAAGGCAAATGGAATTCTAATATGCTGGCCGATTACGGTTGGACCATCAAGAGGGATGCTCCACAGGCAAAATATAGCAGAAAATCGTAATTTATTACTTTCTAGATGAGTCCGAATGTTCGAATATTGTGTAGTTACGAATGTAGAAAATATTAGTGTGTTTGAAATTATAAATTCCTGCCTCTCGAAAACCTTGTGATGGAGAAAAACCGATATCATATTTGAATTGAGGAGAACATATACTATCACAATCACATGTTTTTCTTTCTAAGACAAAAAAAGTTTATTTTTTGTTGCTCAGTGTTATCTTCTCTTAAGTAGGCCTATTCCAATTATGTTTTAAAGCAAAGCATGAGTTTGGACTCAAAATATGTATAACCTATAATATTTTTTTTCAGAGTATCAAAATATTAAACATTCATTAAATGTAAAATATGCAATAAATGTTTTTAATTTTGCTAAGATTAAATAATAATAATCTATTTATTTTTATATATAATTTTAATATTTACACATCTTTCTGTGCCTAAAGTTTTATTTTTCTTATCTACTCGTCTCTATCCATCCACTCCATGTCCTCCAGTCCTCTTGTTCCCATTCCAGTTCTTATTTCTTGCATTCACGAGTTTCGAGGTCTTCCTTTCCTTCTTCTTCCAAGTGGACACCATTCCAATGTTTTCCTGGGTAACCTTTCTTGCATTCGTCGTACGTGCCCACACTAATTTAATTGATTATATCTTATATAATCTACTATTGAATATCTAATATTCGTTTTTTCTCATATCACAATATTTATATATTTTTTTCTAATTTTTGAACATCTTGCTGCACTCCTCAAGAAATTTATTTCCATCGACATAAGTTTTGTTCTAAGTTTTTGTTGAATTTTAAACTTCAGCTCCATATATGACAGTACTTCTCATTATTGAATTATATATTTGTAACTTATTTTGTCTGGTTATTTGTCAGTTCCATAAAACTCCATTCATCATTGCTGTTATTGCTCTACCTTTATTCATTCTGTTCTTGTTATCATTTTCTTGTTTATCCTATAATAATAACAATAATGATAATAATAATAATAATAAGAAGAAGAAGAAGAAGAAGAAGAAGAAGAATGTCAATAATAATGGCAATAATGACAATTATAATATTTATAGGTAAAAATTAAAGTGATTCCACTGTACAGCCCCAGCAGACCTTTGGGGCAGTAGGAGATTATATCTTATTATATCTGGTTTCCCATAAAGGTTGAGGTGCGGGTATAGAAATATAAATATAATTATACGCCTGCACGCACGCGCGCACACACATACACACACACACACACACACACACACCGGAAACGCAGAACTAACTATAAGTCATCTAATATTTAAACGAAGAAAATTAAAAAGAGACAGACATTTAAGAACAATATGATTAACAAATATGGTAAATGGACATTCGATTAAATAAAATAAAACAGAATTACACATATGAATATTAATTTCATATATTAAATCGATAGTTAGACAAGGGTGTAGTCTATCGCCCACTCTTTTTAGTATGTATATCGACGACATTATGAAACAATGGAAAATTATAATTGACAATGGCCTTAGATTGAACAATAACTCAAGTATTAATAACTTACTTTTCGCCGATGATTTAGTCTTACTACACCATGATGAAGATCTGTTACAATGGGCTGCTTACAAACTAAATGCAATATGTAGCGATTATAAATAATAAATAAATAAATAAAGCCTGATATGTCCCTTTAGGGCAAAGGCCTCCCTGTACAGGGGTTAAGCTCTATTTGAGAGTGTCACCCGGTGAGCTACTCCGTGGTGAGAAGTTGACTTGGATGTAGCACTTGGTTTGTATACACTGTCTGTTCTGTGATTAGTTAATACACAGTTGGCTCTCCATCGTTCTCCAGCTTTCCCTGCATCTGGCGAATCGGGACCATTGCGCCCCTGCTTCGTTCTTTGAAGGATTGTCAGCCCAGCGTCGTCTTGGTCCTTCGCAACGGTCTCTTGCCTGGGCCCTAAGGGTCCAACATGGTTGTGTGTTATCGTACCACCTGTCGTCCTGTATTCTTGCGAAGTGGCCTCCCCACTGTCCATTTTGTTTTCTGATGGCTTGTTGTGAGGGATCAGTGTATTGAGGATTTATCGCTTTGAAGTGTTGTATGCGAGAAGCTTTCTGTCCTTCAGAGTTATGCCCTAAGATTTTCCTCTCAATGTCCCTTTGGACTACTTGGAGTGTGTGACTTCAGGTTGACAGGAAGATTCCAAGTTTGTCAAGCATATAACAGTGTTGGAAGAATATAAAAACAGTTTGTAGTGTTTCCATTTTGATGTTTCCGGTTGAGTGAATTGTCCAGCAGTATAAAATTTTCATGTGACCAGAAACGCCTTCCAGGCGAGAGCTATTCTTCTGCTTATTTCCTTCCTCGACTTGCTGATGGAAGGAGAGTTAGTTGTCTCCTAAGTATATGTACTCGCTCGTACATATTGAAGATCCCCCATTCCATCGACTTTGATTGGGTCTTTCCGGACCATTAGGACATAATTTGTGTCTCGCTTTTGTTCATCGACAGGCCTGCAGTGTTGCTAGTTTCCTGAGGGCTCTTGTTAGCATTGATTGGAGTGCTTGTTTAGGTGATCTGCCCCCCCCAGCGAACAATACCAAGTCGTCAGCGAATCTTAAGTTGGATAGCCTGCTCCCGTTTATATTTACTTCGTATTTCTTGTTCCAGTTTAGTTTTCGAAATATGTCTTCAAGCACGCATGTAAAAAGTTTAGGAGAAATTGGGTCGCCTTGTCGTACTCCTCTTTTGAGACTGAATGGTTGTCCCACAATTTCTGTCTTCACCTTGGCATAGCTTTGGCTGTAGATCTTATCCAGAACGCGGATGTATTTGTGTTCGATTCCTTGGGTGTGTAATGCCTGGTAGCGATTACAATTTTAAAATTCAATAAGTAAAATAAAAGTAATGGCATTTTGTGGAAGAAATACTCTGCGTGCAAAAATAGTAATTAGAGACGAAATTATTGAACAAGTATCCCACTTCAAATATTTAGGATGTGACATCAGCTATGGGTATGATAAAAATATTGAACACAAAACACATCAGTTTCAAGCTATTTGTGGTACAATAAATAGAACATTGAATAATAAAGCCCATAAACAAACAAAATTAAAATTTTATAAAACAATGGCTGTCCCTGTCCTTTTGTATGGGAGTGAATCTTGGATTACCACTACCAAACAAGAAAGTAAAATCCAAGCAGCCGAGATGAATTTTTTAAGAAGAGTAAAAGGCTGCACTAGAATGGACCAGATAAGAAACGAGGATATCCGTGAAGAACTGCAGATCTACTCCATAAAAGAAAAGATATTTAACAACAAGATGCAGTGGAAAGAACATGTAGAAAGAATGGAAGAAAGTAGATTACCAAATAAAATCTTCCATTATTTTCCAAGAGGAAGAAGAGATGTCGGACGTCCTCGGAAGAGATGGTCTTAGATCTATTAGTGAAGACGGAACAGGCAACTCTTGCCTAAACCAGGAAGTGAAGAAGAAGAAGAAGAAGAAGAAGAAGAAATCGATATATTCTAGGAGGGAAAAAAGCCACTCCAGTGTAATATTTAATGTTATAGTAACTAAGATAAGTAAATCAAATACATCATAAGATTATAAGCAGCCATAGAACATAAATGAAAACATATGTGAATTGTGGAAATACTTTAACGTAAATCATTTTGTATAATAACGTATGTAGTAACTTATTACTTTCTTTCTAATGGAACATGGTGTAAATAAATAGTTACGTACGCAACAAGGGAATTACTAATCTTACGTACGCAACAAGGGAATTACTAATCGAGGACGTGTTTGATCCCGAGATTCAGCGAGGACTAGCAAATAAGTTCGAGACTAGCAATATAATTACTTCCCGAAGAGCGTACATATTAACACATATACTAATAATTTTGTTCCGTTTTTTATATTTCGTGTGAATTTATATATTGGTTTGAAGAGTCCAATTGTTTGATAGCAAGGGAATGTTGATAAAACAACTTAAATTGTTTATTGTTGTCTGAATTAGCGGCAGGCATTTTAAAAACAGTTAAAGACTGCATATTAATTACAGATATGATTCATTGTGATGTAGAGAAAGCGGCGAATGCTGCGGTTCATTTTCTATTACCAGCAAAGTCGAAAATTAGATATGAAAAAGTATATAGCATATTTAAGGACTGGTGTAAATTAAAACAAATTACATCTTCTTCTTCTGCATTTCCTGGATTAGGCATTAGTTGCCTGTTCCGTCTTCACTAATAGATGTAAGACCATCTCTTCCGAGGACGTCCGACATCTTTTCTTCCTCTCGGAAAATAATGTAAGATTTTATTTGGTAATCTACTTTCTTCCATTGTTTTTACATGTTCTTTCCACTGAATCTTGTTGTTCAATATATTTTCATTTATGGAGTAGATCTGTAGTTGTTCACGGATGTCCTCTTTCTTATCTAGTGCATCTTTTTATTCTTCTTAAGAATTTCATCTCGGCTGTTTTGATTTTACTTTCTTTTTTGGTAGTGATAATCCAAGATTCGCTCCCGTACAAAATTTTAATTTTTATGTTTATGGAAAAAAAATACATTATTAAGTAAGTTGAGCAATTACACGCCGTTGTCAGTGGATTCAATGTCCTCTCTGGTAAATTCAACTTTCTTCCCTAAATACAGAGTGATAATTAGACCATTATTAGTATAGGAGTGACCATAAATTATCATATGTAATGCCACTCTTGATTTCCAAATTATCGATAAATTCACGACTCACTTCGTGAATTTATCGATAATTTGGAAATCAAGAGTGGCATTTGTTAGGACTATTTAACGAATAAAATTAAGCTGTTTACTCACAAATCGTTATTTAACTATAGTTATTTTAAAATATTTATATATTTAATGTAAACGGCGATGTTTGAAAACAAATGAGAAACGATAGGTACGCTTCATCTGCTTCTTTTGTTTATCACTGCAACCAGATCATACTATTTATTGCCAAAGGAACACAATATTGTAAGAATGCTCTCTAGTGGAGAAAAAATGAAACACATCAAACTGAATATTAATTAATTTCTGATGTCGTATGATGTAAATATGACAATTATATTTTTCTGGATTGTTACCTGGGAAAAAAATACATTTAAGAAAGTGCAAACAATGGTTTCTTTTTTTGGTGGTATAATCAATTGCTACAAGTGTTTTTATATTAACTCCCGCATGCGGCATGTGTTGACATTCATGCACTATATATACAATCTGGTAGCCGTATTTCTCACAGGCTCAGTCACTGCAAAATAATGGTGACCTGTTCAGAATATTAAAAAGGAGGAGCTTTCTTTAATATGGTAATTATAACAATGATAAATATTTCGTGAAACACGACTCTGATTGGTTGTAAAACAGAAATCATTGAAACGTGATTGGTCATTGAGTCCCATTTGGGGCATGAGTTAAATAGTAAAAAAAAACACACATACACACACATTAGAAATAGACTAGAACTGTAAACAAGAAATATGTGTGTCACCTCTATATCCATAGCTCCCTTTTCTGATAAATTCTCGATTTCTTTGACTGGAAGAAATTGATTTTAAGTTTGTGTATTTGTGAAAAGATAGTGTGAAACACGAAGTGAAGTGTGTCTGGGAAGAAAAGGCGTGAGTAGGAAAGCTTCCTTTGTTGTCTTGATTTATTGGACGTGCTTCACCTCAATTGGGTGTTGAAACCTAAATTGACATAAATGACAAGCATCTGACGTAGGCTGAGCAAAGCCTTCTCTACCTATTTACGTGATGAACGCTATTGTGGCCATCTCCTTCACGACGTGGAGCGAATAACAGGATTAACTAGCCACAATACGTACGTAGTGCATCGGCCATGTTGTTCCCTACACATCTGTCTTAGGAGGATCTGCCACATCTGTTATCCTGACCATCTATTCACGTTATCCTGAATAGCCAATTTCTTACATTTACTGTTATTGAACATCTTAACAAATTAACTAACTCACAGGGACTAAGTTTATAATTAAGTGAAGATAGATTACAATAACTAATTAACTCACTGGCTGTATCTAAATCGTAGGTTCATGGCCTCGCGGATATAAGCTCTCCATACTTCCCTATCCTGAGCTAATGTTTTCCAAACATCCCCTGTATAATCTACTTCCCTCAAATCATGGATAATGTTTTTCTCCCACCTCATTCTTGGTCTATCTACTGGGCGTTGTCCCTCTGGTTTTCCTACAAGAAGCTTCCATGCACGTCTTTCATTTCCCATACGTGCCACATGTCCTGCCCATTGCAGTCTACGAGATTTAACTGTTCTTATTATATCTGATTTCCTATAAAGACCATGTAGTTCACTGTTATATTAGTTCTCCATTCACATGTATGTTCATCTCTTTTTTGGCCCAATTTTTTTTCTAAGAACTTTATTCTCAAATACTCGTAACCTTCTTTCCTCCCTTAAAGTAAGAGTCAGTGTTTCGCATCCATATAATATAACTGGGAGAATTACAATACAATTTTAAATCTTCTTCTTTCTTTATTAGGAATTTCTCTACAGGACAATAGTTTTCCTACAACCCATTGTAAATTGGAGTATGTTATGCATCAACCGGCTAATCGTCATTTTAAAAAATTGGGATTTTGATGTCACATGTTGCACTGGCTCATGAAGTAAGTGCACGCACACTTTTAGCGCCTAATCTTTAAAAATAGCCTAATTATTAAAGAAAATTGTATACACCTCAGTCCTATCAGAGATATGTTTTGCAACAAGCGGGCATGAAACCAGATCTTCAATAATGCTAATCTAAATTTCGTATCATACAGCTAAGTGCCAAATGTTCCTGCTCTTAAAATTGTTGACGCATAACTGCCACACAAGGAAAGTATCTTGCAAAATCGACTATTGTTTGTTTGGCGTTACAATAAGTAGTGAAGACTAACTTAAACTTCAAACACATTTTTCTTATGGTTTACATATGGCGAATATCCAGTTGATGCATAAAGCCATCCAATTTTACTCCTTGTAGCTAGAATTAATAGACTCTAAATACTAAAATACAATTATACGATTAATAGTAATAACTGGAAGACGCACAAACGTGCACATGGGTCTATTGCCAACATAGGAACCCCAAACGAATGGTATTGTCGGACCAACGGATATTTGCCCCTTAAGCGCTGCAGTCGTTCTTAGAAAATTTAACGCCTGTACTCACACCATTCCCGCCCACCACGTCAACCATCAGCCATGATAATTTTTTTAGTCAGGATGTTGCCAAACTTTCCCCAAACAGCGTCATGAATCTTGAATATTGTAAGGTTAATTATTACTTCTTCATATTTAAGTAGCTCTAATGACGCTCATTGACTTTTATTATTTGCATAATAATATTTATTCCACCACTCCGTGTCACAGTATTCATGTTGAGTTGACAACGTTGGACTGAGAGTGAAAATAATCTGTCCCCTGGAAAGCTCATAATTGTAAGTAGTGGGAGGGGCAAATGAAAAGTGAGATAGGAATGCAGGGAGGGAAATGGTTTACCGAGGCAGAAAACTGTCTTCAATCTTCATTTTCTCCCTTATAACTGAGTTCCTAATTTTTTCTCTTCTTGAAATTCTTGCGGCCCTTCGTATAAAATCCATATAAATTTATAATTACATAAATAATATAAACATCCCTGAGTTATCATATTCAACCCTGAGCGAACCGGCACATCCTCCATAAATCCCTGTTCCCTGCATCACTCACTGTTAATCCTCTCCACACCTTGTTCCTATGCACTCCTTGAATCGACCGTTCTTTTGGGCTCCCCTTTCTTCTGTTGTCCTCCGAATCAACATTTAATACCATTTTAGGTATCCTTTCATCTAACACTCTCTTTAATTTGCCAAACATTTTAGTTTGTTTTAATATCGTAACTTGTAGAAAACTTGTTTTAAACATCCATTATTTTTCTGATTTTAGTATTTCTAATTTTGTCTCTCTTGATTATCTATAATCCCTCCTCAAAAAGTTCATTTCTATCACCAATAGTTTATGTGCTTTCTCTCTACTCTATGTAAGCCTACATGTTTCCGCACCATACAATAGTAGGTCTATACTCTCCACCAATGAACTATAAATAATTATATAGTGGATTATTAAATTAAATGTTTATAAGAAGATGTATTTAATAGTAATTTTATATAAAGATCAGAAATATGATTTAGGCTCTAAGGTGCTCACACATATAAATTCGGGGATTCACGGCTACGCTGACATAAGCTCTCCGAACATCCCTATCTTACACTAGTGTTTTCCAATCCCACCCTGTGTAATTAATCTTCTTCAACTCATAGATAATTTTAATCTACCATCTCATTTTTGGCCGACCTATTGGGCGCTTCCTTTCTGGTTTTTCTACAATGAGTTTTCATGTCCCTCTTTCATTTCCAATTCGTGCCAGTTGTAGTCCACAGTCGCAATCTACGAGATGTATCTGTTCTTATTATATATGGTTTCCTACAAAGGTCATATAGCTCTCTGTTATGTAGTTTTCTCCATTCACTTATCTGTTCTTCTCTCTTTAGTCCAAAAAATTAACAAAGTAAGAGTACATGTTTTGCATCCATATAGTATAACTGGAAGAATATGCGTTTTCTTATTTTCGGACGAGAAAAGTCTCTGTACTGCATAATAGCATGCGTTTCCAGAATGGATCCTGTGTTTAATTTCTTATCTAATGACTTTCATATAACGATTAACTCATCTGCTGTAATATTAAATCAATTCAGGCAGATATTGAATGTATGTGTTCGTTTCGTATAAAAATTACATTCATTTTCATCTAAATCAACACTTCCTTATAGATTTAATTCAATACAATTTAATTCTGTAAGCCTAAGTACTAGGAAGAAATTTCGAAGAACAGATTGGAAGCTCAAATAATGGAATAACAATTATTCTAAATAGTATATTACGATGCGAGATTGGAAAGTGTTTTTACAGAAGGGAGGAAATGTTTAAAAACCGAGCGATAGCGAGGTTTTTAATTTCCGAGATTCGGTAAAACACCTCACAAACGTGCCGCTCTACGTTATTTTTTGCACGATGGTGTTCTCAAAATAAAAAATAATAGTAAAATAATAATATATTTGTTGGAAATATTTGCGTTCATTATAAACAACTGACTAAAGTTAACAGTGTGGCAATGTTTATTAGTTGAGACTACAGCAGGCCATGACACCAATCAGTGCTAAAATGGTGGCAAGTACCTATTTATTGTTATATATTGTTTCAAATAAAGTTCAGTTCATTTAAAATGTAGTGATTTGTTTTGTATGTATATTAACACTACCTTTTGGATATGATTTTTGTACATACATTGTACGTAGTATAGCCTACATAAAGGGCAGTGGTTTTCTTCCCGCACGAGGTTTGTGATATGTAATATTCAGTATAGTTATTTAGGTTGGCAACCCCGAAATGTAGGAAATTGAACTTTAAATCATGGTCGCCATTGCTGTAAGTACGACAAAACGCACTATCGCGCAAAAAATATGAAAACTAAAAACTGAGTGCTAATAAGAATAGACAATTTTGGGAAAAGTTACTGAGAAGGTCAAGACATTCATCAATTGTAGCTGTAGCGCCTGTAGAAGAAGAAGCATTAACAAGTATTTTATTGAACGGCAATATTTTGACGGCCAAACCCATTACCGTCACAATTTAAATGTGGATTTGAAAGAACCGAGAAATTTGTACAGATGCTCTTATTTCTGACTTCAGATGCCTTTACATGCAGCAAATCTACGACATCGACCCCACAGCTTTACTACTCTTCCAAAAGATTTTTAATGATTAAATAAAATAAAACTGTTAAAGTTTTATACGATTTTCATATTTATTTTAATACAAATTCGTTACAGCTGTTTCAATACCTTGTACCTTCTTCAGACGATTACTACGAATGCAAATTAATGTTATTATATACACACTCAATACGTAACAAGTGTAAGTCTAAGCAACTGAATGTAAACAAAAACAGTGCAACAAACATTCTCTTATTATAAATTTTAAAAAATGTTATACATTTAAATCCAGTTGGGAATTTAACAGCCTATTGCTCTTCTTCAATTTATTTGTTTCTACAATTTCTAAAAGATATATGTTTCTACTTAATAAAAACGTGTAAAATTTTAAAATTTGAATTAAAACAATGATATTTTAGATATTGTAGAAATAAATTGAAGAAGAGCGATAGACTGTTAAATTACCAACTGGATTTAAATGTGTCAGCTCTTTTAAATTTATAATAAGAGCATGTTTGTTACTGTTTTTGTTTACATTCAGTTACATAGTTACACTTGTTACGTACTTGAATGTATATATAACAACAAAATCCATTTGTATTCGTCTAAAGAAAGTACAAAGTACTAAAACAGCTGTAACGAATTTGTATTAAAATAAATACCAAAATCGTATAAAACAAGTTTTATTTTATTTATTCTTACTTACTTACTTACTCACTGGCACTATCAAACCCGTAGGTTCATGGCCGCGCGGACATAAGCTCTCCATACATCCCTATCCTGAGCTAATACTTTCCAATCATTCCTTGTATAATCTACTTCCCTCAAATCATAGTTAATGTTATTCTCCCACCTCATTCTTGGTCTACCAACTGGGCGTTTTCCCTCTGGCTTTCCTACAAGAAGCTTCCATGCAAGTCTTTCATTCCCCATACGTGCAACATGTCCTGCCCATCGCAGTCTACGAGACTTAACTGTTCTTATTATATCTGGCTTCCTATAAAGACCATGTAGTTCATTGTTATGTAGTCTTCTCCATTCACCTGTCTGTTCATCTCTCTTTGGTCCAAAAATTTTCCTAAGTACTTTATTCTCAAATACTTGTAATCTCCTTTCCTCCCTTAAAGTAAGAGTCCATGTTTCGCACCCATATAATATAACTGGTAGAATAATACTTTTATATATTATATTTTCAGTTTAACGTTTTTTGAAAGGAGTTGGGATATCAAGAGTCTCTGCAATGCATAATAGCACGCATTTCCAGAATTGAGCCTATGTTTAATTTCTTTATGCATCTCATTCCTATTTGTGATTATTGTTCCTAGGTATTTGAATTCAGCCACTTCCTCAAAATTTCCCTCATTTGTCATTAGCTGTCCATTTCCATTATATAATGAATTTCTACATGTGACCATATATTTAGTTTTATTGATATTTACTTCCAGTCCTAATTTCTTAGTATTACTCAATAGTGTGTGCGTGTTGGCCTTTAGTGTCTCCTCGCTATCGGCCAATAATACATCATTATTTTATTTAATCACTAAACATAATGGATTTTCATCAAGTAATCACCAAATGAATTGATTATCAAATGATTTTTAGATTATCTATCTATATAGGCCCTACCCCATTCATCTCGGTGTGAAGAGGCATATATGGAGCGCTCGTAAATGTACCTGAAAGGAGAGACGTTGAACTAAAAGGGAGAAAGATAGATAGAAAGGCATCTTAATGGTATAATTACAATTTAAATTAGGGCCTATCTATAATTGTATCAGGGGTACGCCGTAGCGTAGTGGTTAAGGCACTGAGCTACAAGCCGGAGGGTCGAGGGTTCAAGTCCCGTTGGGGTCAGGTTTTTTAAACTGACCCAAACCCTCTGGCGGCACTATGGCCCTGGGGTCGACTCAGCCTCTAACTGAAATGAGTACCAGACGCTTGCTCTGGGGTAAAGACGGCCGTCACGCAGGGCTGACAACCCGGCTGACATAAAGTGCCGATTGTCTAGAAAAAGTGGGAGCCTTAACCTCCTACTACCCCAAAGGCCTCCTGAGGCCTGTTGTGGGATCACTTTACTTTACTTTACTTTACTTTACTTTATAATTGTATCATAAAATAAATAGTATTCTCATCTCTTGTCCAACACAGGGCCGGATCGAGGGATAAAATGAGATGGAACCTATATGTAGAGCTCTGTGATTGACAAGGTGCTGGCCGACCACGCCTGACGAACCATTACAGGAGCAGATGAAAGAAATTAAACGAAATGGATGAGAGGAGTATGCAGAAATGATGGAATGAAATTGTGGCAGGGGAAAACTGGAGAAACCCCGAGAACAATCAGCCCAAGCTCTGTTTCGTCCACCACGAAACCCACATGAAGTGAACTAGACTCGATCTGTGGTCAATGTATTTAATTTATCGAAAATAGAGCTATAATTTAGCTCTGTCTTTACCTCTGTTTTACCTCTCTCCTTACCCTTACAGGTCTCATACCACAGGACATGATCTGACAGGAAATCATTTGTAATGTTGGATCCACACACTTTCTTGACCACACAAGGAAATGGAGAACCGCCCTTGATGAGTTTTAAATCAATGCTAGGGCAAACTTCTAGACAAAAACGAATATTTAAGACAAGATATTCAGTAAATCATATTAAAGAAGGCAAATATGTAATGGATACTGATTATGATGACCAATTGTTTTTCGGGGATCATTTAGTCATTAAAATTTCCCGTTAATTATCTTTGAGATGAAGAAAATCCATGTAAAACTTCACCCTGAAAACTTGTCCCAACCGGAGATCGAACGTGGGGCCGCTGGTTATGAGGCAATAGACAATTATGTTACTCCCAGACACCAGAGATGGACGAAAGATTTAATATATTTTTTAATAACTTCAACCTTCGAAATTATTTTATTATATATTTTTTCTGGGTTTGTCCCCTCGCATAGGCAGAATTGTAATCCATTTCTTAGGTTGGGGCACCTAGAAGGCAGAGTTACGTTACCCCGATCATATGATGGGTTATAAATGATAATGAAGCACCAGGGAAATCCTAAAGCTAAACTTAATCTAAATTCCACACCACGGCAACCAAAAGAATAATTCCCTTTAAGGAAAAACTCTTAAAATCTGACGAGAATCAAACCCGGAATCTGATGAAATGTAGTCACAAATACTGTCCACTATGAAGAGAAACATTTTCCTCGGTCCTTTGGCAAAAGAATTACGGAAGAGGGTAGTGAAGTGCGTTGTGTGGAGTGTAGCATTGTATGGTGGAGAGACTTGGATAATTTGACGGAATGAGAAAAAGTGACTAGAACTTTTTAGATCTAGATATGGAGAAGAATGCAGCGCATAAAATTAACAGACAAAATTAAAAAATTAAAACAAAGATGTGCTAGACAGAGTCGATGATGTAAGAACAATGCGAAGAAGAAAAGAAACTGGATTGGCCACTGGCTAAGAAGAAAGAGGTTGCTGACGGATTCCCTAGAAAGAATGGTCAACGGAAAGAAGGTTAGAGGCATAAAAAGACATCAGATGATACCAATCTTAAAATAAATGGTTTGTATGCAGATAAAGAAAGGAGGGCTGAGTTAGAGAAAGAGTGGAGAATCCTGGGTTTGCAGTGAAAGACCTGCCCATGGGCAGAACGCTGTGTATGTATGTAGCACTTGAGAATGGTCATCATCGAAGTTATAAATAAGAAAGTTGCTTCTGTTAATTATTCTCATATTTATATTATTTCTTCTTTCTTTCTTTCTTTCTTTCTTTCTTTCTTTCTTTCTTTCTTTCGCGATTTACAGAAAAATTTTCTTGAAGTATATATTTCATATTGTAATGGAGTTCGTTTATTATCAAAGTTAGAATAAGATTTCTACTGATTATATTCATGTAAATTGGCACGTGTGTTTCGATTCTCCGAACAGTCTACAGAACTACTGACACTATTCAGACCTCAAGAAGCAATTTTGTGGTTCAAACAGGCAGTCATGGGTACATAGGCTATACTCACAAATATACACATGCATACAAAGACAGAAAGTGTGTAGGCAAATTGCCAGGCAGAGTCCACCAAGTTGTTTCCGTCCCTACGGGTGCGTCGAGACAAGGATAATGTCCGGTAACATTATGGTCTAGACGCTTGGGAGTTTCAGATAACACAGAACTGGGATTCTCGTAGACTCATCCTTGCTGTGTCTTATATCTTTATATACTGGGTCAAGCCACTGTTCAATATGAATTAAATTAATGGCCAGCAAGGAAAACGAGCTGTCTCCAGCGGTACGCATTTACTTTATACCTCCATTAATAAGTGCGAGTGATATAACAAATCTTACTGCAAGTGGAATCATCGAAATAATACCAGGAATTTGTATATCTTAAATTTCTTTGTATCATTTACCAGCGGGACCCGTGACGTTGTTCGCGCGGACAAAATAATTTAAACAAGTCATGTATAAACAATTTATTATATTTTCTTAAATAAATATTAAATCAAAATATGTAACTAACTAACTCATTGACACTATCGAGCCCGTAAATTCATTGCCGCGCGGACATAAGATCTCTATACATCCCTATCCTGTGCTAATATTTTCCAATCATTCCCTGTTTAATCTACTTCTCTCATATCATAGTTAATGTTATTTTCCCACCTCTTACTGGGTTACCAACTGGGCGTTTTCCCACTGGTTTTCCTACAAGAAGCTTACATGAACGTCTTTCATTCCCTATTCGTGTCACATGTCCTGCCCATCGCAGTCTATGAGACTTAACTCTTCTTATTATATCTGGCTTCGTATAAAGACCATATAGTTCTCTGTTGTGTAATCTTCTCCAGTCACTTGTCTGTCCATCTCTCTTTGGTCCAAAACTTTTTCTAAGAACTTTATTCTCAAATACTAAAATACTTACTGTAATTGTTAAACATTTAATAATAATAATAATAATAATAATAATAATAATAATAATAATAATAATAATAATAATAACAGCACTAACATTGTGTCGTTGGAAAAGTCTTTGGTATTAAAACCCTACTTCTAATCTAATTTTGAAGAACAAAATGATTATTGTGAGTTATCCGTGAAAGACATATGCTGTCGCGGACTCTTTTTTTTTAAATTTTTTTTTGAGATATTCAATTCTGTGGTACATTATTTTGCTGTATTTGTTATGGTTTAGGCAGCGTACGCCATTTAAGCGTCCAAAAAGATTGTTTTGTTTCACCGACACAAGTTTTTTTTTTCCCCCGTCCCTATTGTACTTACGGTAATATTTTATATACGTTTATTTTCCCAAAAGATTCTCTAAATAATGATTAAAATTCCCATTAGAATCAGTCAAGTATTTTTTGAGTCCATAAAGGACAGACTCACAGACGTTCATTTATATATATAACTATTATTCTACCAGTTATACTACATGGATGCGAAACATGTACTCTTACTTTAAAGGGAGGAAAGGAGATTACAAGTATTTGAGAATAAAGTACTTAGGAAAATTTTTGGACCAAAGAGAGATGAACAGACAGGTTAATGGAGAAGACTACAGAACATTGAACTACATGGTCTTTATAGGAAGCCAGATATAATAAGAACAGTTAAGTCTCGTAGACTGCGTTGGGCAGGACATGTTGCACGTATGGGGAATGAAAGACTTGCATGGAAACTTCTTATAGGAAAGCCAGAGGGAAAACGCCCAGTTGGTAGACCAAGAATGAGGTGGGAGAATAACATTAACTATGATTTGAGGGAAGTATATTATACAGGGAATGATTGGAAAACATTAACTCAGGATAGGGATGTATGGAGAGCTTATGTCCGCGCGGCCATGAACCTACGGGTTCGATAATGCCAGTGAGTAAGTATATATATATATATATATATATATATATATATATATATACACACACACACACACATATATATATATATATATATAGATATTATAAATATATTTTTGACATTTGGCAATGAAGGCAAATATGATATGAAAAGAAAAATGAATGCTTGAGTCGGGATTCGAACTCGAGTCTCTAAAGTCTGTACCTTTAGCGCTCTAACCAACTGAGCTACTCAAGAATTCCAATACAAGCATACAATTTTCTTATACATGTAGTATTCTCAATTCACACAAGAGGTAGCTGAAATTGTTCCAACTGCCATCTCGCGGCTAACGTAACAGTTAACCAAATTTTTAAAGATAATATTTACTTTATAGCAGGAACGCTTTTATATATAGATATTATAAATATATTTTTGACATTTGGCAATGAAGGCAAATATGATATGAAAAGAAAAATGAATGCTTGAGTCGGGATTCGAACTCGAGTCTCTAAAGTCTGTACCTTTAGCGCTCTAACCAACTGAGCTACTCAAGAATTCCAATACAAGCATACAATTTTCTTATACATGTAGTATTCTCAATTCACACAAGAGGTAGCTGAAATTGTTCCAACTGCCATCTCGCGGCTAACGTAACAGTTAAGCAAATTTTTTTTTTTTTTTTTGAGTAGCTCAGTTGGTTAGAGCGCTAAAGGTACAGACTTTAGAGACTCGAGTTCGAATCCCGACTCAAGCATTCATTTTTCTTTTCATATCATATTTGCCTTCATTGCCAAATGTCAAAAATATATTTATAATATCTATATATAAAAGCGTTCCTGCTATAAAGTAAATATTCTCTTTAAAAATTTGCTTAACTGTTACGTTAGCCGCGAGATGGCAGTTGGAACAATTTCAGCTACCTCTTGTGTGAATTGAGAATACTACATGTATAAGAAAATTGTATGCTTGTATTGGAATTCTTGAGTAGCTCAGTTGGTTAGAGCGCTAAAGGTACAGACTTTAGAGACTCGAGTTCGAATCCCGACTCAAGCATTCATTTTTCTTTTCATATCATATTTGCCTTCATTGCCAAATGTCAAAAATATATTTTTATAATATTCATATATAAAAACGTTCCTGCTATAAAGTAAATATTCTCTTTAAAAATTTGCTTAACTGTTACGTTAGCCGCGAGATGGCAGTTGGAACAATTTCAGCTACCTCTTGTGTGAATTGAGAATACTACATGTATAAGAAAATTGTATGCTTGTATTGGAATTCTTGAGTAGCTCAGTTGGTTAGAGCGCTAAAGGTACAGACTTTAGAGACTCGAGTTCGAATCCCGACTCAAGCATTCATTTTTCTTTTCATATCATATTTGCCTTCATTGCCAAATGTCAAAAATATATTTATAATATCTATATATAAAAGCGTTCCTGCTATAAAGTAAATATTCTCTTTAAAAATTTGCTTAACTGTTACGTTAGCCGCGAGATGGGAGTTGGAACAATTTCAGCTACCTCTTGTGTGAATTGAGAATACTACATGTATAAGAAAATTGTATGCTTGTATTGGAATTCTTGAGTAGCTCAGTTGGTTAGAGCGCTAAAGGTACAGACTTTAGAGACTCGAGTTCGAATCCCGACTCAAGCATTCATTTTTCTTTTCATATCATATTTGCCTTCATTGCCAAATGTCAAAAATATATTTATAATATCTATATATAAAAGCGTTCCTGCTATAAAGTAAATATTCTCTTTAAAAATTTGCTTAACTGTTACGTTAGCCGCGAGATGGCAGTTGGAACAATTTCAGCTACCTCTTGTGTGAATTGAGAATACTACATGTATAAGAAAATTGTATGCTTGTATTGGAATTCTTGAGTAGCTCAGTTGGTTAGAGCGCTAAAGGTACAGACTTTAGAGACTCGAGTTCGAATCCCGACTCAAGCATTCATTTTTCTTTTCATATCATATTTGCCTTCATTGCCAAATGTCAAAAATATATTTATAATATCTATATATAAAAGCGTTCCTGCTATAAAGTAAATATTCTCTTTAAAAATTTGCTTAACTGTTACGTTAGCCGCGAGATGGCAGTTGGAACAATTTCAGCTACCTCTTGTGTGAATTGAGAATACTACATGTATAAGAAAATTGTATGCTTGTATTGGAATTCTTGAGTAGCTCAGTTGGTTAGAGCGCTAAAGGTACAGACTTTAGAGACTCGAGTTCGAATCCCGACTCAAGCATTCATTTTTCTTTTCATATCATATTTGCCTTCATTGCCAAATGTCAAAAAATATATTTATAATATCTATATATAAAAGCGTTCCTGCTATAAAGTAAATATTCTCTTTAAAAATTTGCTTAACTGTTACGTTAGCCGCGAGATGGCAGTTGGAACAATTTCAGCTACCTCTTGTGTGAATTGAGAATACTACATGTATAAGAAAATTGTATGCTTGTATTGGAATTCTTGAGTAGCTCAGTTGGTTAGAGCGCTAAAGGTACAGACTTTAGAGACTCGAGTTCGAATCCCGACTCAAGCATTCATTTTTCTTTTCATATCATATTTGCCTTCATTGCCAAATGTCAAAAATATATTTATAATATCTATATATAAAAGCGTTCCTGCTATAAAGTAAATATTCTCTTTAAAAATTTGCTTAACTGTTACGTTAGCCGCGAGATGGCAGTTGGAACAATTTCAGCTACCTCTTGCGTGAATTGAGAATACTACATGTATAAGAAAATTGTATGCTTGTATTGGAATTCTTGAGTAGCTCAGTTGGTTAGAGCGCTAAAGGTACAGACTTTAGAGACTCGAGTTCGAATCCCGACTCAAGCATTCATTTTTCTTTTCATATCATATATATATATATATATATATATATATATATATATATATATATTACCATTAACTAACTCTGTGGATTAAGAAACCTATAGGCTCAGTACCAAATTCGTCAAGGACTTCCATATTCTCACCCAGTTGAATCCGGTACTTACCTCCGATATGTAATCCCCCATGATCCCTCTGAATACTATCCTCCCACTTGCATTTCGGTTTTCATAATAAAACAATTGAATTTGACCTACCAAACTTTGTAATCCTAATATTATTGTGATAGAGAAAGAAATGAAGTTCTTCATTGTGAAGATTCCTTCTTTCTTCATCCGAATCTCTTGTGGGATAGTATAGTTGTCTTGTGGTTCGATATTTTAAAGAAATTCATTTAGCTTTTCCCCTTAATATAAGTAACCGTATTTTGGACTAGTATACTGGATTTCCATAGGCAAGATTATCGCTTTATATATTTTAATTCTCAGATTCTTAATTAAAAACCGCACAGGTAGGAAAATTTAAACTGTACATTAAAAAATAACATTTCTTTAAGTCGGTATTTAAAATATTTTATTTCATACCGTCTCTTTTTAGAGTTTTACGATTTTACAAGCAAGTCAGAGAACGGAGCATTACAATAATACTACAATATATTAGAAAATAACTCAAATTTCGTCAATGTACAAATTAATCATGGAAAACTTAGTAATTTCGAAAGAATGGAGCAAGAGTAATCATTCGAAATTATTACTATTTTTTATTAATGAGAATTCTCATCAATACAAAGGTTTATCTCCAGTCGAACAATATCAACATATAAAATGGGTTACAATATTAACATCTAAAATACAAAAGTTAGATATTGCTTTTCAGAACTCCGTACTATGATGTTATGTCATTTGTCTCTATCTTGTACATCATCATCCATTAAAACAAAATTATGGATTTTAAAACTTGTACTATTTATTAAAAATCTGTATTTAATATTTTCAAATATATTTAGAAACTTCAATTTTTTTTATTCTCCTTCCCTAATGATTGTATTTTTAAAGTTACGTCAATTACTGAAATAAAATAATACATTTTAAATATAGAACTAAACACACAATGCTTCATATTTCTCTCTATTCTAGTTTTTTCCTCTCTGGATGATTTTGTGAAAAAATACTCTTCAATTATTTTAAGTTTTCAAAATCTTAAAAATAGGACTTTGCTGAAAATTGTACGCCAGTTATATTGAATGAAAAATCACTGTATAAGGTCAGTCATTTTTATTCCACCCCAGCCTTTTTTTTTTACCACCGTCGTCATATCAGGTTCAATTTTTACATTAACAATAGGTCATTTGTTTTTACTTTACCGTTCAAGATCATGCAGTGAAAGACAGAGAAAGAGATACATTTACAGCGATGCTGGCTTTCATTCCACTCTCAAACTGTACCATATCCACTCTAAGAGTGATCCTAACATAAACAAACGCCTATTGTATCCTTCCGCGCCACAATTAATGTCACATTGACTGAGAGCACGTGTAATGTATAAGTCATGTGATCGTTGAATGCGGTAGTTTACAGGAAAGCTGGTGAGTGAGTTATGACATTTCTTTTAGTCTTATCAGACTTGCTGCTATTGTTTATAATTTTGTTTATAGCATGCTTCACTGAACTTGTGAAACACGTTTAAAATAACTATTTTTGACCACTAGTCAAAGCTTTGCCAGACTCGTGTTTTAAAATTTTAGATGGCGGCACAGCAACAGAAGACTCGACAGCTTCAGCCATTTTGTTGCATCAGAATCGACTGAAGCATGACTCAAATGCATCATCCATATGTAATAAACCATTTTATGTAGTAATTGTAGAATATCTTCTATGTTTTGAATATTATTTTCGTTCACGAAGAATAACAAGTATATTCAGAGAACATATTTTTAATTTAATTAAGGAAACTGCGTGTTTGCGTACTTATTGCTTCTACGGCGATGTCCATAACCAATAAAAAGTAAGCATATCACATGGTTTTGTTTTGATGAGGATCACTTTAAGAGTGGACAGCCTTTAATGCCACTGGTTATTGTTATGACTTGTAGAATGGAATGTGTTTCGCACCGAAAACAACGACATATAGCGTGTGGTGTCAGTTGCGTAGGGAACTACTGAAAAAAAACCCTTCTAAATAGTTATGGAGAAGAAAAGTTCATGACTTTGAACGGTAAAGTAAAACCAAGTACCCTGTATCCCATAACAATATTAAGATGAATCGTATTACGGCTCATTTGTCAAAATCGGTTCAGTTTTTTTTAGCTTCATCGAACATAGTCAAACATGCATATTGTATAAATTGTAGAGGGCCTATACTTACATGCATAGTTTCCCATAAAAATCATATAGATTACTGTCAAGTAGTTTTCTCTATTTACCGGACTGTACGTTTCTTTCTTCGGTTCATTTTTAGATAGATCATCGGTTGATTAATGTATTTTTACATCGTCCGATTCCTAATAGCCAATTTTGTCGGCCCATCCAATCTCCTGGTTGTAGATGTTTCTCCTTCATGTATAAACATATTCCCTGACTCCAGGAGGTTTTAGGTCTTCCTCTGCCTAATCTTCCCTCAGGTTTCCATTCCAAAACAGATTTTGGTAGTTGATCCTCTTCTATTCGCTGGACATGTCCGGTTCATTTTTAAGCACTTTATTTCCAAATACTCGTAGCGTTTTCCCTACCTAAAGTAAGTCATTAACCCATTGGCTTCAGGTTTAAATGTTCAAAGTATTTCTCCAGAAACCGGATTTTTTTATCCAATGCCCCAGGTTGTCGTTTCTACATGTATGGTTTCTCTCCTAACATTGGCGTAATTGTAACTCACTTCTGAAGTTAGGGCGCCTAGAAGGCGGAGTTACGTTACCCCGATAATAAGATGGATGATAAATGATAATCAAGCGCCAGGAGAGTTCTTAACCTAAATTCCAGACCATGGACAACCATAGGAATAATTTCCTTTAAGGAAAAATTCCTATGGTTTGACCGAGAATTGAACCCGGGGCCTCATGAACAGTAGTCAGAAACGCTGACCACTAGCCCATGAGGGTGGTCTCAGAAACCGGATTTAAGTTACCGTAAATTTTGTCTATTTTCAAATATTCAAAACAAGCAAAATATAACGGTACTTGATATCACAATAAGTGTGGAGGTCAAAACACTTGCCTCTAGTATTCATAAATGTTAAATGTTTACGCTGCCAAAGGATGTACAAAATATTGCAAATTATATAAGAGCGTTGATGGCCATTTAACTTTTGGCGAGTCTACCTCGTATTTTGAGGCGAATGGGGTAAGAGTCCATATAACTGAAAGAAAAGCCGTTTTTTTAGAGTAGTTAACATAAGAAAAATGAATTACTAATAAATAAAATTGCATTTATACAAATTAAAACACATTAAAATAAATCAAATAAATATTATTTGTGGAACGAGAAGAACAGAAATCGTAAATTTATCTGTTGGGAGACCAGTTACACAATAAAGAGAGATAATTTTATTTTAAAAGATTTCTAGAAGTAGTTCGAGAATCTAGCAATAGATACAGTAGGCTTATGGGAATTAAAATAGTGAGAGGTTCTGTGATATGGAATTTGAAGTGCTCTCCAGGCATTTGATTCTGTTGTGCTTTCATCGGTTTAGATTATTGTGTTTTCTCTTATGGGAATTAACGAGAGATTATATATCTAACCACCAATAAAATGTAATAAAATTTATTAGATATTGCAAATAAATTTCGAGATATTATCAAGCTAACGCAGTGACAGAAGACGTAGTGGTCATCTGGGATTAAGCTTTGTTAAGGCAAGTAAAACTTAGCACATCCATGAATTATCTCTAGTTATGGCCTCTTACTATACATTAATTCTTTACCCAAGTTATCAGGCGACGTATTTATAGAGACTATTTTACTCATGTCCCAAATGGGAGTCAATGACCAATCACCTTTCAATGATTTTTTTATTTACAACCAATCACAGTCGTGTTTCGGCTAAAATTTACCAACTAAAGTTTATCATAATAAAGAAAGCACCTCCTTTTTAACATTCTAAATAGGTCATAGTATTATTTTGCAGTGACTGACCCTCCAAGAAATACGGCTACCAGATTGCATATATATAGTGCATGAATGTCAGCAGAAAGCGCATGCGATAGATAATATAAAACATTTGTTACAATTGATTTTACCACAAAAAAAATAAACTGTTTGCATTTTCTTAAACGAATTATTTTCCAGGAAATGACGTTGCAGAAAAATATAATTGACATATTTACATCATCGGACATCAAATTAATTAATACCTATAACGTTGGTTATAAATTTCTCCACCAGGGTGCATTCTTACAGCATTGCGATCCTTTGGCAATAAATAATATTATGATGTGGTTGAAGTGATGAACAAAAGAAGCAAATAAAGCGTACCAATCGTTTCTCATTTGTTTTCAAACATTGTCGTTTACATTAAATATATAAATAATTTAAAATAACTATAGTTAAATAATGATTTGTGAGTAAACAGCTTAATTTTATTCGTTAAATAGTCCTAATAAATGCCACTCTTGATTTCCAAATTCTCTAGATGAATTTACTCCTCACTTCGTGAGTCGTGAATTTATCGATATTTTGGAAATCACTCATGGCATTACTTATGACTATTTAACTCATGCCCCAAATGAGAGTCAATGACCAATCACGTTTCAATGAATTTTGTTTTACAACCAATGACAGTCGTGTTCACCTCGCTGTCTATCGAAGTCGGTTTACCAAAATAAAAAAGCTCCTCCTTTTTTAATATTCTAAACAGGTCAGAGCATTATTTTGCAGTGACTGACTCTCCAACAAATACAATGAATATAGCTAATAATGAATAGATTCTTTGGAACTACACATTTGTTAATTGTGTTTTTAAATAATGATTTTACTGAGTTGTTTCCTAAAATAATTAATTAATAACCTATAATGTTGGTTGTAATATACAGTTTGATGTGTTTTATTTTTTCTCCCCTAGGGTGCATTTTTACAATATTGGGATCTGAGTGGGTTATCACTAAGGGGCGGATTTGTATGACCTAAAAAATGGAAAATATGCACGCATTTATGACCTAAAAATACAAAAATATGACCTTATAGTTGAATTATTTTTTTACCCATACTATGTTGATTGTCCATTCATATACATTTTCAATTGTATCATAAGAAAAAGGAAATATTTTTCTATTGTCCAGTGCAAACGATTGTTACATGTTAACAGAAACTTTCGGAACAAGTGTACTATGAAACTGAAGATTTTTATTCAGACACAATGTTGGTTATTTCCAATCGCCTGATGACTTGGCTATTAAAAAACCCTAAAATATCAGTTTATCATAGAAATAAGCAGAAGTATGACCGAAGATCTGAAGAAGTGAAACATGTGACTTTTAAGACCCAATTAAACCACCTAATCTTAATAATAAAGCATAAATAAATGTTTTTACTGGCTTGAAGCTTAGAATATAGGCTTTGGTAAAAACATGATATGTCGTAGGAATCCGCTTCTTAGTTATCACTAATTGCGATCCTATTTGGCAGTAAATAATACGATCAAGTTGCAGTGAATAAACTTAACCACACAATTCTGATTTGTTTTCAAACATCGCGGTTTACATTAAACATATAAATATTTTAAAATGCCGGTAACTATATTTAAATAGTGATTTTTGAGTAAACAGTTTTTTTTCGTTAAAAAGTCCTAAAAATCCCACTCTAGATTTCCAAATTCTCTAGATAAATTTGAAATCACTCATGGCATTACTGATGATAATAAAACACTAAACCTGGAGATATATATATAATTGGCCAATTTTAATCACTAAAATATTATAATTAATGACTGTTGTAATATTTTTTATCCTTCTTCTTTCGTCACAGTTTAGAATTATGAGTGTTCAGTTCTCACATCTGTTCTAACCATCGTTTTATATTATCTAATAGAACGTCATGCCATAAGCCTAAAACCGAAGACTTGTTTTGGTATCCTTTCCACTGGCAACCTTTGTAGATGATATTTTGTCTATATTTTTTAAAAATATATCTCTTATCTGAATTGATTATTTCTTTCTATATATTCTTCCTTTGTGCCTTTTTTTAGTAGAACGGAAAACCTCATTTCTGCTAATTCTGTTTTTATTCTATGCCTTAGTTTAAGAGACCTTTCCTCGCTTTCAAATACAGGGTGCCCCATTCAAACCTCCCACATTTTAATTAATCGTAACTAACAAAGTAAGCGGAATTACGAAATGAGGCCGGTATCAAACGAAACAGAAACTCAAAGCTTGTTCATTGCTACACACTAAAAACACCTCTATATGTGCACCATTTTCTTCTGAAACACGTGTACGAGCATCTCCTAATTTTTTTTAACGCTTCCAGTCGCCAGAAACTTCTCAAGCTATGCCTTAATGGTATTCCCATCAGGTGCATTTCCTCCATATTCTCTCCGGATTTCTTTGCATTGTAATTATTGACTTCGTCTCTGCATACCAGAAAACAATTTGTGCTCGTTGCTGAGGAGTCGCCATTTTGTTTTGTCATTATTGTCTAACATGCGACAGATGAATTAACTGCAACAATGAAAACAAAACTTCTTGGAGTGTATCTTTCTTTTAATACTCTCAGTTCATAATTTCGCATATTTTGAGAATTATGATTAATTAAAATATGGGAGGTTTGAATGGGACACGGTGTATAATGACATCCACAGCTGTACTAGAATTCTAGAGTAACTAAGTATCTTTTATGACTTTGTTTATATTACCATCAAATTTGCTTGAAAGTCGTTATTTCTACCGTTATTATCTATAGATTCTCCATACGGTTACATCACATCTAAAATTTTGGAAATGAGAAACTTTTCTACTGTGTATAGGCTATTAGAACAATCTTTGTTATTATAGGGTTGTTTAGTGGAACGGCATGACTTCAGTTTTTTCTTAATATCATAATCATCATCAGCAGCAGCATATGATCAATAACCGAGAGAAGGCCTCGAATTTTCTTCATTTACTTCGCGGTCCATCTCGGGATTTTCATAAATCTGCTAGATGGTGCACCTCTTTTCTAGCGTCATGAATCATGATTCACTTCATGCCTCCTTCTGTGTCTATGTAGAACTTCCCTATCACCTACTGTTTCCTGTTTGTGTCAATAGAATTATTTTAAGGATAACATTTTCATATGCTCTTCATGTATGTCAGACCCATTTTGAATTTGCCCAGTTTTGAGAGCTACTATAGCATTGACTTTTGCTACTTTCTTATATTTTTAGTGATTAAATAAAATAAATCTGTTAGTTTTATACGATTTTCATATTTATTTTAATACAAATTCGTTAGAGCTGTTTCAGTACCTTGTACATTCTTCAGACAAATACTATGAATGCAAATTAATTTTATTATATATACACTTTAAGTACGTAACAAGTGTAACTAATCAACTGAATGTAAACAAAAACAGTGTAACGAACATTCACTTATAATAAATTTAAAAGTGATGATTCCCAACTGGATTTAAATGTATTACGTCTTATAAATTTATAATAAGATATTGTTTGTTACACTGTTTTTGTTTTAAATTCAGTTGATTAGTTACACTTGTTACGTACTTGAATGTATATATAATAACAAAATCCATTTGTATTCGTAGTATTCGTCTGAAGAAGGTACAAAGTACTGAAACAGCTGTAATGAGTTTGTATTAAAATAAATAGGAAAATCGTGGGTTGTAAGGGGTAGTGACGTGTGTATAACCTCTCCTACCCAATTCTCATCCTCACCTTCTCGTGGTACAACCCGTTTTCACAAACGAGGCTCTGAGGACCGAGTCACGGCGGTATAACCGTTCCATCGGGTACTGAGTAAATGCAGTATCCTAATGTCTGTCCAGAGACTAAAAGGTAGCAGCCCTACCACTGGACTACTTAGCGTCGGGCCAGTAACCTGTCCTAAGGAACTTCAAAACTACTTTCAAGTCTCAACACGAAACAATCCTGAAGGAATTGAAATATGACGGATGCAACATGTTCATCGAATGGAAGATCACAGAATACCCAAACAAATGTTAAGATATCAACCTGCTGGAAGAAGAAGATCAGGACGTCCACTCAAAATACTTTTGGATGGTGTTTCTCTTGAGGCCGAAACAGGTCAACAAATGGCCTAAATTCGTGAATGTACTATGATGATGATGAGGAAAATCGTATAAAACTGTAACAGTTTTATTTTATTTAATCACTAAATATAATGGTTTTTCATCAAGTAAACACAAAATTAATTGATTTCTTATATTTTGTTTACAGATCATCATTGTATATTTATCTCCGTATTATCTTACTATCAGGTCCATAGCTCCTAACATTTGTGTGTCCATTTTCTTTTGGAATATGTTAATCTGACTTGCCTATGACCATATTTCAGATCCATGTATCAGACCCGATACGATCAGTGTATCGTATATCAATATATTATTTCTCCATTGTTGACTACATTTTCGCAAATAATGTAGTTGGGCCTATAAATTCAAATTTGTGTATGCTTGTTATTTATAAACTGTTAAATCACTTAATCGATCTTCATGAAAATTTGCATATACAGGTTTTCACGTTACAGAGTGTTCAACGCTATCTGTTATGTTATAAAAGCATTAGGTGTAGGAGTTCACCTGAAAAAATTAAATTATTGCTCGAGCAGTCGCGATTTTTGATGTTTCACAACGAAACTCAGTATATGTTATTAAAATAAAACGGAAGTAGGTATCGTCCAAACATCAGCGAAATCTAATCATTAGAAGTGGGAGTTTGCCTGAAATCCGAAATTAAAAATCGACTTTAGCAACCGCCATGTTGGTTCGTTGCAATGTATGTCATAGAATTGCAATATAAATTTATAATTATATTTCTCTGTACTTATTCAACCAAAAAACGCATATTTCATTTATTTAGGCTAACAGCGCGCGTCTAGCGTTATCTAGTAGGATAAACAGAGGTATTTTCGTGATATTGACTCAGCTACTAACGGAAATGAGTACCAGACGCTTGTTCTGGGGGTAAAGGCGGCCGTCACGCAGGGTTGACAACCCGGCTGACATAAAGTGCCGATTGTCTAGAAAAAGTGGGAGCCTTAACCTCCTACTACCCCAAGGGCCTCTGGGCCTGTTGTAGGATCACTTTGGTAATATCATGTACGAGTAGTTAACTTTGAAATCTCGGTACAGTATTATCATTCTAGACAGAATACTGAAATTAAAAAAAGTATGCTATTTAAATATATGATCTTTAGTTTAAATACCTCAATAAACATTTATCTCGCATTTTAACTTCCGAACAATGTTTCAAAATTAACTATCACGGAATTACCTATACCACGAATATCCTTCCTTTACCCTATTTACTAAGACTGAGTTAACATTTTTTAGCCAGGATGATCTTCATTTTATTTCTCCACTTGTGTCCGACGACCTGGCACATAGAGGGATGAGATTGTGATGAAATCCCTATATTGATGGTTTCTGTTATATGTGGTTGTGGGCTGATAGTCCACCGCTGTGGTCTCGAGGTAGCGTGCTGCCTTCTCACGCAGCGGACCCCGGGTTCGATCCCCGGTCGGGGCAGTTTTTCTGGGTGAGGTTTTTATCGGGATTTTTCCTCACCTGTAAGACAAATGTCAGGAAAACTTTAAGGCCCAAACGGTCCCCGAAATCATATGGCCATCATCCTTATCATTATCATCCTTGCCATTATCATTATCATCATCTTTCACCGGTGTGGAAAGCAACGGGAAGCTACCACACGTACACAATTCCATAGTAAAGCTGCAAGCATAGCATGAAAATGCTATGATTGCAGTGAAAGACCTGCCTTCGGGCAGAATTATTATGGATGGATGTGGGCTGATTAGACCTATTACAGTATCACAGAAGCAGATAAAATGAAATGGGATTAAATAGATTATATGAGTAAGGATAATTGGTGGAATGAATTTTTGGCAGGGAAAAATGAGGGGAACTTCGAGAAAAATCTCTTCTGATTTAGGTTCGTACACCACAAACGCCATATGGAGTGACCTAGACGCGAACTCGGAACGCAGAATTATGTCATGCGCTAGAGTCACTAGGATTCACTAGTGACGTTGTCCACAATCTCATAATATAAAAACTTCTAAATTGAATGATTTGTCCTATCACAATTTTAAAGTAAATATCAATAAAACGAAATATATGATCACACATAGAAATGCATTATATAAATGCAAAAGGACAGCTAATAACAAATGGGGGAAATTTTGAGGAGGTGGCAGAATTCAAATACCTAGGAACAATAATCACAAATAGGAACGAGATGGACAAAGAAATTAAACATAGGCTCAATTCTGGAAATGTGTGCTATTATACATTACAGAGACTCTTGAAGTCCCAATCCTTTCAAATAACGTTAAACTGAAAATATATAAAAGTATTATTCTACCAGTTACATTATATGGATGCGAAACATGGACTATTACTTTACGGGAGGAATTGAGATTACAGATATTTGAGAATAAAGTTCTTAGGAAACTTTTTGCCCCAAGGAGAGATGAACAGACAGATGAATGGAGAAGACTACATAACAGTGAACTAATGGTCTTTGTAGGAAGCCAAATATAATAAGAACAGTTACGTTTTTTTTTCAAATGCCCCAGGTTTGTCTTTCGACATTCCTGGTTTCTCTCCTGATATGGCGTACTTGTAATAGTAATAGATTTATTTAGCCTGGTGGAGTTAAGGCCATGTGGCCTTCTCTTCCACTCACCAGAACAAACATATGTTACATATGAATACAAAAAAATTACAATAATAGTCATATTAAACAGGACAAACATATGTTACATATAAATACAAAAAAATTACAATAATAGTCATATTAAACAGGACAAACATATGTTACATATGAATACAAAAAAATTACAATAATAGACATTGAACAATTAATTATCTGTCATATTGAATAATAATGAAAATAATGTCTAATAATACAATGAAACTAAATACAATTAAAATTAAATTAATGATACAATGAATAAAAAAAAAGGAATAACAGCTCGAATCTACTATACGTAAAAAGAAAAGAAAAAATACAAAGAAAGTAATAAACTACAATGAATTAATCTACGCTTTTTATACAAGGCATTAGGTAAATATATTAAGAAATCCTAAGTCTATTTTTATTAAATAATGCAAAAACGCATTATTAATTCTTAAAAAGTAATATTAGTGAGTTGTTTCTGTTAGTAATTTTATTTTCGATTTGTTTCTGAAAGATGGTAAAGTTTGGCAATCTCTGACATAGGGTGGAAGTGAATTCCATGTTCTAGCAAGAGAAACTGTAAAAGATTTCGAATAATAGGTAGTGTGATGAGGAGGGATATATAGGGCACTGTGCTCAAGGGATCGGGTATCTAAGTTATGTGTATCAGAGAGTTTAGTGAAGCGGTGATCTTGTAGACGAAGCCATGACAATTGTTCCAGGGATGGTGTAACGTGATCAAATCTACGTATACCACAAATAAAACGTATGCAAGAATTGTGAATACGTTGAAGTCTTTGGGTAAGAACAGTATTTTAGGTAACCCACTTCTGAGGTTGGGGCGCCTGGAAGGCGGGGTTACGTTGCCACGATGACATGATGGGTGATGATGATGATAGTGGTGCACCAGGAGAGTCCCTAATCCTAAACTTAACCTAAGATGAATATGAATGATGATGATTGCGATGGCCATATGATTTCGGGGACCGTTTGGGCCTTAAAGTTTTCCTGACATTTGTCTTACAGGTGAGGAAAAACCCCGATAAAATCTCACCCAGAAAAACTGTCCCGACCGGGATCGAACCCGGGCCCGCTACGTGACAAGGCAGCACGCTACTCCGAGGCCACAGCGGTGGACGAACAGTTTAAGTCTTGTAGACTGTGATGGGCTGGACATGTGAAACTAATTTGGAATGAAAGACGTGCATGGAAGCTTGTTGTAGGAAAACCAGAGGGAAAATGCCCAGTTGGTAGACCAAGAATGAAGTGGGAGAATAACATGAAATATTATTAGAGGGAATTAGATTATACAAGGGATGATTGGAAAACATCAGTTCAGGTAAGGGATGTATGGAGAGCTTATGTCGGCGCGGCCATGAACCTCCGGGTTCGATATTGCCAGTGAGTTATATAAGATTATGAGCATTTGAGAATAAAGTTCTTTGGAACAGTTTTAAACCGAAGAGAGAGGAACAGACGTATGAATGGAAAAAAACTTCATAACAGTGAGCTACACATTTTTATCAATCCAGGTTTAATAAGATCCGTTAAGTCTAGTAAACTGCGATGGACAGGACTTGTGGCACAAATAGTGACTGAAATAAGGGCTTCGAAATTTCTTGTAGGAAAACCAAAATGAAAAAGGCCTTCGATAGTTCAAGAATGGGTTGGAAGAGTAAACTCTAGCTTGTTTTGAGGGAAATTAGGCCTAATTAATCTAGGAAATTATTGTTGAAATAGTAGCTCAGGATAGGTCATAAATCTCTCGGTGCATAGTGCCAGTTAGTTATTTACATTACGATTTATTATTTTCTACATGTGTTGGCATAAAATTGGTATTTTCTTCATTTATAAGTTTAGTCTTAATCTGTCTCTTGATATAACTAATTTAACCTTGTTAAAATTTCTTCTTCTTCTTCTTCTTCTTCTGCAATTCCTAGTTTAGGCATTAGTTGCCTGTTCTGTCTTAACTTATAGATCTAAGACCATCTCTTCCATGGACGTCCGACATCTCTTCTTCCTCTCGGAAAATAATGTAAGATTTTATTTGGTAATCTACTTTCTTCCATTCTTTCTACATGTTCTTTTCACTGAATCTTGTTGTTAAATATATTTTCTTTTATGGAGTAGATCTGCTGTTCTTCATGGATATCCCCGTTTCTTATCTGGTCCATTCTAATGCATACTTTTACTCTTCTTAAAAATTTCATCTCGGCTGCTTGGATTTTACTTTCTTGTTTGGTGGTGATAATCCAAGATTCGCTCCCATACAAAAAGATTTTGTTTGTTTATGGGCTTTATTTTTTAATGTTCTATTTATTGTGCCACAAATAGCTTGAAACTGATGGGTTTTATATTGTTAAAATGTTTATATAAATAATGTCTCATAAGTAGTGTATTTTTAAACAAAATTTTATTTGGATTTTTTATGAGAAGAAATAAAACTCCTCTTCAAAGTAAATACCATCAAATTCTATGATCGTGAGTCATGTTTCAGCGAGGTTTATTATCCCGCGACGGAACCAGCATCTGGTTGATGTAAAGGATTCGCTGAGACCCACTTCCAAGCTTCATTGCAAATCAACGTTTTCAAAATTTCATGCAAGAAATGTACCATGGATGTAAACAGATGGTTATCTGAAGACGCAACATCAGGCTATATGTTGGGTGTGTTAACAGTTCGATTCCTCCCAGTATCTGAATCTTTGGCATGGTTGTTGGGACGGTATAGGGTATGGTTGGGTTTGAATCCGCCTCCATGAAAGTTTCATGAACTCGTTAAACTTGTTGAGAATAAAGATCCTCATCGACTTCACACCCGTTGGGAAAAAAATCTCCGAGTGGAACATATTTTTAAAATTCCACCAGGCACACAACATTGCATTATAAACTGTTATTTATGAAACATCTTGATCATCAATCATCTTCTTCAGTGATTGGACATGTTTGTCTGTTCCGATTCAAAATTGCTCACGCCATTTTTTAAAGGTCGAACTATATTTCTTGTCCCTTCGGATTATAATATAAAATAGTTTTTGTCATTCTAGTGTTTGGCATTTGTAGAACATGGTCTCTCCAATTTATTCAATATTTCTTATTAATGTTGTGTTTGGTTCTATGTTCAATTTCATTCTGATATCAGCACTTCTTGTGTCATCTATTAATATATTTACAGTTACAAAGCGGAGAAATTTCATTTGTAAAACTTCGATTTTTCTTAATTTTTCAGAGGTAAGTATCCAACTTTCACATCCATATAATAATTTCCCAATTATTTATCATCCCGTTTCCAGTATCTATCCTGAAACCATAACATAGACACAAGATCACACCATAGTCTCTTGCTTAATATACCGCAACATAGGACATCACATCACTCCATGTCATATACTATCTTCACTTCTCGCAACTGGAATTCCCTACCACAAGAAATAAGGGGCTGCCGGACATTGGCATATTTTAAAAGAAATCTAAATTTATATTTACTCTAAACTCGACTTCATTATTATCCAGTGTAAGGTATATATATTAGTTGGTGTTTCTCGTATAATGTATCATATTTATATTATTATAATAATAATAATTATTATTATTATCGTATCATTATTGTTATTACCCTATAAAATGTTGTTTGTACATGAAATTTACATTGCTACATTCATTGTGTCTTTAACTGTTTATAATTAGTATAGTGTATATATATATATATATATATATATATATATATATATATATATATATATATATATATATTTGTCAAATATGTATTTGTATTTGTGCTGGTTGAGTGGAATAGAGGGCCTTATGGCCTTAACTCTGCCAGAATAAATAAAGTATTATTATTATTATTATTATTATTATTATTATTATTATTATTATTATTATTATTATTATTATTATTATTATTATTATAAGAGTGGCAATGCAATCACTCTATATAGTTTTAGCAGTGTTTCTCATCTTACATTGTATTTTAATGTTCGCTGTATTATACCACAGAGGTGCATGAGTCTATTCAATTGTATTTGGAAATCTTGTGATTTTCTGTATCCTAAAGAGTATTCCAAATAATTAAATTTATTTATTTGCTCTATAGTTTTTTCCATTTATAATCATTTTAGCTCTAATAGGTTATTGTCCTTGGATGCCATCAGTTTAGTTTTATTTGTTGACATTATCATTCCACATTGAGTAGCAAAATGTCTTAACTTACGGGCAGCTTCTTAAATGTCATTTTCTGTTTTACCAATAATAATTTGGTTATCAGCGAACAGCACTTATAAGACGACGTAATATTTAATTTAAGCGATAATATTTTGTGGTTGATTTTCTCTGACTATTTAACTCATGCCACAAATGCTAGTTAATGACCAATCACGTTTCAATGAATGTTGTTTTACAACCAATGACAGTCGTGTTTCACCTCGCTCTTTATCGATTTCTCTTTATCAGCTCCTGCTTTTGTGATAAAGAAAGCTCCTCCTTTTTAATTTTCTGAATAGGTCAAAGCATTATTTTTCTCCAACAAATACATTGAATATAGCAAATAATGAAATGATTCCTTGATTTTACTGAGTTGTTTACTAAAAAATAAATGAATAACCCGTAATGTTGATTATGATATATAGTTTGATGTGTTTCATTATTTCTCCACTTAATGGCACTCTTACAATATTGCGATCTTATTTGGCAATAAATAATATGATCAAGCAGCAGTGAATGAACATAATCTCACATTTCTGATTTGTTTTCAAACATCGCCGTTTACATTAAATATATAAATATTTTTAAATGACTATAGTTAAACAATGACTTGTGAGTAAACAGCTTAATTTTATTCGTTAAATAGTCCTAACAAATGCCACGAATGATTTCCAAATTATCTAGATAAATTCACTCCTCACTTCGTGAGTCGTAAATTTATCGATAATTTGGAAATCACTCGTGGCATTACTTATGACAAATATAACCGACGGTGGTATATCTCATACGAATATTACGTGTTGACTTTTATTGTACTGGAATGTGGGACTGACAGTTATTTGAAGTAAGTGTCTGCAATTATCTCTCACCTAGACAACATAAAGTGCAGAGTATGAAGCAAATGTAATAAGAGTAAGAAATAATTTGAATCAAATTAAGGAGCCCTTGGAAATGTATGTGATGAATGTAAACTTATTTCAAGACATTTATTATCTTCGTTGATGGATAACATTCTTCACTGTACAAGACCGTGATGAAGTAGTACAGAAGTTAATAAACATTGTTCTTACACATAGTAACTTCTTTTGTTAACTCTAAGGGTCCAAGAATGAAGCTGTTTCGCATAGTTCTGATAAACTTACTTGATTGCGAAATAACATTTATATGGTCAAGTTTAAATCCCCTTAGCTATGCTTGAATAAACAAAAATACTTTAAATCTAGTTCATTTATTAAATTTATGAAGAAGGTAATAAAACTAATTCAATTTGAAGTAATTATGAGTTTTTTATTGAAAACGACTTAATTTAAGCTAATGTTTATTACTATATCAAGTTTCAAAATCACAAATAATGAATTTAAATAATTTATATGTATGTATATACTTTTTTATTATATACAACTTTCCTCCTTAGACGACTGTCTCAAGGACAAAGTGATACAGATAATTAATTTTTGAAATTGGTGAAATACATTTTGTAAATACTTAAAAAATTTCAAATTGTAATTGAAATATATATACTATAAATTAGACATTTTGTAAATATGGTTTCACAAAATTGAAATTGATCCTCTAATGGCAGCGATGGCAATTTTAGAAAGATACACCCTGTCAAAATCTAAGGAATTCCAAAATTTAGGTAAGTACCTCTTGCCCAGATCATCAATCCTGTGACAATTATACTATCTAATTGGTATTTATCTTTGTAATAGTCAATTGTTGACTCATTTATAGCTTTCTTTTCACAGTCAACTTCCTCAGGTTGGCCACTATGAGTCTCAAAACGGATTGTGCGATCTAATATCATAGCTATCAATTTTAGAAGATGGTCTAAATGCAATAATATCTATTCGTGTGTTACTTCCATTAGTGGCCACACCATGAACCTCCTCATAAGCTGTGTATCCATAATCTCGCAAGGCTTCTGCCATCATATTTTGAATACTGTGGTGCCGAATGTTTCTCAGTGATTCTCCAAACGGACAAGCTCCAAGGACGTGTGCTAGGGTTTCGTGCTCTCTGAGACGTCTACAGAGGGTATCGTTCCTAGACCTGCCTTCAAAGAACGCACCGCCGCACCGATACATTGGCTTGCATTTTAATTGCTTCTCTCCATTCGGAACAAGACAATCCCTGATGATCACGAATACAACGATTTGCTGGTATATACCCTATTCGCTGTAAAGAACAACGGCTTTTTCTTTATGAGGAAGTTGACTGCAGAGAACTGCTTCTTTGTCTCTTAGTTGTTTCCCGAGTTTCCTTGCATCTGGTAGAAGACTTCGGGTATTAATACTGATATCACTAGGTTCAATGTTAAGGTCTCTCACACATTGTAAACTTTCTTCTTTTAGGTTTAGGACAGTAGTAATATATATATATATATATATATATGTTTTGTTGTCTTGGTAAAGAACATGGCAAATGTTTATATACTGTAATTTTGTTTTCCATGTTGCACAAAATAAACCAAGTCCTTTATTCCGACGTTCAGTATATAACATGTGATCAGGGACATCTATCGGAAGTTGTAAAATTTCTTTAAGTCCACTTCTCAAAAATGTATCACAATTCACTAAAAATGCTTTTGGTATTTGATTTGGTGGTACTGTTTGAATCGGGTAAATTAAAGTTGGAGATATGGAACAATTTAAAAGTGTGAATTTCTGATCAGGCTGTAACAGCGGTGAAGCAATGAGAGTTTCAATATTATTCCGTAATTTAGTAAGGGTTTTTTTAGAATAAAAAAAATATATGATCTGAGAAGTTGACACCTAAATAACGAATAGTGTGAGTGATTTTATGGGCACATCTATAGATATCTATGTATTTTTTATTCTGTAACAGTAGTCATTACCCCCAACAATAACTCTTTTTAATCAAGCTTGTTTATTTGTTGCTACATGATTTCACCTACTTTTTAATAATGAAATTCATTCTACACATATACCATTAATTTCGTATATTTATTTTATTATATTACATCTAAGATAAATCAATACATATTATTTATATAGAATTAACCCACTGGGACTATTGATACCAGAAGTACACAGCCCCGCGGATATAAGCTCTCCTAGTATCCATATAAAGTTCGGTAATATTTTTCAATCATTACTGTTATAATTATTGACTCTTTCAAGATATTGTTAATGCTATTACTTCTCATTATTCTTGGACCATCTATTGTGCACGATTCCTTTGGATTTCCTGCAAGAAGTTTTTATGCCGCTCTTTCATTACCCATTCGTGATACATATCCTGCTCATCGCAGTCTGTGAAACTGTTGTTATTACATCTAGTTTCCCATGAAGATCATGTAGCTAACTAGTATTTAGTCTTCTTCATTCGCCTGTCTGTTCATCTCTCTTAGGTCCAACATTTTTCCTAAGAATTTTATTCTCATACATTCATAATATTTTCTCCTCCCCTTAAAGAAAGAGCCCATGTTTCGCATCCATATAATATAACTGGGGGAATAACAGTTTTATATATTTTCAATTTAACTTTTATGAATGGTATCCGATTGAGGGTCTTTCCACTTTTTCAGCGGTTGCCCTTTTACCAGCCGGCTGCTGGCCCTTCACATCCACATGTGTCAATCCACAGAGGTAGATGATCAACAGCCAGTGTAGGGGTGACATGTGGTTAGTATGTCGAGTCCCCCAGCCGTTATAGCTGGTTCCTCAACCTGGAGCCACTACTTATTGTAGCTACCCAATTGCCTCACGATGCTGGGGGTGGGCACCGGTCCCATACTGGCCGAAATACCATGAGAAAATTTCTTCCCCCATGGAGACTCGAACCAGCGCAAGTCCCGTAGCTCTGCGCCAAGGCTTCTTACCTTAACCGCTCGGCTACGGCGCGGGTCATTTATGTTAACTTCAGTCCCCATTTCTTAGTGTTACTCAAAGAGTAACATCAACATAAGCTAACAACTTATTAACACCATTGAGTTGTAGGCCTTCTTCATCTTTTAGAGATGGCTAGCTTTGGTACAAATTTGAGTAATAGAGAAAATAGTGCATCTCCCTTGCTTTAACCCATTGTGAATTAAAAATGTATCTGAAAATAGTTTGCCAACACGCACCCTACTCTTTGTGGCGTTCAGACACATATCAATAAGGCTAACTTTTTATGAACTTGAAACTGTAGCAGGACACTATACAGAGTATTTTAGAATAATTATTACAGACTTCTAGGGGTTGTAGAGAGGACTTAATAGATAAAGTTTTTGTTATCCGGAAACGTACCATTTTGATATGAAATTATTTTGAAGATCGAAACACAATGGATTGATATCGTGTGTCTTGTGTTTCAGAATAAGTATTACAGACTTCTATGGGTTGTAATACACCTGTCGAGTCAGAGGAAGATCTTCTTTGCACGAATTCTGGCGGCAGCAGAAATTGAGCTCACCCCAGGTATTGTGGGGCGTGTGTATGAAAACATACGTCGCTGGTACAATTTGTGCAACGAACAAGTGGCCACATGGAACCACACTTACAGTACAACCTCTAGAAGTCTGTAATATATATTCTGAAACACAAGATACACGTTATCAACCCATTTTTTTTCGATCTTCAAATCTATTTTACTTCCAAATGGTACGTTTTACAACATGGACTCCTTATCAAAGCTTTATCCACTAAGTCCCCTCTACAACCCCTACAAATCTGTAGTACGTATTCTGATACACCCTGTATAACTTTTTATAATTTAATCGTATGTATTTTTGAAATGTA